>JANVCC010009648.1:163553-175296 GCA_025345505.1 Todiramphus chloris collaris
ACCCAGGTGACCATATATCTGTTCCTGGAAAACATACTAACACCTTTAGCTTTACCTTGGTCTTGGGAAGATTATAGTGTTTTTTTCATGGGCATACAGTCTATTCCATGTCTATCAAATTGATTCCAGAGATATAACACCTTCATTAAGACAACATCCTGCTGATCTAAAGGGATATGTGATTTCTTTTCTATGATGCAATTTAAACATTCTTTCAATCTACGGTGAGCACGCTCTATAATTGCCTGACCTGTCGAATTATAGGGGATTCCGTGTGTGATGATAATATTCCAACAATGTGCCCAGTCTTTTACAGATTGGGCCACAAAATATGGTCCATTGTCTGTTTTGATGCTATCGGGCTTTCCCAGCCACGCCATAGATGTCTGCCAATGCATTATTGTCTCTTTCGCACGGGCTCTCCTTTTAGCTGTAACAACTAAGATGCCGCTATAGGTATCAATAGTTATAAACAGATTTGAATTTGGCTTAAAAGGTTCATAGACTGTAACGTCTGTCTGCCAAATCGCTGAGGGAGCCAATCCCCGCAGGTTGAACCCCATTTGCCATAACGGTGAGGTTTGACAGTGTGGACACATTGCTACGATTTCTCGGGCTTGTGAAAATGATATCCCTGCAGTTTTTGCTAAGCTCTTTGCTCCCATATGCAACTCTTCATGCAATATTCAGGCTTGCTGTAAAGTCCACACACCCTTTGCTGCTAAGTCTGCCTAGTCATTATAGATACTGGGGTAGTCTATATGACTGTTCGTGTGCATAATTGCGCATGCCTGTGTTCGATTCTGTAGCGCTGCATCTAGCATTACTGCAATCTCAGAATATGGTATTCCTGATGTTGACATCGATAAAATTAATTTATATACATAATAAGAATCTGTTATTATATTCACGATGAGGTTTCTGTTCTGTCATAATGCCATCTCTACAGCTTTTGCTTCTAACCACTGCACTGATCTACTTTTGTCAGTATACGTACGTTTCTTCCACTCCCTTTCCTCCTGCCATACCACCACCACTGTTCATGTTAGAGAGGATGTATCGGTAAAATATGTGGGGCCATCATTTGGTTTGTCACTTACACGCTGTGCAAGATCAATGTTAAATGTACTTAATTGCTGTACCCATTCGAAACGTTCTAAACATCGGATCTGTCCAGGATAATCTGCTAATGCGATTTGCAGGGCTGATGAAAGGCTTAAGGCCTTTTCAAAACTACTTGATGTACACTGCATTACAATGACAATAGGCTCTCTTTCCAAGGTAGCCTGCACAGTTATACGGGCCTTAGTGATCATGTCTGCCAGCATAGGTGGCCAGCTGACAAATGCCCTTTTTCCTGATGTCATAAACTATGTCAAAGCTGTAAATCTTTGACGTCCCTCACAGGCTACCTTTTGACCCAGGCACCCAATCATACCCTGTTTGGTGCTTCCCATAAGAGCTAGGACATCTAATTTCAAATTAATGCTGGATACATGGCTATCAACCATAAGTTGTAATATGTTCTCAAGGCAGAGTCGTATGTCTGAGGTGAGTGTGATTGTGTCCCGTGGGTACTTGTTTCCCTGTAGTAATGTATACAATGGTTGCATCATGTCCTGTGTGATTAGGATAAAATTCCTGATCCATTGTATACTACCTACTATTTGCTGAATGTCATGAACTGTTCGAGGCTCAGTGTGTATTTTCATACTCTGTGGTTTCACATCCTCAGGTCCAATGTACATGCCTAAATACTTCACCCCTGGTGAACGTTGGACCTTTGCCTCAGCTATTGTTAAATTTGCCTTTCTCAGCTCATCTTTTACATGAGCCAAAATTAGCTCTGCCGTATTTTGTTGCTGTGCTGCTATCAAGATGTCATCCATATAGTGTATCAGCAACGCTGTAGGCCCAAACCGCTTTGCGGTCTCCTTTATAGCACTATTTACATACAGTTGACAGAGCGTCGGTGAATTTTTCATTCCCTGAGGCAATACTGTCCATTGATACCGCTCCGCAGGCGCGATGTTGTTCAAGGACGGGACAGTAAAAGCAAATCGTGGTGAATCCTCAGGATGCAGTCGTATAGAGAAAAAACAGTCCTTTATGTCTATACTGATATTTGCTCAGTCCTTTGGTATTATGCTAACCTTTGGCAGACCTGGCTGCAGTGGGCCCATATCCTGCAGTTGTCCGTTCACTGCTCTTAAGTCATGCAGCAATCGCCACTGTCCTGCTGCTTTCTTTTGTATGAGAAATATTGGTGTGTTCCAAGGACTTGTTGAAGGTATTATATGCCCAGCTGATAATTCTCTTTGTATTAATATTAATTCATTGGCTGCTTGTAATTTTTCTTGTGTCAAGGGCCACTGTTCAACCCACACTGGCTCATTTGTCAGCCATATCATTTTGATAGGCGTCATTTGCTGCAAATTGACAGTGGCCCCCATTACAAATTTGTTATTATCAAATTGACCTGGGCACAAAAGTCTCTTCCCAAAAGAGGTCTACCCTCTGCTAGGACAACTGGTTTTACTGAAACTTCTATGGGCGAACCATCAACATCACACACTGTGAGGGTAATGAAGTCCATTGAGATTGTCACTTGCTGCTCCCCTCCTATTCCATATATCGCTGGGCCTAGTTGTCATGGCCATTCCTTAGGCCAAATCTGTGTTGTAATTATTGTGATGTCCCCTCCCGTATCTAGCAGTGCATCATAACGTAATGTCATTGTCTTACCTCCTGCCTCCCGTGTTGCATACACGGTCAATAGCGGGCGCTGAAACAACGGAATGGTTAGAAGTGCAGCGAGTCCTCTGTCAGGCGCAGAGCTGGATCTTCTGCATCGTAATACTTGATTGCCATCTGCTCTACTCGTAATCCCACTTGCCGTTCCTGTGTCGGTTGCTGGACCCCCTGGGGAGGTACTGATTGTGTTAATTGTGGACGGGGAACTGAACAACGAGCTCCCTCCCCCCGGTAAAAGGGAGCCCGCCAGGCATTTCCCGATGGCCTAGATGATCGGCAAACACGGGCAAAGTGGCCTGATTTACCGCAGCGCCAACACAGTTGAGGATACGGATACATACGCTTAATGCGACCAGGTTGTCTATACTGATGACAGTCCTGTGTGGTTGCGACTTGTACCATTGGGGTTGGTGTTCCTGATGGACCTGCTTTCTCCTGCAGTGCAACTGTTTGTAGTAAACGAGGCAACGGCGTCGATGTTGACAGAGTCTGCAAAATACGTTGTGCAATTGGGTTAGCATTACTACGCAAAGCCTCTAGCAATACTGCATCGTGAGTAGCTGATGGCAAATTAGAACTAACTATCGCCCTCTGAAGCCTGTCTGCAAAATCTAAAAATGGTTCATTTAGCCTTTGTTTAATGGACATCCATGGTTCCTTTGCGCGCTCATATTGACTCACTGCAACAAATGCGGTTCTCGCAGCTTGTGTCGTTGCTCGCAGTATTCTGTCACGCAAGCGTTTTTGAGCCTGCTGTGTCGCAAAGGCACCTGTGCCCGTTAATTGGTCAAAAGTTACGCTGTGTAATTCATGACGATGATCTGCTTCTGATTCTTGCAGTTTCTGTCTAATAAGTGTAGCCCAATGTTCTAAAAACAACGTTAATATTGAGGGTAACAACACTGCCTTAGCCAAGGTCCGTACATCTTCCGGAATGACCGGTGTTGCTAATGCCATATCAATTAATAATTGGGTCTCAGGATGTGAAAGCCCGTTATTTTGAACTGATTTAAACAATGAAGTAACTACTTTGTTGTGGGAGTGGGAGTCGGAACCCGAGTAACGACGTAACCTCAATGTGAGTATGGCCGTTCTCCTTTATTAGTTGTACACACCGTGTTTATATAGTCTATCAAACAAGCAACATGTGCAAACAAACTTATTATTGGTTACAAGTTCTCGGTCACCGCACAAGTCCTCCTCTGGATTGCTGGTCAGCTATTGTTCTCGCGGTTACACGCAACTCCGTCTGTTTGACTTAGATACTCCCTTCTTTACTCCCTTCTCAAGGACGTTCAAGGGCAAGGCACATCCTCCCTCTCAGATGCTAAGGGAACGTCCTCCATCTTAGATATCAGGGAAAAGACTGGATTGGTCACTCCAAGAAGTTCATGTCCTCCTCTGGCACGCAGCCATTCCTCCACACTTTGTGATCTAACGGCACCCATTCATTGTCTCCCTGTTGGTTTACTATAACTGGGAAAGCTGTGAGAGGAGCCAAACGAATGCCCTCCAGTTTACACTTCTCTGCTATTAAAGACCAATCTGTTCCCATCGTCCCCTTTCTATCTGTATTGGTATCTGTATTTTCTGTGCTTTGTTCTACAGGGAGCTGTGATAATGGAAGTATCCTTTTCTTCTCTTGCACCATATCCTGAATTTGCTGAACTGCTGCTTGCATTTGTTTCATAAGGGCTGTCATGGTATCTGAATTTACCACAGATTCCTCCTGCAGCTCAACTCTCTCCCCTGCAGATTCCTCCCTTATGTTGATTAGAGCTCTCCCTTTGCTAGTTTGATAAACTCTACCCTTGCCTTTATTTAGCAGTGTTGAATGTGTTTTTGACCTTTCTCCTCTCTGTGTGATAATGTGTCTAGACAGCCAGTCCACATCGGATAGTGCGTCGCTGGCTGCGTCATCACGCCCCTTTGATTCTTCTTCCTCATCTGAGTTATAGGAAGAGGAAGTTGCCGCATCTGAATATCTTGGCAGCTGTTCTGACCAGCGCCATGTTTGGGTGTTGTCCCCTGCTTCGTCTATTTTGCACAATCTGTCTCCTTGCTCCTCTCGTAATCCTACCGACCGCTTTTTATGTCTTCCTTGCTCCTTTTCTGACCCTGACAGCCGTTTTTTATGCTCTCCATCCCACACATCACTCTCCTCCACACTATCCCGCCCCGGCTGCTCATGCTCTGCAACCTTAAATTTCTGCACTAAATCCATCAACTCATCTGCCGGGTATAAGTGCTCATATTCCCGTTTTATGTTCTTATCTTCTACCGGATAACATTCCGCCCTTTTTCCTGGCAGTGGGCTGTCTGATAGTGGGCTAGGGGGAGGACTAGGAGGTTTAGAGCCCCCTGCTATTGAAGTGCGCACTTGCGTTTCCTGATTCATTCCCGGGAGCTGAGGACGCTCCACACCAAATAGAGATGCTCTCGCCGCTGCCCGTATTTGAGCCTCTTTATGTTTTTTACTCATAGCACGTCATAGCTTACCCCAGGTGGAACCCCACACCGTCATGCCCGTTTTCTCAGATTCCCGAATTTCCCTTTCAAATGTTCCCCACAATTCACGACGCATAATATCTTGCGGGTTAATAATCAACCCTGTCCCCTTTATCCATAGGATGATTCCCTTAATATCCTTTCACGGGCATTTCTCCCCCGCCTCCTTTACACATTCTTTCAATATCTGTACCACTAAATCAACGTCGACGTCCTTTTCCGGCTTCATCGCCCCCTCCAGAGGTTCAGCGTCGTCCAGCGCACTGCCTCCGCGGATCACGTCCCGATCACGTCGTGGTCAACACTTGTTGTGATTAACGTGTCCTATCCTCAGTGCCGAGATCCCGGGAGACACCGAGGGTCCATTGTCAGACTCAGACTCTCATAGAGAAGAAGGCAAAATGGCGTTTTATTGAAGGCTACAGGCACTTATATACTAGTAAGGGAGCCAGAGCTTTGTGGGCGGTTTCCTACCTAGTTCCTACGTTTACGTTACAGCATGTGATCTTCCGCATCGCCACATCCCTATACTACCACAGGAAGGTAAGGAATTAAGTTGAGCAACCCTTGTGAATACTTAGTAATTCTTTACAATGTCCTTGGGCCTCCTAAGATAAGAACAGGAGATGGGATTTTGAGACACTAAAGGTGGAATAATGATGAGGCTTGACAGCTTTATGGGCCTTAGCTCATCTTGCATGGTCTGTAGATAAGAGAAACTAACCCAGACAAAGTAGAAACTCATTGTTAACAAAGAGGGGCTACCAGAGATAAGCTGGACTGTACCAGTTCTGCGATTAGAAGCCTGTGACACATCAGCATTTTGAACCAAAGGTGAAAAGTACACTGTGAGGAAGACTGGGAGCCTTCTGCCTGAAGACCCCTGAATACCCCAGCCCACGACCACCAGACAGCAGTGTGCAAACATCAATGGGAGGAGGCCTATGATAATGAGTTCCCAGAACTCATTATAATAATCCAACCCCATATAATGAATCAGTGTATTAAATACCTGTTCGCTGGACACTTCGGGGTGAAAGTTAGGAGGAGCGATCCCCCTTGCACCTGGTGCTGTAATAAACATACCTGCTTTATAACCTTTCACGGGTTGTAGAGTTTGTTTCCGCACGTCAGCTCTCATGAGAATAGGTTGCACTGATGATCGAACTGACCTAGCCTGAAGCTACCACATTGCTGTGACAGAGTCAGTTGAACAGGACTTTGGGGACAGCTTTTAAAACATGTTATCACATACACAACAGCTTTCATGTGCTCATAATCAAGCTGTTTGCATCTTGACATATAGCCAAAAATTCCAAAGAGTCCAGCATGCAGTCTTGTACATTTTGAGAAGTTGTTTCTTTTCCAATGCTGAAATGGGAGCTGATCCCTTTCCAAACTGGCTATGTAGCAACTGCAGTCCCTGAATAAGCTCTTCAGGACAACCTCCAGAGTATTTAGGTTTGCAAGCGGGGAGGGAAGTCTGCAGTCAGTCAAGGTCTTTTTTAAAAGGTGCATCTACCTCTACAGCATCCTTATTTTCTGATTAAAAATGTCATAACAGTTGTTTTCAGTTTGTCTGTGCGTTGGAATCCTCTGAATCTTTGTGAGATAATGGCCTAGTTTTCTGTGAGGCAGGAATACAGCTAATTTAATGTGCTTCTACAGAAAGGTTAGGATGTTTACATCCATGAGATTCTTGTGCTATCTTTGGGGATGAATATCTGCTAAGCTTCCACATCAAAACAGCTGAAGGAGGGAGTCTTTTGAAGATAAGATATCCTGTTTCTGTTAAACCAACAGGAGCAATCATCTCTTACATAAATCTTGAAGGCCAGTTTCTGAGCAGAGATCATTGCCTAATTAATGGCAAAATTAATATTAAAGTTCACACTCCTAAGTATGGTAATGAGCCTAACAGAGTACATGCTAAACATACATGACTATGTTACTCAACTGTCCACCCAAATCATGCTAAACATCACCTAGAAGGCAGGGACAGACAGAATTAGTATATAAGAATCACAAAGAGAATACATCTCTAGGGAGGGGGGGAGAAGACTGAAAAGTCTAGCAGAGGTGGTTGACGGGCTGTACTCCTCTTCCTCCACCCAAGACAGGGACACCTTCTTGGTAAGAATTGCATCTTTGATATACAGTATACCTTTTATTTATGGTATCTATTAGCACTATTACTCAAGCCTGTGCCTCCAACTGCATCAGATGTTACCTGGGAATTATTAACTTGAGCTCAATTATCCTTTTGCAGTTAGTGCGTTTATCAATGGCAAATCTGAACCTGTTGCTTAAATAAATGAAGCCTGTTTGTTTCTTTTACACTGCCTTGAGGTGGTGGGATAGCTAACTTACCTAGCTAACGCCATATCTTTAAGCTATAACTTTTGAGCATGGCCTGAATTAAATATTACCTAACTAACTTGTCTGAAGAAAGACTTGTATGAGACAATATAGCTTAGAAAAGACTAATATTAATTAACCATTGTGTATGTGTTAACACAAGCAAGAAAAGGGACATTGCAAGGGGAAAAGAAACAATAAATAAGGATAGGATAAGGAAGGATAGGATGGCTTAATCAGTTACAAGACCAAGAAGAAGCCAGCCTTGAGGTTGGAACAGAGACAACCAGCAAATTTTGAGCCAAGGTTGTAGAGAGCCTTGTGAAAGAGTGGCTTGAGGAGTCAGATCGAGGCCGTATGAAGCTTGTCCCCCTGGACAAGCTGACAAGGGCTGAGGCAAGATCGGTTTGACCTTGCCCCACTGTGTATGTGCTAGTAGATAGCAGACAAGGCTGTGGGAAAGAAACAGAAGCTACACAAGCTGACCGTGGGAGCAGGATGTGCTGATTGCAAAGGCATCTGCACAACTATGAAGATAAGTAGCTGGGTAGGTCTGACTTTATAGCTGTCTTTTTATAGCCTAACCAATAATGAGCTTGCTTTCTGTAATATGCATGAGCTTCATTAATAACTGTATAAAAGAGTGTTGGCCTTAGCAATAAATCGAGACGGGCTGGATGACCATAGGAGTGTCCGCGTCTTCCTTCGCCGACAAAAGGTGAAAAGTGCATAGGGAGGAAGACATACGGCCTTCCTCCCAAAGACCCCAGCCCGTGGCCATCAGGAGGTACAGTGCAGGAGTCAAAAGGAGGAGCTGAAGGTGGAGCATATGGAAATGATTTCTTGGAACTGATTACCCTAAGGATGCCCTTTCAGGGAAAAATCATGAATATGTATAGATGATTGTGAATATGCATTACTAAGTGGAATAAATATGGGATGGTTAATTGGTGGGGTGCACATGCTTGTGGAGGAGCGACCTCTTGTGCTGCCCAGCGCTGAATAAACATACCTACTTTACAACTAGACAAGTTGTGGAGTTCGTCTTCTGCACATCAGCCTCAGTGTAAGTCCTTAACCAGTCTCTGAAACAGGTAAAAACTGTCTCAGCACAAACCCCTTAGCCATGCTCTCAGATAGACACAAACATCTCAGTGTGAGCCCCTTAGCTGGGGCTCTGAGACAGAATTCTCAGACATAGCTTTTGACTTTGCAAAACTGCTCAGTGCAAGCCCTTGGGGTCTGTCAGGCAAATGTCTCACTCGTACCCTTACTGTGACATTCTTCCACAAATATATGTTAAGAAAGGAACAATCAAAAAAAAAACAAAACAACAACACGTCAAGAATGGCACAGAGCGTGTAGGACCAAATGAAGAACAGCCACTAGGATGAAATATCTATGTGACTGTTTTCTATCTCTCATCCATTAGTAATGGAGAAACTCCAAAAAACCCACCATCCACTCCTCAAGTCAAGACACAGAACTTCAGGTTTAAGTAAGAATAGATCAGCAACTCATAGGATTTCTGAAAGGAACATAGAGCTTTTCTATTTTATAGAATTATTATTATTATGCAATATTATCCAGAGACAACTTCTAAAAATAAAAAAAAGGTTGTGAAGTCTCCTAACACCTCACATGTATACTTTTAGTCTGTTCTTAATAATTTATTACAAAGATCATGGCACAGGTGAGTGGAATTGGTCCTTTCTCCAGAACCCCTGGGACACCGACTTTCTCCTCTCAGTGTGAAGTGCAGACTATGCTCTGTGCTTCTATGGCTGCTTTTTAATGTTTTCTGTTCACTCCACTGTGGTTCTGTGTGTCTCCTTTTCCCTTTTTCATCCTCTCTTTTTGAAAGAGAGAGCATGTTGCTACCTCCCAGGTGGCTGCCTTCCCTTCTGACCACAGAAATGGGTGAAAAAGTACATAGCGGGTAGGAGGGGTAGGAAAAGGCAGCTGCAGGATGCATGGCATATTGCCATCCATAGTGAAGGCAGGAGACGGGATGTCTGGTGGAGTTTCACTAATCTTTGAACAAGCAACAACAATAAATGGGTAGTTGTATAGTAGGGACATACTGTGAAATTCATAACCTTGTAGATAGTGTTTATCTCCAGGAACAGGACAACAAGACATCTCGAGGCACCCAAGCATGCTGAATGGACAAGAACCGGCAAGAATAAGGATTTTAGGCTTTTAGATTCACTAAAAGAACACGGTGATGAAGAAGAGAAGATGAAGTAAATGTCCACCAGAGGTCATGGAACACCACCGAGGGGAGAAAAGACCATAACCCTAATTTTGTTACATGTGCTCAGACTATGTAAATGAATTCCAGGAATCCATTAGCATAAGACTGCCCTTTATAAGAAATAGAATGAGTATGTATGTTTAGCCTGCATATAAACTGTGTACCCAGCTTGCATGGCTGAGCAAATTTGGAGGAGTGATCCCCTGTGTATCTGGCGCCACAAAATAAAGAATGCCTGCTTAATAACTTCAGTTATTGAGTTTTTCACTTCATCAGTAGTGAGATTTTCATACACATGCAGAACACAGAAATTGTGAAAGCTGTCTTTTCAAAAGATGACCCAAAATATCAATCAAAAACCGAGGACAATCCCCAAACAGAATTAGTGCATTGTCCAAGCATATACAGAAGCATCTACTATCTCTCATCAACCCAAAGAGAAAAGATTAAAACCTATAAGAAAGCCTTGAAAGTGGTGCTAAACAGCAAAATCCAAAACAGTTAAAGTTTTTTCATGATGCAAAAAGGAACAAAATTTACATTTAAAAAATAACTGTCATGATACATGTCCAGAAAATGTATAATAGTTCATATCAATGTTGAGAATATGCTCCATCTCCCATTGTGAATCTCTCATATATACATACGTTTACATTTTTTGCCTAGCAGCACTGTTTACCCCAGTTCTAGAATTATTTAGTTTCAAAAATATCATTTTTATAGTAAAAACTGAAAATGAGCCTACTGGGAATGTTTTTCAGAGGTAAAATTTATTTTTCTTTCAACTTTTTCATCTTTACATAAAACTTGGTGGTGTTTTATTTTCTTGTTATATCTCTTTACACAGCTAAAGTTTGTGTACTGTGATGAGGAATGCCCTATAAATGCTTGAAATTGATTTTTAGACCAGGTACTCTGTGCTTCCTGGTATTTCAGTGTTAGTTTTCCAAGCACAAATTTTTCACGCATCAAAGAATTGACAAATACAACATCTGAGAGAAAATGACAGAATATTAAGTGCAATTGTTTATCATCAGGTAGTTTTCCTGCAGTAATCATTCTTGAACATGAAGTGAGCTATTACTGAAAACACCGATTGCTAAGAAACCCTTCATTTTTAATGTGGCAACTAAATAGTCATTCCAACTTTTCTCTAGACTTTCATAGAGGCATACTTGGACTATTGTTACCTTGTTTTCTTTGTCTGACTCAAAAATCATCTCTGCCCTCTTCACTCTCTGAAAATGATGCAAACTTGATTTACTTTAGAAACTCCTGCCACCTTCTAAAACTTCTTTACCTGTTTTTACCTCCTCCCCCTTCCCTAGTATGGTTCAAGCTGTTGTGCCACTTATATCCTCCTGATGCAGCTACGTTGCTGTTTCTATTGTTTCCCACTTTTAAAATCGCTTTTCTTAAACAAAAGATTACACTGCATTCTATTTTTTAATCCCTTCTTACAAATTCATTTTACAATTCAGCCTTTTGGACAATTAGGTAAACTTTTGCGCTCTTGACTAACCTTCAGAACAAGCATGTAACCACATTCTTCTGATCTTTCAACTCTCCTCTGAATTTCCTCCTCTTTCTGTTTTTCAATTCTTAAATTCTGAGTTCTTTTGAGTAGACAATATTTGTTTCAATCTTCTGTAAATATATGTAACTAATATCTGTCAATAGGAAGGGGGAGTGGACCATGCTGAATATTAGAAAGTTTTCCAATCTAATACCCCAATAAAGAATCACAGTAATACTCTGTCCATTTCAGCACAGCTCTCACTGATTTCAGTGACCTTTGGATTAGACTCACTGTACCTGAGGTTGTGGATGCTGAAAAGCTGCTAGCAGAGGAATTTTCCTAGGTTC
>JANVCC010009648.1:185296-213209 GCA_025345505.1 Todiramphus chloris collaris
TATATGTTGCTGCGTCTCTCCGCTCCCGGCATAAACAGCGACATGAGGTGGAATAAATTATTGTAATACAATAAAGTAATAAAATTATATATGTAAAATATTGAGATAACTTTAAAGTACATAGCATGAATGGCAAAAGTAAAATGTATATGGATTCTAGAGATGTCACTATCAGGAAAATATGAAAGCAACAAGTTTACATGTTACATGTATATTATAAACTTGGATGTTTGACATAGTATGTGTGGGTTAACCTTGGCTGGCTGCCAGGTGCCCATCAAGCCACTCTGTGACTCCCATTCCTCTGCTCGACAGGGGGAGAAAATAAGATGAAAAACCTCATGAGTCACGATAAGGACAAAGAGATCATTCACCAATTACCAATACAGACAAATACACTTGACTTGGGGAAGATTAATTTAATTTATTGCCAATTAAAAATAGAGTAGGATAGTGAGAAACAAAAACAAAACTAAAAACACCTTCCCTCCATCCCTTCTTTTCAGGATCAATTTCACTCCTTGATTCTCAATTCTTCTACTTTCTTCCCCTACCCATGAGCAGTGCAGAGGGAATGAGGTTGCGGTCAGTTCATAAAGCTTCATCTCTGCCCCTCATTCCTCTGCATATTTTTCCCTCCCGTAGGATACAGTACTCCACTAATTGTTCCATGGGGTACAGTCCATCAGGAATGGACTGCTCCATTGTGGATTCCTCATGGTGTAATGAAGAAAATTGGATGATTCGTGTCAATAAGATGTGGCAACAGGGGGTTGCTGTTAAAAGGAACAGGTAAACCAATCACTTGGGCTGGTTTGCTCTAATAAAAGCACCAGATCAGGTATGGAAAGGTACCAAATGTATTTTGCCCTGCTGGGGACTCGGCCCTCCAGGACATCATCCCCACTCCCACCGGATACAGGCCTGGCTGAGGCCTGAGTTGTAAATGTCATCATAAATCTTAGTTTAGTAGCCGTAAACTGTGGTTTGTTTTACATAGTTGTAAACTGTGCTTTGTCTTACATAGTTATAAGCTGTGTTTTGCCTTACATAATTGTAAGCTGTAGCCTGTCTTACATAGCCATGAGAGTTATCAAGGTTCTCATAAATCCTGCAGCCTGTCTTGTGTAGTCTTGGTCTTTGTAGATAAGGGAAACTAACTCCAAGACAGGGAGGAATACAGGAGAGCCTCCCACAGACAAGCCAGGTCGCACGAGCCCTGTGATTTCTGACTCATCACAACTCTGCATTTTGAGACAAAAGGTGAAAAGTACACTGCGAGGAAGACTGGGGGCCTTCCTCCTGAAGACCCCAGCCCATGACCACCAGACAGCAGTGCACAAGTGCCAATGGGAGGAGACCCATGATAATGAATTCCTGGACCTGATTATAATAATCCAACCCCATATAATGAATATGTAGTTAACACTTGGACATGCATGATTTAGTGTAATAAATGCCTGCTTGCTTGACATCTTGTGTGCATGTTGGTGGAGCGCAGACTCCCTGTGCACCCAGCGCTGCTTGCTCATTCCCCATCACTAATAAATTTTTACCTTTTTATTTAAAGACAATTTTGGTCTCATTTATAACAATGGGCCACCGGATGTACCAGAAAACTTGGTCCTGCCTGGTCTTCTCTCCACTAGCCACAGTTCCTACCAGGAGCCTGCTCCAGTGTGGGGTCTCCTCAGGTTCACAGATTTCTTCAGGGCACATCCAGCTGCTCTGTCATGCCATCCTTCATGGGCTACAGGGTGGATATTTGCTCCACTGTCGTCCTCTCCATGGGCTACAGAAGGACAGCCTCCATGGACTTCACCACAGGCTGCAGGGGAATCTTAGCTCTGGCACCTGAAGCACCTCCTCCCCTTCCTTCTTCACTGACCTTGGTGGCTGCAGGGTTTTTTATCTCACACTTTTCTCAGTCATCTCTCACACAACTGCTTCACGTTTTCTCCCCTTCTTAAATATGTTATCACAGATTTGCCACCAATGTTGCTGACTGGCTCAGTTTTGGTCAATGGTGGGTTAATTTTGGAGCTGGCTGGAACTGGCTCTGATCAACATGGGGGCAGCTCCAGATCTTTTCTCACATAGGTCATACCCTGCAGCCCCCACTACGCCAAACCTTGCCATGTAAATACAATAGTCATTTTAAAGTGGTGTCTAAAAATAGAAGCAGAAAAAATTGTTTTAACACAGGACTAAGTAACTAATATATTAGTCAAGATGATAATTTTGACCATGGCTTGGTTTACAAAGCACCATGCCTTCTGGCAATAGATGGAGTAAACTTGTCTCAAAGGGGAAGAAGGATCCTTCAACAAGAATTAGCAGGGCTCATTGAAAGAGCTTTAAACTAGATTCTAAGGGGGATCGAGATGGGACTGGGATAGCTAGAAAGGAGCCTGAGTGCAGCATGCCAGTGCTCATGAGATGGTGTACCGGTAAGGTCTTTCAGTCAGCCATCTCAGTGAAGATGTGAGATGGTGTTCCATGCAGCAACAAAGACACAAGGCTTATTGATAGCTTAGAAAGCATGGAAGTGACTCAAAATGGTCAGGTAGGAATTTGGGCTTCTCCCCCCAAAAAGGAGGTGGGACCATTAGCCCAGTTGAAGTGCACACAATATGGGCAACAAACAGGAGGAGCTGGAGGCCATTGTGCAGCAAGAAAACTATGATATAGTTGCCATCCTGGAAACATGGTGGGCCGACTCATATGACTGGGGTTCTGCAATCAATGGCTAATAACTCTTCAGAAGGGATAGGCAAGGAAGAAGAGGCAGTGGGGTGGCCCTCTATGTTAGAGAGAGCTATGAATGCCTACAACTTAATGATGGTGATGGTAGAGTTGAGTCCTTATGGGTAAGAATTAGGGGGAAGGCCAACAAGGCTGATATCATGGTGGGAGTCTGTTACAGACTGCCCAACCAGGATGAAGAGGTGGATGAAATATTCTATAAGCAGTTGGGAGAGGTCTCATGGTCACTACCCCTTGTTCCCATGGGGGACTTCAACATCCCAGGTATCTGCTGGAAATGCATTACAGCAGAGATTGAACAGTCCTGGAAGTTTCTGGAGTGTGTGGAAAATAACATCCTGACACAGATGGTGAGGGAGCCATGTAAGGAAGGTACCCTCCTGGACTTGCTGCTTGTGAACAGAGAAGGACTTGTGGGAGAAATAACTGTTGGAAATAACATCTTGGGCACAGTGATCACAAAATGATACAGCTTTTGATTCCTGGAGAAGTAAGGAGGGGGATCAGTAAAACGGCCACATTGGACTTACGGAGGGCAGACTTTGGTCTGTTCAGGAGACTGATTGACAGAGTCCTTTGGGAGGCCATCCTGAAGGATAAAGGAGTCCAGGATGGCTGAACATAATTTAATAAGGAACATTTAAAGGTGCAGGACTAGGCCATCCCCACATCCTGAAAGATGAACCAATGGGGAAGAAGACCAGCCTGGCTGAATAGAGAGCTTTGACTGGAACTCAGGAACAAAAGGACTTTATGGCCTTTGGAAAACAGGCCAGGCCACTCATGAGGACTACAAAGATGTAGTGAAGCTATGCAGGGACAAAATTAGAAGGACCAAAGCCCAACTAGAATTCAACCTAGCTTCTGCTGCTAAAGACAATAAAAAATGTTTCTATAAATACATTAACGACAAAAGGACCAGGAAAAGTTTTCATCCTTTAGTGGATGCAGGGGGGGAAATAGTGACCAAGGATGAGGAAAAGACAGAGATACTTAATGCCACTTTTGCCTCAGTCTTTAGTAGTAGGACTAGTTGTTCCCTAGGTACTCAGCGCCCTGAGCTGGAAGACAGGGATGCTGAACAGGATGAGACCCTCATAATAAGAGGAAATGGTTAGTAACACACTACATCACTTAGTCTATGGGGCCGAATGGGTTGCACCCAAGAGTACTAAAGGAGTTGGCAGATATGCCAACTTTCCATCATTTATCAGCAGTCCTGGATAACCAGGGAGGTCCCAGTGGACTGGAGGTTAGCAAATGTGACACCCAAATACAGGAAGGGACAGAAGGAGGATCTGGGGAACTATAGGCCTGTCAGTCTGACCTTAGTACCAGGGAAGGTTGTGGAGCAGATCATCCTGAGTGCCATTATGCACCATATACAGGACAACCAGGTGATCAGGCCTAGTCATCATGGGTTCATGAAAGGCATGTCCTACTTGAGAAACCTGATCTCCTTCTATGACAAGGTGGCCCACTTAGTGGATGAGGAAAAGACTGTGGATGTTGTCTACCTGAACTTCATTAAAGCCTTCGAGACTGTTTTCCACAGCATTCTCGTGAAAAAAATAGCTGCTCATGGCTTGAATGGGCATATGCTCTGCTGGGTAAAACACCAGCTGGATGGCCAGGCCCAAAGAGTGGTGATGAATGGAGTAAAATACAGCTGTCAGCCAATCACAAGTGGTGTTTCCCAGGGCTCAATATTGGGGCCAATTCTGTTTAATATATCAGTGATCTGGATGAAGAGAGAGAGTGCACCCTCAGTAAGTTTGCAGAAGACACCAAGCTGGGCGGGAGTGTTCATCTGATTGAGGGTAAGGATACAGAGGGACATGGATAGGCTAGATCGATGGTATGGCCAAGTGCCAAGTCCAGCACTTGGGCCACAACAACCCCCTGCAATGAGACAGGATTGAGGAAGAGTGTCTGTAAAGCTGTCTAGTAGAAAAGGACCTGGGGATACTGGTTGACAATCGGCTGAACATGAGTCAGCAGTGTGCCCAGGTTGCCAAGAAGGACAATAGCATCCTGGCTTGTATCAGAAATAAGTGTGGCCAGCAGGATTAGGGAAGTCATCATCCCCCTGTACTCAGCATTTGTGAGGCTGCACCTTGAGTACTGTGTTCAGTTTTCGGCACCTCAGTACAAAAAGTACATTGAGGTGCTGGAATGGGTCCAGAGAAGAGCAATGAAGCTGGTGAAGGGTCTAGAGAACAAGTCTTATGAGGAGCAGTTGAGGCAACTGTGACTATTTAGTCTGAAGAAAAGGAGGCTGAGAGGACACCTTATCACCCTCTACAACTACCTGAAAGGAGGCTGCAGAAAGATGGGTGCCAGTCTCTTCTCAGAAGTAACAAGTGATAGAACAAGAAGAAATGGCCTCAAGTTGCACCAGGGGAGGTTTACAGAATCGCAGAATTACTGAGGCTGGAAAAGACCTTTGATATCATCAGTTCCAGCCTATGACCTAACACCACCACATCGGCTAGACCATGGCACTAAGCACCACATCCAGCCTTTCTTTAAACATATCCAGGGATGGTGACTCTACTACCTCCCTGGGCAGTCCATTCTAATGTCTGATCACCCTCTCTGTCAGGAAGTGCTTCCTGATATCCAACATAAACCTCCCCCGGTGCAGCTTCAGGCCATGCCCTCTCCTCCTGTCACTAGTTGCCTGGGAGAAGAGTCTGACCCCCACCTGACTACAACCTCCCTTCAGGTAGTTGTAGAGAGTGACAAGGTTCCTTCTGAGTCTCCTCTTCTCCAGGATAAACAACCCCAGCTCCCTCAGCCTCTCCTTATAAGACTATGAGGTTTAGGTTGGACATTAGGAAGAATTTTTCACTGAAAGGGTTGTCAAGCATTGGAACAGGCTGCCCAGGAAGTGGTTGAATCACCATCCCTGGCCGTGTTTAAAAGTCATGTAGATATGGTGCTTAGTGATATGGTTTAGCAGTGGACATGTAGACTAGGGTTACTGTTTGGATTCTATGATCTTGAAGGTCTTTTCCAACCTAGATGATTCTATGATTCTAAGATAAGGGACCACCATGTAAATAAACAATACAAGCTTTCTTTTTAATTCTTTTTCTCTGGAAAAACTGAGAAAATGGCATAAAGTTCTGAAAAATTAAGCTTAAGTAAGAAACCTTCTCTTTTAGGATTTTTAGTTGCAACTTTTCAGTGCCTGATTGTACTTTATAGAAAGAGAAAAACCAATACTTGGAGCTGTACTAATGCAAAAGCATATTAACAAATTCATGATATGGTAATTCTCTCTTTTAGGGAAGGATATGCATGGGGTTTTTGACTGTAGAAAAAACATACTAACTGAATGTTCCTTCTAAAATTATCAGTAAAAAGAAAGTTAATAATATTGACACAAATAGTTTCCTTCAAGCATCAGAGTTCACAAATGCTGTGTCTGTTTCATGCTATGTGCTGGTACAGGTTGACCTCATTGCACTAGCAAAATTTGTTATGTACTTCTAAAGCTTTCTTCATAGTCACAATGATTATACTTTTTTTCAGTGCTACTAAGATTAGGATTCTGTGGCACAAGTCTTATGCAAGTCCAGCATTGTCACCTAACAGTCTCAAATATTTAGAAAGAACAGGTAACAGTTACTGGTAATATTAAAAGATAAAACTATGAAAAGTGTAAAATATACGGGTACTTTTCACTTGAACAGCTTAATTTTGCTTATCGTTGCTTATCACTGACAATTAGGGAAAAAATTAAAATGGCAACAAATGGGACAATTGCCATGCAGCTTTATATCTTACCAAGAAAGAAGAATGTGGGAGAGTGGCTACAGGGTAAGGGTCACGTTCCCATGCAGAGACTTGCTGACGAGGAGCTGCACAGGCACAGGACATAGATAGTGTAACAGAATAGCAAGGTCAGATTGTTCCTTGAGAATGGGAGTTCTACAACAACAAGATGCCTGGGGCCTAAGATATGAGGAGCTGCACCAGCTGCATGACCACAGAGATAAGCAACTGGGCAGGTCTGACTTTTTATAGCCTAACCAATAATGAGCTTGCTTTTGCACTATGTATGAGCCTCATTAATAACTGTATAAAAGAGTGTTGGTCTTAACAATAAACAAGAATTGCCTGATTGCTCACATTGAGTGCCGTAATTCTCCTACTGTCTCCGACAGAAGAATATAGGAGTGTGTGGTGAGAAAGAAAAACTGAACTGGAGCATAAGAAAAGAACTACTGTGAGAACCAAATGATGGGGAAAGAAATGCAAACAGAAGAGAAAGGCAGGGAATCTAGGATGTGAGAATAGCGAGAGGAAGGCTTGTTACGGTTGGACACAATGATCCCAAGGGTCTTTTCCAATCTAAATGGTTCTGAGATTCTGTGAAAAAAGAGTAAGAGAATTAAATTGATAGAACTGGGATGATGAAGTGAAAACAAAATAAGAGAGAAAATGATAAGGATATTAAAATTAAAACAAAAAAAAAAAAAACCCAAGGAAAACAAATGCAAGGTACTACAATTATAATACCAGGTTTTTTTCTATGTTTTAATTCTTTTGCTGTGGTTAAATTTTCCTATGAGAAAAGACCTGATAGAAGGAGAGCAGATAGTCCAGAAAATCTTGGGCCAATCTTGGTCTACACAAAGTGTGAGGAAAATCTTCAGTCCTTTCCTACAGACCGTCCATACATACATCTGGCTCTCAGTCCTTATAAGGAAGTCAAGAGGAAGTGCATGTCTCATGGTGTCAGGAATATCTTTGTAAACAGCAAAATGAGAAGTACAGTGAAAGGGTCAGTTAAAGCCTTTCTTTGGTATACTTGAAAAATCTGTTAAACCTTGTGGAGTGTTTTGCCAGGGCCAGGCTGGTGAGAAAGTGAGGGAGTGTTAGGATGGGAGTATAACATTTGGCAACTTGAGTGGGAGTGTTAGTCCGAACAGCTTGGGAATGTCCTGTGAACATCTGCCTTTGAACTGTTGTTTTAAAGATAGCTGTAAGGCAGCTGAGAACTTCTGTGTTTGCCTGTGTTGTTAATGAGAGCATGGCTGGGTCCCAATATTGATTAAGTTTGTATGGTAAACATATTTGGCTATATAAGTGGCTTGCTGTCCTAATAAAGCGTCAATTGCACCTTAACCAGGGAGTCTGTGATATGATCCGCCACAAACCTGCCACTATAACTATCTTGTATTTTGCACACTAGTGAAAAGGACTGGATTTTGTACTTCGAACAGGCTATTTTGATGTTTTTGAAACTTTTAAAAAATTTTTCAAACTCAAGAATTTATTGAAAATAATACTTTCATACCAACAATTTTTGTTTTGAGAAATTAGTATTTTATAGGAGAAAAAGAGTACTTTGACTAACTCCTGGCTCTCTGGTCCTCAACAACAATATATATTCTTTAAAAAAAATAACATGACTTGTTTATATAGATGTAGAGGCCTATTATCACTGCTTAAAAACTAAGGCATTTCAAACAAATGGTTTTCATACCTCAAGAGTGACGCGCGGAAGAAAAAATTCACAACATGTCTAGTTTTAAAGTAGGTATGTTTATTCAGTGCTGGGCAGCACGGGGGGTTGCCCCTCCACAAGTGTGCGCGCCCCGCCAATCAACCATCCCATATTTATTCCACTTAATAATACATATTCACAATCACCTATACATATTCATGATCTTTCCCTGAAAAGGTGTCCTTAGGGTAATCAGTTCCAAGAAACCATTTCCATATGCTCCACCTTCAGCTCCTCCTTTTGACGCCTGCGCCATACCTCCTGGTGATTGTGGGCCGGGGTCTTTGGGAGGAAGGCCGTATGTCTTCCTCCCTATGCACTTTTCACCTTGGCTCAAAATTTGATGGTTGTCTCTGTTCCAACCTCAAGACTGGCTTCTTCTTGGTCTTGTAACTGATTAAGTCATCCTATCCTTCCCTATCTATTGTTTCCTTGCCCCCTTACAGCGTCCCTTTTCTTGCTTGGGTTAACACACATACAATGGTTAATTAATATTAGTCTTTTCTAAGCTATATTGGCTAATACAAGTCTTTCTTAAGACAAATTAGTTAAATTCAGGCCATGCTCAAGAGATATAGCTTAAAGATATGGCGTTAGCTAGTTAAGTTAGCTATCCCACCACCTCAAAGAGTAATAATCCTTCTGTTAATTATTCTGATTAATATGATAAAACCAAAAAGAAGTTTATTACTAGTCAAATAATCTCCATTAATAAAATTTATCTGATTCTGGTTTTCAGTAATGGAAAAATAATATTTAAGCCCCTTGGAAATGCCTTAGCAAATATTTTGTTGATGAGTGAAATCAAAGCATGTTGGATATGTATAGTCTCAATTAGAATTCTGACAAATGTCTTGGCTTTTCAAGACATTCAAAGGTCATACTGAATGTTCCAGAAAAAAATGAATCTCTGAGTTTCTTTAATGACTTTATAGAATGTATTCCACAAACCATCCATCCATCTCTTTTTCCACTATTTAGTGAAATATTGATGTCCCCAATGAATGCTTTTTCTAAGATATTCCTTTGTGTATCTGGGTATGTGGGACATTTGGGCAGTAATTTTTCATGTGTATGTCTTCATAGATGTGGCAAGTGCATTCCCCCCCCCCCCCCCCAGACAAAGCAGACAAAGCAAACAGGGTGGGCTGGAGCAGTTTGGCACCTCAGCCAGAGCAGTTTGATGCCTCGTCCATTAAGCTGCACCTCACGGTGCTTAACTGGAACCTCAGGGTCTGGACACCTTAGTAAACAGGCTCAGGATCTAAGCTTGTCCGTGTTTTGTCTGGGCTTGTCCCCTCAACCAATCAGAATGAACGCAGTGCACCCTCAACTAGGGTATAAATGGGGTTCCGCCTAAAAGCCAGATGAGTTGGTTTTTTGCAGATCAGCAGGCCTGGCAGTCGGACCCTCCCCTTGGACATACCATCCAAGGATACTTCCATGGATTGAGGGAGTCTTCATGGATTGAGCAAGCCTCACCCCCTACTTTGGGTGAGTGATATCTTGGGCACTCTTGTGTGGGAGGTTTCCTCTTTATGAATTAGTGTGTGCCCATTTTGGTTCATCTTTCCTTAAGGTTTAGGAATTAGTTGTGTAGTAGTTAATTCCCAACAGACATCCGAACTTGTATTTGGTCAGAAGGAGTGCTGGGCATCTTTGGTTGCAATAAACCCCCATTTTGGATAGTGACTGGCTGCTGTTTGTTTTGTGTGTGCCTCCATGACAGCTTTCATCGCTGTAATCACCCCTGCAGGGCATTTGCCACCATGCATAAGTCAGTACAGAGGTAGAGCACTGGCCACTTTTCTCAATCAGCAATAACAAAAGCCAGTTGGATGGCTTTCACCTCTGCAAGCTGACTCCATTCACTTTCTCCTTCAGCAGCTTCGGCAACCTATCATGTGGGGCTCCACACAGCAGCTTTCCACCGTTGATGTTTTCCCACTATGCAACAGCACCCACCAGTGAATAGGGCATATCGCTTCTTGTCACCTGGTAGTTTGTTATATGGTGGGGCCTCTTTAGCATATGTTAACTCCTCCTCTAGCAACAATCCCGAAATCTGTGCCCTCTGTCCAGTTCGTGATCACTTTCAAGATTCCTGGGCATCTGGGGCTCACTATTTGAGCCCCAGGTGTTACCAGTGCAACCCACTTACTCAATGTGGTATCAGTTGCATGGTGTGTAGAGGAGACCTTCTCTTCGAACATCCAGCCCAGCACCAGCAGCCAGGGTGCTTAGAGGAGCTGTGCTTCAGTACCAACCACTTCCAAGGCCGCTCAAACTCCTGCATATGCTGCCAATATCTCTTTTTCAGTTGTAGTGTAGCGGGCCTTGTATCCTTTGTATCCCTAACTCCAAAACACTAGAAGTCTACCTCAGTCCTCCCTGGGTGCTTTCTACCAGAGACTCCAGGTAGGACCATTCTTCCTGGCTTCAGTATAGAGCACGTTTTTAATATCTTGTCCTGCCCAGACTGACCCAAGGGCTACTACATGCACAATCTCTTGTTTAATTTGTTCAAAGTCTTGTTGCTGCTCAGGGCCCCATTTAAAATCATTCTTCTGGGACACTTTATAGAGAAGGGCTTACTGACTGTATTCTGGGATGTGCATCCTCCATAAACCCACAATGCCTAAGAAAGCCTGTGTTTCCTTTTTACTAGTTGGCAGAGACACAGTTGCTATCTTGTTGATCACATCAATTGAGATCTGGTGATGTTCATCTAGCCATTTATGTCTCACAATCACTACAACTTGTTCTCATGGTTGACTTCAACTTACCAGATATCTGCTGGAAATACAATGCAGAGTGGAAGACATCTATAAGGTTCCTGGAGTGTGTGAAAAATAACATCTTGATACAGCTGGTGAGTGAGCCAACTACAGAAGGCTCCCTCCTAGACCTGTTGTTCACAAACAGAGAAGAACTTGTGGGTGATGTGAAGGCTGGAGGCCGTCTTGGGCATAGGAATCATGAAATGATATTTTCAATTATTGGGGAAGTAAGGAGGGGGGACAGTAGAACTACCACCTTGGACTTCCAGAGCAAAGAGCTTAGGAGACTAGTTGACAGAGTCCCTTGGGAGGCAGTCCTGAAGGGCAAAGGAGTCCAAGAAGGATGGACATTCCTCAAGAGGGAGAGAGCCTTGCAGAAAGGGATCTGGGGGTGCTGGTTGACAGCAGTCTCAATAGGAGTCAGCAGTGAGCCCTGGCAGCCAAGAGGCCAAACCACATTCTGGGGTGCATTAAACACAGTATAACCAGCTGGTCAAAAGAGGTCATTATCCCTCTGTATTTAGCATTGGTGCAGCCTCACCTTGAGTACTGTGTGCAGTTCTAGTCTGTGGTGGGTTGACCCCGGCACGGCACCAGGTGCCCACCAAGCCCTTCTATCACTCCCCCCGACCCCCTTCAGCACGGCACGCAGGGAGAGAATGAGACGCAAAGCACAGGGGTGTGGGTTATGATAGACAAGATGTTATTTTCTACTTCCCGTCCACAGGCGATGTCGGGCCAAGTCCAGGAAGCAGGGCTCCAGGAACACGCAGCAGCCGCTTGGAGGACAAAGCAGAATGCCCCCCCATCCTCCTCCTGCCCTCTCCCTTTATAGTTGAGCTGACGTCATATGGTATGGAATAGCCCACTGGTCAGCTCAGGTTGGTTGTATCTTCTCCCCCATCCTGCCCCCCATCCTCTGGTGCCGTGTGAGCACCAGCAGTCATAACACGGGTGTGTTATCAACACCCTCCAGCTCCCAGTGCTACAGCATGAGGGCTGGATGGGGAAAAGCAGCCCAGCCAGACCCACTACAAGTCCCCACAATTTAAGAAGGATGTGAAGGTACTTGAATGCATTGAGAGGAGGGCAACAAAGCTGGTGAAATTTATGTCCTCTGAGGAGAGGCTAAGGACTCTGGGTTTATCTAGTTTGGAGAAAAGGAGGCTGAGGGGCAACCTCATTGCTCCCTACAGCATCCTGAGGAAGGGAAGTACAGATGTAGGTGCTGATCTTTTGTCCCTTGTATCCAGTGACAGGACATGTGGGAATGGTTGAAAGCTGCTCCAGTGGAGGTTCAAATTTGACATTAGGAAACACTAATCTATTCTATTCTGAACTATTCTATTCTATTCTATTCTATTCTAACTATATTCAATATTTCAATTTGCTACTAAAAATGAAGATCTGTTACTGAACAAATTTGGAAGCGTACAGATTTATTCAATGACTTCCACCAAATACAATTGCTTAGAGAAGAAACAAACATTCCTCTCTGAGACAGATTTTCCCCTTTTGTTTGTACCATATGAAGTGAGAATACTATACATGTGGAAGCTTTGTTACCCAGGTAATTTTTTTAATTCACACATGTTTATGTGTGGAAGAAGTGTCACTTGATGATGGGGTGCAGAACTATTCACTCCTACGTCACCAAGCTGAATTTGGTCCAAGCTGCTTAGAGTTGAAATTGTGGATGGCTGTCTAATGGAAAAACTGAGGCAGTTTTATTACAATTTCTAATAGCAAATAACCATTTTTAAAATTACAAGCCACCATCTCCACAGATGTAGCTATCTAAGCTAAGAGTCAAAAGAGCTAGTAGCACAAGTGTCCACTCTCCCCTGTCATGATCCACTGGATGCATAATATGAAGGTTACTTTCTCCTTTGCTGTCTCCTGTGTGGCCCTGAAAACTGGCACATTTCAAGAACACTACATTTACTATATAAGAAAAAAATATTCTGTGAAATCTGTTCTACTACTGATACAGGAAAGGGGTGTATCTTTTGTTTCCCTGGACAAATGTTCTTCCTAGGAAGTCAGAGCTTTAAACAAACTTTAGAGTAGCTGATTTTAAATTGGGGGAGGGGGGAATTATTTTAGATCATTTGCCTTCAATTCTAGTTGTTTGGATTTTTTAAATCTATAATGCACACATTTTAGTAGATAATTTATACATGCTGCTACTAATGAATAAAGGCCAGGTTCTGCCTGGAAGTCATGAATTTTCCCATTGATTTTGTAGGGCAAGGAACTATAACAAAACATATGAAGGGAGTCCCCCTAGGGACCAGTTAGATTTGATGAGATAATTTTATGAGCTAATTTGTGATAATTTGTTTAGGATGAGTTATATCCCTGCTGCATGATGCAGCCAAGTCAAATAATCTCTATGCATAGGCTGATTTGCAACAGCCTAAAGAATGAAAGAATGTCCTGCAAGTGAAAGTAGGGCTGGAGAAGGCAAGGATGCTCTCTGTAGTCAAAGAGGCTTGAGAATCCTTGTGGAGAGTAGGGAAAAGAGGAAAACCACAAGTTATGCAGAACTGGTCTAGCAAGGTACTGTGTGACCGTGTTTCTCAGCAACTTTGCAGAAGACTCTTTGTAGCAGGTGTGTTAAAGTGTCATTATGCCACTCAGTGCTTAACATAGCAAACTTACTAGGTCATACCAAGTATTTGGCAGGAAATATCAGGTCTGTAGCAGACCATCAAAGATTTTCTTGATTGCACCCTTTAGTTTTTAGGAGTCACATTCTGTGAAGAATCTGCATTTCTCTTACACAAATCACAGAATCACGGAATGGTTGCGGTTGCAATGGACCTCTGGAAGTCATCTGGTCCAACCCCCTCTGCTTAAGCAGGACCATGTCCAAATAGCTTTTGACTGTTTCCAAGGAGGGAGAATCCACAACCTCTCTGGGCAATATGCTCAGTCACCCTCACAGTAAAAAAAAATTCCTGATATTCAGGCAGAAGCTCCTGTGTTTCCATTTGTGCCCATTGCATATGGCTCTGTCACTGGACACCACTGAAATAAAGGCTGGATCTGTCTTCTTTGCAACATCCTTTCATATATTTATACACATTGATGAGATTCTTCCCGCCAATCATTCTCTTCCCCAAGCTAAATAGTCACAGCTCTCTCAGCCTTTCCTCATATGAGAGATGCTCCAGTCTTTTCATAATCTTCATGTCTCTTTGTTGGACTGTCTTTTCTACAGGGGAGCCCAGAAGTGGACACAGGACTCCAGATGTGGCCTCACCAGTGCTGAGCAGAGGGGAAGGATCACCTCCCTCAATCTGCTGGCAACAGTCCTCCTAATGCAGCCCAATCTACTGTTAGCCACCTTTGCTGCAAGGGCACATTGCTGGTTCATGGTCATCTTGTTATTGACCAGGACCACCAGGCCCTTTTCTGCTAAGCTGCTTTCCAGCCGGTTGGCCCCCAGCATATACTGGTGCAGGACTTTGCACTGCTTCTATGATTTGTAGAGATTAAAAGTTAAACAGCAATAAGGCCATTTATGCAATTACTGTTTGCTTACTTAAGATCAATGTCACTAAATAAGTAAAACATGTTTGAACTTTGTAATAGAGAAACATCAACATTGTTTCTCTTGACATCAGTACAAGTAAAAAATATTAACGCGCCTCCAATGCATAGTAATTGTCTGCATTTAATTTTGTTTCTTTTTAAAGAAGTGAAATGAAAAGCCTGTGAATGATTGCACCTTCAGATGAACTTATCACGTGTACCTGCCTTTATTTGTGTGCAGTATGAAACTTAAATAAATTCACATTTAGGTGGTGTCCTGGGTTCAGAAATTCCCCACACAGAGTAGAAGAGTTGATCTTGCTTCTGATCCTCTTGAGGGAACCTCTAAGCCATTTCCACAAGAAGTGAGTGGTTCTGATCAGGATTAGAGGGGCCCTGCCTCCAGCCAGGTGGAGGAAAGGGACAATGTGGTTTAATGCACTGTGTGGATCTGATGGCCTGGAACGTTAGACCCAAAGCAGTATAAGGCTTTAGTAGATACTAGGGCACAGTGCACCCTGATGCCATCAAGCTATAGAGGGGTCTAAACCATCTGTATTTCTGGTGTGACAGGGGGGGATCCAAACAGCTGACTGTATGGGAGGCTGAAGTGAGTCTAACTGGGAAGAAGTGGAACAAACACCCCATTGTGACTGGCCTAGAGGCCCTGTGAATTCTTGGCATAGACATAGGAGGGGGTATATCAAGGACACAAAAGGGTACTAGTGGGCTTTTGGTATAGCTGCTGTGGAGGAAACTGATTAGTTGCTAAACTTGTCTGGTCTCTCAGAAGGTCCTTCTGTGGTGGGATTAATGAAAGTTGAAGAGCAGCAGCTGCCAACCGCTATCACCACAGTGCACCAACAGCAGTATCACAACAACCAAGATTCCCTGATCCCCATCCAGAAGCTGATTCATCAACTAGAGAGCCAGAGGGTGATCAGCAAGACTTGCTCCCCCTTCAACAGCCCCATATGGCCAGTGTGAAAATATAATGGGGAATGGAGACTAAAAGTGGACTACCATGGCCTGAATGAAGTTATGCCAGTGATGACTACTGCAGTGCCAGACATGTTAGAATTCTAATATGAACTAGACTCAAAGGCAGTTAAGAGGTATGCAACCACTGACATTGCTAATTGTGTTGGTCTTGCCCTGGATGGGCACCAGGTGCCCACCAAGCCCTTCTATCACTCCCCCCAACCTCCGTCAGCACAGCACGCAGGGAGAGAATAAGATGAAAACAAAAAAAAAGAACCATGGATTATGATAGACAAAAATGTCTACTACTTCCTGTCCACACACAATATCAGTCCAAGTCCAGGAAGCAGGGCTCCAGGAATACGTAGCAGTTGCTTGGAGGACAAGCCAAATGCCCCTCCATCCTCCTCCTGCCGTCTCCCTTTATAGCTGAACTGACATCATATGGTATGGAATATCCTACTGGTCACCTCAGGTCGGCTGTATCCCCTCCCCCATCTTGCCCCCCCATCCTCTGGTGCCGTGTGAGACCTGGCAATCATAACACGGGTGTGTTATCAACACCCTCTAGCTCCCAGTACGTCAGCATGAGGGCTGTATGGGGGAAATCAGCTCAGGCAGATCCACTACAATCTCCACCCCTTATTTCATACCATTTGCGTCATGCTCAGGCCCCACATAATACATACTTAACCATTCTATCATATTCAGTTCTCATTACCAAAATCCCTTATCACAAACACATCTCAATCTACATACTTAAACCATCTCTATACCTAACCAATACATTGTCATCAACAACTATCCCCTGTCCTTTACCAGATAGTCCCTCATTCCATGAGCTTCCTTCACTCGAAGACATGGGTCTCATCTGTCAAGGTGGATGTTCCAGTCAGGAAAACTAGTATGTCTGATTGTTGGGCACCAACACCAGCTAGATCTTGGTCCTTTCTGTAATCATCTGGTCATTCGCAAAATTCACTCTCTGTTACTTCATCTCCTTCCTACAGCATCATTTCCTGCAACATACAACTCACATTGCAGATTATCTTTATGCCAAGGTCAAATCTCCTTGAGGTACACACCGGGTCTCACCATCCTCCTACATATAACCAGGTATATCCAGGTCCTTGAGCAAAGACAATCCCACGAATGGGTTTGCCTTTTCCCAAGGGTGGAGCTGTCCATACTGCCTTCCCCAACTACTTCCCAATGTGCACTACAGGGACATTATCTCCTCCCACAACAGGCAGGGGTTTTGTTTGGGCAGGGCCAGGAAGGCTAACAGATCCTCTGGTGTTAACTAACCAGGTAGCCTTTGCCATATGTTGCAGGAGACCATAACGGACAATCACACACAGACCAATGTGATCAAGCGAATGCCATTTATTATGGGTTACATAGCTGCTTATATATCTCACTATTCCTAACACGCACTACTAACCTCTACATGATTGGTCACTTTGTAAAAAGCTATGCACTCTTAATTATACATGATTGGTGACTTCTGGCTGTCAACGCGGCAGGCACACAGCAGTCTTTTCCCTTATCTTCCTTCTTGGATTCAGGGAGTTGTTCTTCTCTTAGCTATCTTCCTCTCTCGCAGCTGTGGCTGAACTTGAGGCCTCATTCTTGCAATAAATTCTGTTAGCTTATGAAGGCTGGATTGCTCACATGTCCGTTGCTAGACAAAAGCTCCTCTACAAATCCCCCGTTTTTCTTTTGAGCAATCCAGACAGACAAGACAGCCTTATGTATCATTCGCGAAATACACTGCAAAGCACACGCCAAAACAGCTATAAGCAAAATCACACAAATTATAGCAATAAGCCCTTGCTCGATTAAAATAGCCACTCTATACTTTTATCACAGGTAAGCTTTTACATGGTGCTACTAATATGAAGTGCAACCTGTCTTGTATTACATGACACTGGCATTACACTATAGCCTACAGCAAGGAGGAGACTTGAAGCTGCCCTGGGTGTTACTTCTCTTTAAAAAGCGGGACCTACTGGGGAAGAAGAATGAGATATAACTGCACTTTAGGGATAATATTTCTTCTGCTTCTTACAGATATGTAAACAAAGTACAGAACAGCACAGCTGATAATAAATAGAGGAAAAAAAGTAAAGTAGCCTATTACACACACACACAGAGAATTGCAGTGTATTATCAAAGGCCAACATCTTAAACATTCTGTTTTTCATATCGGATTCCATATCAGAGTGGCCATCAATGGCTGCATACAGCTTATCTAAAAATGATGTAAAAGGCTCATTTGGACCCTGCTTGATATGTGTGAATCTGTATGGCTTCCCTGGCTCATGGATAGAAAGTATAGCCTGTAAGGCCAGCTGCTGAGATAGCTGTAACACTTCTACTGGATATTGAGTCTCTGTCTGGGTGCTATTATACTGACCCAGAGGCATGTGTATGATAAGGGATGTGATACACCCACTCGATGCTGTGCCCCTTGTCCAGGCATCCACGAGGCTATTTCAGAAATGAGTTCCATTGTCTGATTCAATTCTTTCTGGAGTATCATGCCGCCACAAAATCTGCTTTTCAAGGCCCAGGATGGTGTTCCGGGCAGTGGCATGGGGCACTGGGTACGTTTCCAGCTACCCAGTGGTTGCTTCCACCATTGTAAGTATGTGGCACTTACCTTGGTGGGTTTGTGGGAGAATGATGCAGTCAACCTGGCAGGCCTCTCCATATTTATATTTTATCCAACGTCCTCCATACCACTGGGGCTTTAACCTCTTGGCTTGTTTGATTGCAGCACATGTTTCACATTTGTGGATGACCTCGGTGATAGACTCCATGGTCAGGTCCATCCCTCGATCTCAAGCCCATCTATAGGTTGCATCTCTTCTTTGATGAGCAGAGGTGTCATGGGCCTATCGCACTATAAATAATTCACCCTTCCGCTGCCAATCCAGATACACCTGAGCTACTGCCACCTTGGCAGCCTGGTCTGCCCGCTGGTTGTTCTGATGTTCTTCAGTGGCCCGGCTTCTGGGCACATGGGCATCCACGTGGCGCACCTTCACCACCAGGTTCTCTACCTGAGCAGCAATGTCTTGCCACAGCCTAGCAGCCCAGATGGGTTTGCCTGTGTGCTGCCAGTTGTTCTGTTTCCGCTGCTGCAACCACCCCCACAGGGCATTTGCCACCATCCAGGAGTCAGTGTAGAGATAGAGCACTGTCCACTTTTCTCCCTCGGCAATATCTAGGGCTAGTTGGATGGCTTTCACTTCTGCAAACTGACTGGATTCACCTCGACCTTCATCAACTCCAATGACTTGTCGTAGGGGACTCCACACAGCAGCCTTCCAATGTGGATGTTTTTTCCACAATGCAACAAGACCCATCAGTGAACAGGGCGTCTTGCTTTTCATCATCTGATAATGTGTTATATGATGGGGCCTCCTCAGCACGTTTCACCTCTACCTCTGGCGACATCCCAAAATCTTTGCCTTCTGGCCAGTTTGTGATCACTTCCAGGATCCCTGGGCGACTGGGATTCCCTATGCAAGCTCATTGCGTTGAATCAGGGGGATAGACAGAGACTAAATGATTTACTGGGAAGATATGTTCCAAGGGCAATGAACATCTAGCTCAATATCTGTTATGTCTACCAAAGCAGGATGAGACCCTAAGGACTTACAGATAACGGGGAAAGCCTCGAACCGGGTCCTTGTTCTCCAACCTGAAAACAACATGAAACAGCCTAAAGCAGCCTTGAGGTTTGAACTCGGGCCAGGGACATAAAGAGCATGCGCAGAAAAGTGAGGTGAAAGGTTTAGAACGAGGAAGACTCTTAACTTCATCTGAGGAAGACTCTTACTTCATCCCGGGGACCCCTACCCACGACCACCAGACGACACTGCCACTGCGCAAGCGCAACGCAGATGCAAATGTCTTTTGGGTTCATTATAATATGAAGCGAGGCTGGGCGGGGCTAGGTAATGAATGTGTATTGGCCTATTGTGAACCTTAATGAATATGGGACATGTAACCCAATATATACTGAGCTGAAAGCAGCGGCACGCATGACTTTGGAGGAATTATCTCCCATGTGTCCCAGGAATAAACATACCTACTTCACTACTTATTCAGTAGTGGAGTCTTTTCTGTGTATCATTTTGGCGAGACAGGCAGGAGGAACTCTGTCTGGCTGCAGGATCCGCTGAGGAGCGGACATCCTAGGCGCGCCCCGGGGCTTTCCCAGAGGACCTCCGCCTCTCTGCTTGCTCACTGTGGGGACAGACAGAAACCTGCTGGGACTACGGATAAACGGTATGTTTTGGATCTAGGGTGCCTGTAAGTCACATGCGGGGCCAGGGCTGCTGATAAGTTGCACAGAGACATCTGGCGCACAGTGTAGTCCCTGTGTAGGTAAAAGTAGTGCTTGCAGGCAGACGGCTACGGAAACCGGGAAGGTACAGAGCGGCTGCCAGAGACCCTGGGGTGGGTCAGGTGACTCCGAGGGCGGTTTCAGAAGCCGGGAAGGTGGAGTCACCATCCGATAGAGCGGCCGGGAGCAATCCTGGGGTGGGTTGGGTGACTCCGAGCGGGGGGGGGGGTTTCCGCCAGACCTTGTTGAAAAATAAGTAAGCGGGACCCTGAAGTTGAATGCTGTGGCTGCTAGTAGCTGTTTGATTGTTGTTGGATTGCTTAGATATCTGTGTGGATATTTGTGTGGATGTTAGTTGTTGCTGGACTGTTTTATGTGTGTGTGTGTGGCTGGATGTTAGTTTGCTTATTTGTTTGTAGATCAGAGGTGCGTATGTTACCGTGTATTGTTTGTGTGTTGTATGGAAGCATTTGTTTGGAGCGGTGCTAGATTATTGATTTTTGTGTTAATAAAATTAGAATCGTGGATAGGTGAGAAGTTAGAGGTAGAGGATTAAGGTTTTGAAAATTATATGGAATAACTTGTCTTTGTGGATCCACTAGAATTTTATTTTTTTATTATTTAGCAATGCTGTGTGGGTATTAATACAGTGTAAAATTCGTAACAAGAGGTGGTATTGTTCTTTTGCCAAGTGACAGAGCTTATGCTCTCAGTGTTATTGGAGACACTTTAGTGTGGTTGATTTTGAGCCTGACATTTTAAAGATTGTGTGTGGGAAGTCTCATTTGGTACCTGTGGTTTGGGAGGTTCGGGAAGAAAACTGGGCCTGTGGGGGATGAATACATTGTGGTAAAAGGAGCAACTGGTCAATCTGAAAGAGCATATTTTTGCAAACCATTGAAATATAAATTTGGGAAACAATGGGGTATTCACAAGTTTTTATATTTACCCAACTCTCCAAAAGCACTTTTGGGAATGTTATAAAAGAGACGAAAATTGTCTTTAAATCAAAAAGGTAAAAGTCACAGGGCTGGTGTGACCTGGCTTATCTATGGGAGGCTCTCCTGTATTCCTCCTTGTCTTGGAGTTAGTTTCCCTTATCTACAAAGACCAAGACTACACAAGACAGGCTGCAGGTTTTATGAGAATCTTGGTAACTCTCAAGGCTATGTAAGACAAGCTACAGCTTATAATTATGTAAGACAAAACACAGTTTACAACTATGTAAAAGAAAACACAACTTACAACTCTTTAGAAGAAAAAAACCCACAGTTTACGGCTACATAAAACAAGCTACAGTTTACAAGGCTACTAAACTAGGATTTATGATGACATTTGGAACTCAGGCCTCGGCCAGGCCTGTATCCGGTGGGAGCAGGGATGATGTCCTGGAGGGCCGAGTCCCCAGCAGGGCAGAATACATTTGGTACCTTTCCATACCTGATTTGGTGCTTTTATTAGAGCAAACCAGCTTAAGCAATTAGTTTACCTGTTCCCTTTTAACAGCAACTCTATCCTGTGGTAGCAAATCCTTATACCCTGTTAACGTGCTTAACACCATAATTAACTTGGTTTACTGTTTTAGATTTAAAAGATGCCTTCTTTTGCCTCCCTCTCCATGAAGTCAGCCAGAATATTTTTCCATTTGAATGGGAGAGCCCTAAGAGTGGGCGCAAAACTCAGTTCACATGGACGGTGTTGCCTCAAGGATTTAAGAACATTCCCACTCTGTTTGGAGAACAACTTGCAAAAGATCTAGAGTCCTGGGAAGCCCCACCAGGAGAAGGAAAGCTATTGCAGTACATAGATGACCTTGTAATAGCTACTCGGACAGAGGAAGCCTGCGTAGCCTGGACGGATGGTGCAGATTATGGATTTATAATTACGGGCTACTTGTGAAACCGCTATACGAGCTCATTACAAAGAAAAGCCGAGACCTCCAGTGGACAAAAGGGGCCACGCGGGCCTTCAATCATCTAAAAATTGCCCTGATGTCAGCTCCAGCTCTAGGACTTCCAGATGTGAGTAAACCATTCATTTTATTTTCCCATGAGAAACAAGGGATTGCCTTGGGAATACTAGCACAGGACTTGGGCCCATACTGGCGGGCAGTTGCTTATCTCTCCAAGCAGCTAGATGCAGCAGCCAAAGGATGGCCTGGGTGCCTCAGAGCAGTAGCAGCAGTCATGCTAAATATCCAAGAAGCATTCAAATTCACCCTGGGCCAGAAAATGACTGTGCTGGTGTCCCACATGGTGTCCGCAGTGCTGGAAGTGAAAGGCGGGCGCTGGCTCTCCCCACAAAGGTTCTTGAAATATCAAGCCATCATGGTGGAATTAGATGATGTAGAAATAGTGGTAACTAACATTGTCAACCCAGATTCCTTTCTCAGTGGAAATCAAGGGGAACCGGTAAGCCACGATTGCCTGGAGACTATCAAAGACACTTACTCCAGCCGTCCGGACCTGAAGGATACCCCTTTCGATGATGCAGAAACCTGGTTTACCGATGGGAGCAGCTATGTCATCAGTGGAAAACGACATGCTGGGTATGCAGTTACCACCTGCCGGGAGGTAATAGATTCTGGACCCCTGCCAACAAACACCTCTGCACAAAAGGCTGAAATAATCGCCCTGACCTGTGCCTTAGAGATAGCAAAAGGAAAGAAAATAAATATCTATACAGTCTCAAGGTATGCATTTGGGGTTGTACACGCACATGGAGCCATTTGTAAAGAAAGAGGACTGTTAAATTTGCAATGGAAAAACATCAAACATGCACAAGAAATAATGTGCCTGTTGGAAGCAGTCCAGCTAGCTGAGAAGGTAGCAAGTATGTACATTAAGGCACATCAAATGTCGAGCTCAGAATTGGAAGCAGGAAATGAACTGGCGGATAGAGAGGCAAAAGAGGCAGCAAAAGGTGAGGTAATACCAACTGGAGCCTTGATCCCAGATGGACAACTTTCCCTAGAGGGTAAGGCAATATATAACAAAAAGGATAAGAAACTGATTCAAGATAAAGGGGGAACATTTAAACAAGAGGGATGGGCTCTCACCGCAGAGGGCAAATTGGTTATTCCCTCCCATCAAATATGGTCACTAGTAAAAGGGGAGCATCAGAAAACACATTGGGGAATAAATGCTTTATATTACTACTTAATTAGGAAAATTATTGCTAGAAATTTATACAAAACCGTTGTGTAGGTAACCCGACAGTGTGATCTTTGCCTCCAGACTAATCCTAAAAATATCCCCAAACCACAAATGGGTCAAATTGGAAGGGGCCATGGGCCTGGATAGCAATGGCAAATTGATTTTACAGAACTCCGAAGAAAAGGGGGTGTGGTAGTACAGGGATGTGGCGATGCGGAAGATCACGTGCTGTAACGGAAATGTAGAAACCAGGTAGGATACCACCCACGAAGGGCTGGGTCTGTTACTGGTATATAAGTGCCTGTAGCCTTCAATAAAACGCCATTTTGCCTTCCTCTCTGTGAGAGTCTTAGTCTGACAATGGACCCTCGGTGTCTCCCGGCATTTCGGCACTGAGGATAGGGCAGCTTAATCACAACAAGTGGTGACCCCGACGTGATCGGGACGTGATCCACGGAGGCAGTGCGCTGGATGACGCTGAACCTCTGGAGGGGAGATGAAGCCGGAAAAGGACATCAACGTTGATTTAGTGGTACAGATATTGAAAGAATGTGTAAAGGAGGCGGGGGAGAAATGCCCGCGAAAGGATATTAAGGGAATTATCCTATGGATAAAGGGGACAGGGTTGATTATTAACCCTCAAGATATTATGTTTGTGAATTGTGGGAAGTATTTGAAAGGGAAATTTGGGAATCTGAGAAAACTGGGCATGACGGTGTGGGGTTCCACCTGGGGTGAGATATGTCGTGCTATGAGTAAAAAACGTGAAGAGGCTCAAATATGGGCAGCGGCGAGAGCATCTCTATTTGGTGTGGAGCGTCCTCAGCTCCCGGGAATGAATCAGGAAACGCAAGTGCGCACTTCAATAGCAGGGGGCTCTAAACCTCCTAGTCCTCCCCCTAGCCCACTATAAGACAGCCCACCGACAGAAAAAAGGGCGGAATGTTATCCGGTAGAAGATAAGAATGTAAAACGGGAATACGAGCACTTATACCCGGCAGATGAGTTGATTGATTTAGAGCAGAAATATACGGTTGCAGAGCGCAAGCAGCCGGGGCAGGATAGTGTGGAGGAGAGTGATGTGTGGGATGGAGAGCATAAAAAACGTCCAGCAGGGTCAGAAAAGGAGCAAGGAAGACATAAAAAGCGGTCGGTAGGATTACGAGAGGAGCAAGGAAACAGATTGTGCAAAATAGACGAAGCAGGGGACAACACCGAAACATGGCGCCAGTCAGAAGAGCCGCCGAGCTATTCAGATGCGGCAACTTCCTCTTCCTCTAACTCAGATGAGGAAGAAGAATCAAAGGGGCGTGATGACGCAGCCAGCGACGTACTATCCGATGCGGACTGGTTGCCTAGACACATTATCACACAGAGAGGAGCAAGGTCAAAAAAACACTCAACACTGCTAAATAAAGACAGGGGTAGAGTTTATCAAACTAGCAAAGGGAGAGCTCTAATCAACATAAGGGAGGAAGCTGGAGGAGAGAGAGTTGAGCTGCAGGAGGAATCTGTGGTAAATTCAGATACCATGACAGCCCTTATGGAACAAATGCAAGCAGCAGTTCAGCAAATACAGGATATGGTGAAAGAGAAGAAAAGGATACTTCCATTATCACAGCTCCCTGTAGAACAAAGCACAGAAAACACAGATACCAATAAAGATAGAAAGGGGACGATGGGAACAGATTGGTCTTTAATAGCAGAGAAGTGTAAACTGGAGAGCATTCGTTTGGCTCCCCTCACAGCTTTCCCAGTTATAGTAAACCAACAGGGAGACAATGAATGGGTGCCGTTAGATCACAAAGTAGTTACTTCATTGTTTAAATCAGTTCAAAATAACGGGCTTTCACATCCTGAGACCCAATTATTAATTGATATGGCATTAGCAACACCGGTCATTCTGGAAGATGTACGGACCATGTCTAAGGAAGTGTTGTCACCCTCAATATTAACGTTGTTTTTAGAACATCGGGCTACACTTATTAGACAGAAACTGCAAGAAGCAGAAGCAGATCGTTGTCATGAATTACATGGAGTAACTTTTGACCAATTAATGGGCACAGGTGCCTTTGCGACACAGCAGGCTCAAACACGCTTACCTGGTAGAATACTGCAAGCAACGACACAAGCTGCGAGAACCACATTTGTTGCAGTGTTTCAATATGAGCACACAAAGGAACCATGGATGACCATTAAACAAAGGCTAAATGAACCATTTTTAGATTTTGCAGACAGGCTTCAGAGGGCGATAGTTACTTCTAATTTACCATCAGCTACTCACGATGCAGTATTGCTAGAGGCTTTGCGTAGTAATGCTAACCCGATTGCACAAAGTATTTTACAGACTCTGTCAACATCGATGCTGTTGCCTCATTTACTACGAACAGTTGCACTGCAAGAGAAAGCAAGTCCATCAGGAACACCAACCCCAATGGTACAAGTCGCAACCGCACAGGAGCGTCATCAATATAGACAACCTGGTCGCATTAAGTGTATGTATCCGTACCCTCAATTGTGTTGGTGCTGTGGTAAATCAGGCCACTTTGCCCATGATTGCCGATCATCTAGGCCATCGCGAAATGCCTGGCAGGCTTCCTTTTACCGGGGCGAGGGAGCTCGCCATCCAGTGCCTTGTCCACAATTAACACAATCAGTACCTCCCCAGGGGGTCCAGCAACTGACACTTATGTTACAGGAACGGCAAGTGGGATTACGAGCAGAGCAGATGGCAATCAAGTATTACGATGCAGAAGATCCAGCTCTGCGCCTGACAGAGGACTCGCTGCACTTCTAACCATTCCGTTGTTTCAGCGCCCGCTATTGACCGTATATGCAACACGAGAGGCAGGAGGTAAGACAATGACAATACGTTATGATGCATTGCTAGATACAGGAGCGGACGTCACAATAATTACAACACAGATCTGGCCTAAGGAATGGCCATGACAACTAGGCCCAGTGATATATGGAATAGGAGGGGAACAGCAAGCGACAATCTCAATGGACTTCATTACCCTCAAAAGTGTATGATGCTGATGGTTCACCCATAGAAGCCTCAGTGAAACCAGTTTGTCGCTGTTTATGCCGGGAGCGGAGAGATGCAGCAACATATAAATTCAGCAAGAGCAGGCAAAAGAAACAACTTTATTAATTTACAACCCCATTTTATATACCCCAGCCCCATAGGGCAATTGGTCAGTCATCATCCATCTCCCAGGGCGATTGGCTAAAGTCCTACAACACCTATTTTAAAATATTTTTACAATGTACTATAATCAGAACTTATCAAAACACCATGTGTTAGTCTAGTTTACAAAACCGTCCTACTGTTTCTCATAACACGTGTGAGAAAGGCAGGATTCTCACCAAATATTGTGAGAAACTAGGAAAATTCCTCTGCTAGCAGCTTTTCAGCATCCACACCAGTTGTCCTAGCAGAGGGTAGACCTCTTTTAGGAAGAGACTTTTGTGCCCAGGTCAATTTGAAAATAACAAATTTGTAATGGGGGCCACTGTCAATTTGCAGCAAATGACACCTATCAAAATGATATGGCTGACAAATGAGCCAGTGTGGGTTGAACAGTGGCCCTTGACACAAGAAAAATTACAAGCAGCCAATGAACTAATACAAAGAGAATTATCAGCTGGGCATATAATACCTTCAACAAGTCCTTGGAACACACCAATATTTCTCATACGAAAGAAAGCATCAGGACAGTGGCGATTGCTGCATGATTTAAGAGCAGTGAATGGACAACTGCAGGATATGGGCCCACTGCAACCAGGTCTGCCAAAGGTTAGCATGATACCAAAGGACTGGGCAATCATCAGTATAGACATAAAGGACTGGGTTTTTGTTTGGTTTTTTTTTCCTATACGACTGCATCCTGAGGATTCACCATGATTTGCTTTTACTGTCCCATCCATAAACAACATCGCCCCTGTGGAATGATATCAATGAACAGTATTGCCTCAGGGAATGAAAAATTCACCGACGCTCTGTCAACTGTATGTAAATAGTGCTATAAAGGAGACCAGAAAGTGGTTTGGGCCTACAGCATTGCTGATACACTATATGGATGACATCTTGATAGCAGCACAGCAACAAGATACAGCAGAGCTAATTTTGGCTCATGTAAAAGATGAGCTGAGAAGGCAAATTTAACAATAGCTGAGGCAAAGTTCCAACATTCACCAGGGGTGAAATATTTAGGCATGTACATTGGGCCTGAGGATGTGAAACCACAAACTATAAAAATACACACTGAGCCTCGAAAAATTCATGACATTCGGCAAATAGTACGTAGTATACAATGGATTAGGAATTTATTCCAATCACACAGGACATGATGCAACCGTTGTATACAATACTACAGGGAAACAAGTACCCACGGGACATACTCACACTCACCTCAGACATACGACTCTGCCTTGAGAACATACTACAACTTATGGTTGATAGACATGTATCCAGTCAAAAGGTAGCCTGGGAGGGACTTCAAAGATTTACAGCTTTGACATGGTTTATGACATCAGGAAAAAGGGCATTTGTCAGCTGGCCAACTATGCTGGCAGACATGATCACTAAAGCCCGTTTAACTGCGCAGGCTACCTTGGGAAGAGAGCCTATTGTCATTGTAATGCAGTGTACATCTGTCCTGGTTTGAGTGAAAACAGAACTAATTCTGTTCTGTAATTTTACTTTTCTGCTTGGTTCTTTTAATTAACTGCACTTTCTGAAGTTAGCAGCCTGTTCTCACAGACAGTGTCTGCTTCTAGCAGTGATAACACCTTATGTTTAGAGTTA
>JANVCC010009648.1:245054-259632 GCA_025345505.1 Todiramphus chloris collaris
CACTGTCTGTGTCCTGTGCCTGTGCAGCTCCTCGTCAGCAAGTCTCTCCATGGGAATGTGACCCTTACCCTGTAGCCACTCTCCCACACACCCCCAAGCTGTTAAACATGCAGGAAGAGATAACAAATCTCCAGGAGGAGGATGCCCCCCTCCCTTCTGTTATCAAAGTTGCCCCGTGTTTTTCAAAGGAGCTGCATAATATGTGTTTCACAGACAGCTCTGCAAAGAGGGAGAGCAAACAGTGGAAGTACCAAGCGGTGGCTACTAATGTGGATACTAAGAGGGAAATCATCTCTGAAGGAGAAGGCAGTGCCCAAGTTGGGGAGCTAGTGCCAGTATGGAGTGTGTTCAATAATGAGGAAGAAACAAGGACTCCGGTGCACATTTATACCAATTCATTTGCAGTGCTCAAAGGGTGCACAGAATGGCTACCCTTTTGGGAACAGAACAACTGGGAGGTTAATCAAGTGCCAGTGTGGCAAAAAAGGAACTGGCAAGAAATCTTGGATATTGCAAAATGTGGAGATTTTACAGTAGCATGGGTGCCTTCTCACGAGGAAGAGGACAGCCTGGCAGGCAAATGGACTAATAGGGCAGATGAGCTGGCCAGAATTGCTCCTTTGCAGAAGGAAGATCTAGCAGAGGAGAATCATAGAATCATAGAATTGTCAGGGTTGGAAGGGACCTTAAAGATCATCTAGTTCCAACCCCCCTGCCATGGGCAGGGATACCTCCCACTAGAGCAGGTTTCTCAGAGCCCCATCCAGCCTGGTCTTAAAAACGTCCAAGGATGGGGCTTCCACCACCTCTCTGAGCAACCTGTTCCAGTGTCTCACCACCCTCATGGGGAAGAAATTCTTCCTAATGTCTAATCTGAATCGACCTATCTCTATTTTTAAGCCATTCCCTCTAGTCCTATCACTGCCCGACAGCCTAAAAAGTCCCTCACCAGCTTTCTTGTAGGCCCCCTTCAGATACTGGAAGGCCACAATAAGGTCTCCCCGGAGCCTTCTCTTTTCCAGACTGAACAACCCCAACTCTCTCAGTCTGTCCTCATAGGAGAGATGCTCCAGCACTCTGCTCATCCTTGTGGCCCTTCTCTAGACACGTTCCAGCACATCCATATCCTTCTTGTAATAGGGGCTCCAGAACTGGACACAGTACTCCAGGTGAGGTCTCAAGAGAGTGGAGTAGAGGGGGAGAATCACCTCCCTCGACCTGCTGGCCACGCTTCTCTTGATGTAGCCCAGGATACGATTGGCCCTCTGGGCTGCAAGAGCACACCGATGGCTCATGTTGAGCTTCTCATCCACCAGTACTCCCAAGTCCTTTTCTTCAAGGCTGCTCTCAAGCCAGTCACTGCCCAGCCTATATTGGTGCTTGGGATTGCTCTGACCCAGATGGAGGACCTTGCATTTGGCCTTGTTGAACTTCATGAGGTTGGCATGGCCCCACCTCTCCAGCTTGTCGAGGTCCCTCTGGATGGCATCCCTTCCCTCCAGCATGTCAGCCTCCTCACACAGCTTGGTATCGTCAGCAAACTTGATGAGGCTTCACTCAATGCCACTGTCCGTGTCGATGACAAAGATGTTAAACAAGACTGGTCCCAGTACTGATCCTTGAGGGACTCTACTTGTCCCTGGTCTCCACTTGGATACCGACCCATTGACAAACACTCTTTGGGTGTGGCCATCAAGCCAGTCCTTTAACCACTGAATTGTCCATCCATCAAATCCATATTTCACCAGCTTGGAGACCAGAATGTCATGCGGGACAGTGTCAAAGGCTTTGCTCAGGTCCAGGTAAATGACATCGGTTGCTCTTCCCCCATCTATTGATGTTGTGACTTTCTCATAGAACGCTACCAGGTTAGTCAGGCATGATTTGCCCTTGGTGAAGCCATGTTCGTTGCAGCCAATCACTTCATCGTTATTCATCTGCCTCAGTAGTGCCTCCAGGAGGATGTGCTCCATGATCTTACCAGGCACAGAAGTGAGATTGACTGGCCTATAGTTCCCAGGTTCATCCACCTTTCCCTTTTGGAATATGGGGGTTATATTTCCCCTTTTTCAGTCAGTGGGGACTTCACCGGACTGCCATGACTTTTGGAATATAATAGATAGCGGTTTAGCAACCTCATCCACCAGTTCCCTCAGCACCTGTGGGTGTATCCCATCGGGTCCCATGGACTTGTGTATTTTCAGATTCTTCAGATGGTCACGAAACTGATCTTCACTTGCAATGGGCAGTTCTTTCATCCAATGCCTGCCATCATCTTCTATGACTCTGGGGGTGTGGCTGGAGCCCTTGCCAATGAAGGCAGAGGAGAAGTAGTCATTGAGGACCTCAGCCTTCTCAGCATCACTTGCCATCAGTTCTCCCGTTTCCTTTCTGAGGGGGCCCACACCTTCCCTAGTCTTTTCCTGCCATTGATACACCTATAGAAATTTTTCGCATTTCCCTTAATCTTCCTGGCTAGATTTAATTCTAACTGAGCTTTAGCTCTTCTAACCAGGTCTCTTGCTGCTCAGGAAGCTTCCTTGTATGCTCCCCATTCTAGCTGTCCTTCTTTCCACTCCTTGTAGAGTTTCTTTTTTTGTGACAGCGTGTCCAGGAGTTCCTTGTTCATCCAGGCAGGTCTCCTAGCATTCTTTCCTGCCTTTCTCTTTGCCGGTATAGTTTGTTACTGGGCACGGAGAAGGTGATCCTTGAATACCAACCAGCTGTCCTGGGCCCCCCTACCCTCTAGGGCTTTGTCCCATGGCACTTTGGCCAGCAGATCCTGAAATGATCAAAGTCTGCACACCAGGGTCCAGGGTCCTAAGCTTGGAGTACGTCCTCCTAGCTGCCCTGAGGATCTTAAATTCTATCGCTTTTTGGTCACTGCAGCCAAGGTTGTTCCAAGTTTTACATCAGTCACCAGCCCTTCCCTGTTGGTCAAAACAAGGTCCAGCATAGCCCCTTTCCTTGTCGGTTCCTCCACCATTTGGAGGAGGAAGTTGTCATTTACACATTCCAGAAACATCCTGGATTGCTGTTGCTGTGTTGTCTCTCCAGCAGATGTCAGGGTGGTTAAAATCCCCTTCAAGGACCAAGGCCTGTGAATGCGAAGCCATTTCCATCTGCCTATGGAGGGACTCATCCACTTGGCTTTGTTGGTCAGGTGGCCTGTAGCAGACCCCGACCGTAACATCATCTTCCCCTGACTTCCCTTTAATCTTAACCCATACACTCTCAACTGGCTCATCATCCTTCCCCGTATGTAACTCCATAGATTCTAGCTGATCACTGATGTACAGGGCAACATCTCCTCCCCTGCCTGTCCTTCCTGAACAGCTTATAAACATGTACCCCTACATTCCAGTCATGGGAATCATCCCACCAAGTTTCAGTACTAGCTACTATGTCATGGCTTTCCAGCAGCACAGTGGCCCTTAATTCATCCTGTTTATTGCCCAAGCTGCGTGCATTTGTGTAGAGACACTTCATCCGGGCTGGCTATATCACCCTCTTGTGCAAATCCCCTTTCACTCCTATGGAGTGTCCCAGTGCATCGTCACTGGCATTCCTGTGACTGGTTACATGTTAAATGTGCCCATACAGGGTCTAATGATTTATACAAGGAGGCACACACCAGAGGATGGCCTATCACCCGGGAAGAATGTAGGACCTGTATTTCAGTTTCTGAACAATGCAGACTTAGATTGGAACGACATCCTATGGAAGAATTTCCCCTCCATTTAAGAGATAAAAGGGCTCTCTGGGAAACTTGGCAGATGGATTACATCAGGCCTTTCCGAAAATCGGAACGGAAACAATATGTGTTAGTAGGTGTGATTTCTGGCTTAGTTCAGGCTGAAACATTTCCATGGGCAACTGGGGAGAATACAGTGTGAGCCCTGAAAATATGGTTTATCTCCCTCCTTAAACCTGATTCTATTCAATCAGACAATGGTAGCTATTTTACTACAACTAAAGTGCAGGAACGGGCAAGGGAAGAGGGAATTAAGTGGGTATTCCACACCCCATATTATCCTCAAGCTAATGGGATAATGGAACGAACTAATGGGCTTTTAAAACAATTTCTGAAACCCCACAAGCCACATTGGTCGTAGCGCATTTGGGATGCAGTTACTCGGGCTGATTGCTGGGGAATAAATGGATGCCCCCGGCTGAATGCCTTTTGTCCTAAACCCCTGACTTAACCCCAAAATCTCAAGACTTCCAGCACTCCCGGAGAACCAGCCTTTTCTCCTGGACAACCAACACTGGTAGAAATGCCTACCATTGGAGCGGTTCCCCTTGTGCTCACTGAACCCCTCAACAAATATGCCTGGAAGTCAAAAGATGCCTGTGGGAAAGCTCACAGGATTCATGCTAAATAGATTGTTCCCTCTTTTTAACTCAAGAAGTGAGTTTATCTCTTGTTTCACTTTCAGGAGGAAGCAAGCGACCCAGACGCATCGGATGTGAATTTTAATATAATTTGGTCAGGATGTGTATGTTATTCTTGACTATATTATTTTGGGGACTTATCTGTAAGAGTGAAGAAGGGCTAATTTCCACCTCCCTCGACCCATATGATCCCTTTGAGGATAATGAATTTATTATGTTAGCAAAAGCAATTAGTCAAACCTTTAATTTGAGCCACTGTTGAGTTTATGGAGGACCTTTAGGTTAATCAAGCTGGCCCTGCACCTCTACACCCCTCACTGCAGGACAAATTGTAAGCAATTACAGTGACACTGATAACACCACCTGGAACAATGATGAAACATGGCCAATCAGTTTTCTGCTGTGGGTAGATACTGCTTCAACGGCACCCAAAAGGGAGGGGTGAATGTGGGGAGGAGCAGATGCCAATGGACACTCACATATAAGTTTGTTAAAACACTTAATGATAATGTGGGCATTTACATATGGATGTGGCTTGATAAAAATGGACGTAACAGAGGGTTTAAGGGATATTGGTCAAATATAAATTAAACCATGATTCTCCAATAATCTGACAACTATTTTTACAATCAAATTTGTCAGTGGAAAAGCAGCACTGGTGCCTGGTATTGTACTGGCCTGACAAATGGCAATCCTAACTCCTTTTTTGTCCCTTTGGGAAATGATAACACAACTTATTTCCAGCTCCCAAAGGTTGCAGCTGGACCATTTGCTAACGGTGCCTGAGCCAAAAAAGGCCATTACTGGATTTGTGGACATACTGCTTACAAGCGACTACCCGCAAACTGGGCTGGGACTTGCTATGTGGGAATTATCTGACCTCTATTTTTCCTTATTCCGGAGGCAGGTGGTCCTCAATTGGGAATAAGACTGTATGATAATCTAGGGGGCACAAGGATTACCTGCAACAAACGATCTGTTGGGATTAACATAGGTAGGACGCAAAAGTGGGGAGAAAAGGAGTGGCTCCCTGAAAGAATAATTCAGCATTATGGGCCTGCTGCTTGGAACCCCAATGAACCCATATCAGGGGCAAGGGAACCAATTTATAATCTGAACTGCATCATTTGATTACAAGCAGTCTTAGAAATTATTTCTAATAAAACTACTAATGCTATAGACCTTTTAACTCAACAGTCTCAACAGATGCGCACTGCAATCCTTCAGCACCACATAGTTTGGATTATTTGCTGGATGAAGAGGGAGGAGTATGTGGGAAATTAAATGTCTCTAATTGTTGTTTGGAAATTGATGATGTAGGTGAGGTGGTTTATCAATTGACCACAGATATTAGAAAACTAGCCCATGTTCGCGGTCAAACCTGGTGATGCTGACGTGCGGAAAACAAATTCTACAACCTGTGAAAGGTTATGAAGCAGGTATGTTTATTAGGGTGCCGGGTGCAAGGGGGATCGTTCTTCTTAACTTGCACACCCCACCAATTAACCATCCCATATTTATTCCACTTAGTAATGCATATTCACAATCGCCTATACATATTCATGATCTTTCCCCAAAAGGGAGTCCTTAGGATAATCAGTTCCAAGAAAACATTTCCATATGCTCCACCTTCAGCTCCTCCTTTTGACACATGCGCCGTACCTCCTGGTGGTCACGGGCCGGGGTCTTTGGGAAGAAGGCCATATGTTTTCCTCCCTATGCACTTTTCACCTTGGCTCAAAATTTGATGGTTGTCTCTGTTCCAACCTCAAGGCTGGCTTCAGCTTGGTCTTACAACTGATTAAGCCATCCTATCCTTCCTTATCTATTGTTTCTTTTCCCCTTGCAACATCCCTTTTCTTGCTTGTGTTAACACATACACAATGGTTAACTAATATTAGCCTTTTCTAAGCTATATTGGCTAATACAAGTCTTTCTTAAGACTAGATAATATTTAATTCAGGCAATGCTCAAAAGTTATAGGTTAAAGATACAGCGTTAGCTAGGTAAGTTAGCTATCCCACCACCTCAATTTCCCCCTTTTCTAGAGAGTAGTAAATTCTTTTACTAATACATTGATTCCTTGTCTATCACCACCATGGCAAAATATTTAGAGTTCACATGCAAACCCAGATTATCGTGTAAATACCAAGTGTCCATCTGACTTTGTGGTAACTTTCCATGGAGATTTGTGGGCCTTCTTTACTCATATGGTGAATCCAGGCACTCTGCTCCTCGATCTTAATTGCTGTAAAGGAGGTGAGAAGTACTTGGAAAGGGCCTTCCCACTTTGGTTCTGAGGTTTTCTCTGTAAGAGACTTTACAGAGACATAATCCCCTGGCTGTATGTTATGTATAGGCCCATCCAACCCTCTACTCCGGACTCCAACCACCTGTTTCCCTATTTGATTAAGCTGTTTTCCTAATGCTATCATATAACAGGTAGTACATTCCTCCCCAGCTTGCATGAACATTCCTGTCTGTATTCCATAGGGTCGTCTGTACTCCATAGGGTCATCTGTACAAGATTTCAAACAGGCTCAATCCTTCATTTGCTCCAGGTCTAGCTCGTAGGCGCAGGAGGGCCAAAGGAAGGGACTGAGGCCAAGCGAAGTTAGTTTCTTGTCCCAGTTTTACAATCTGTTGTTTAATTAAATGATTCATCTCCACCACTCAACTGAGGGCGGTATGCAGTATGCAGCTGCCAGTCTATTCCCAAACATTTGCTAAATTGTTGTACTATCTTTGAAACAAAGTGTAGTCCTCTGTCCGAGGATATAATGGCTGGTACCCTGAAGAGTGGTATTATCTCTTGTATTAGTGCTTTAGTTACCCCCCCAAGCCTTGGCTGTCCTTGTGGGAAATGCTTCTGGTCAAACTGAAAAGGTATCTGTTAAATACCAGAACCCCCCTTTTCTTGGGAGTTCCGAAAGTCAATTTGCCATTGTTGTCCTAGGTAATTTCCTTTCCCTATCTGTCCTAATGGAGCTTTTGAGCCTGTGTGACGATTATTTTGTAAACAGACTGCACACTGTTGTGCTATCTGCCTCAGTGTACTATATAAATTTCGAGGAACTATACATTGGTTCAGATACTTATATAATGCCTCCACCCCCCAATGTGTTTTCCTATACTCTGACATCACCACAGCCCATAACAGCGTCAACAGTACTATTATTTTACCTTGTGAAGTCTCTACCCCATTTACCCATTTCCATGTTCCCACCTAGATCCTCAATTAACTTCTGACCTTCCTTTGAATACCTTGGCTCACAATCAATTTGTATGTTACCATCTGGGATCAAGGATGGCACCTCCACCTCACCAGCCCCGGCCACTCTTTTTGCCTCACGGTCTGACATCGAGTTGCCGAGATCTTGTGCAATTGTTCCTTTCTGGTGAGCTTTACACTGCATAATGGCCACCTTCTCTGATAACTGAACTGCTTCCAGGAGTTTGAGAATTTCTTTAGCACGCTTTATATGCTTTCCCTGGGTAGACAAAGATCACCTTTCCTTCCAGATCGCTCCATGGGCATGTACTACCCCAAATGCATATTTAGAGTCCGTCCAAATATTAATCCTTTTTCCTTTTGCCAATCCCAGTGCTCAAGTTAAGGCTATTATTTCTGCCTTTTGTGCTGAGGTGTCTGGAGCAATGGCTCTGGACTCTATTACCTGTTCTATAGTGGTTACCACGTATCCTGCTTTGCGGGTGCCTTGTCAAACAAAGCTGGTTCCGTCTGTGTACCAGGAGTCTTCAGCACCTTCTAGCAGCTCCTCTTTCTAGTACAGTTGGCACTGGATCCCCGGGGGTCCCGCTGAGAAAAGATGCTGGATTGACAATGTTAGTAACTAGTATCTCCACATCATCCTGCTCCACCAGAATGGCCTGATACCTAAGGAACCTCTGCGGTGATAACAAGTGTCCCTCCTTTGCCTGCAATACCGCAGATACAGTGTGGGAGACCAATACTGGAATCCTCTGGCCCAGTGTGAACTTTTGTGCTTCTTAGAGCACGAGAGAGCTATCACTCTTAAACAACTGGGCCATCCTTTACTAACTTCATCAAGTTGTTTAGAGAAATATGCCACTGCCCTTTGGTATTGGGCCAGAATTCCCAAGGCTATTCCCTGTTTTTCAAAAGAGAATAACCAGAAGGGTTTGGTGGTGTCTGGTAACCCTAAAGCAGGAGCTCTCATCAGTTCCTTTTTCAATTGATGAAATGCTTGCTCAGCCTCCTCATCCCAAATGAGGCTCTTTGAATTTGTTTTTAAAAGCTCATAAAAGGGTTTTACCAAAAGTCCATAGTTATATATCCACAAGTGGCACCATCCTGTCATGCCTAAGAATGTAAAAAGTTCTTTAGCAGTGTGTGGTCTGGGGGGTTGGCAAATGGCTTCCTTCCTTGCAGTCCCTAAGGTTCGTTGTCCGGCAGTGATCTCATATCCAAGGTAGGTTACTTGCTGCTGAGCCACCTGAGCCTTCTGGGGAGAGACTCGATAACCATTTAGTCCAAGAAAATTCAGCAAACTGACTGTTCATCCCATACACACGTCCCTTGTTTCAGTGGCTATTAATAAATCATCCACATACTACAATACCACCTCTCTTCCAGGTGAATGTTCCCATTGTTCCAGGTCTTTGGCTAGTTGGTTCCCAAAAAGAGTGGGGCTGTTCTTAAATCCCTGTGGCAATACTGTCCATGTGAGTTGTGTTCTTCTCCCAGAATCTGGGTTTTCCCACTCAAAGGCAAACAAGTGCTGGCTCTCCAAACTCAGGGGCAAACAAAAGAAGGCATCCTTCAAATCCAATACAGTAAACCAAGCCAATTCAGATATTACTTTAGTTAATAATGTATGTGGATTTGCCACTACTGGATATAAATCCTCTGTTATCCTATTGATGGCCCTCAGATCCTACACTATATCCTGTAACTCCCCTCTGGTTTCTTAACTGGCAGGATAGGAGTGTGATATTCTGTTCCACACTCTGTTAGCTTTTATTTCCTCAGGTACCCCAGCTTTTATGAGGGTGTTAATGAGAGACAAGTGTAGGATTTTACTCAACTGTTCATTCCCTACTTTAAATTCTATTTTTCCTTTTTCAAATTTTACCTCTGCTTGCAAGTGTTACTTTAGTCAGTAGCCCCCTTTACCGATACAAAGTCACCATCTAGGGGTGTCGAGGCTTGATTTAAAACTGAATAATGTTGCTCTTGTATCAATTAAAATGCCATGCCTTTTTCATTGTTCCGCCAGCCTTATTTTAACCAGTGGATCCACTGGGGTAGATTCCCCAGGTTCCCGTTGTTGGGGTTTTGGGGAGTTATTCTGTTTTCCTTCTTCTCTTAAAGAATTTTTCCATACTTGTTCGTCAAGGAGATAAATTGCTGTACTTAAGAGAGACAAAAGGACCTGGCCACAGGTGGAGGGGTCCAGACAGCCGAATAAAGGGGGTTGGGTGCTCCACCCTAGGGCCCTTGTTTTGCTCCCTGCATTCGAGGTGAGAAGAAGTTGCCCTCGTGGTGGAGAGAACTCATCCCCACTGCATCTCCTGCTCTCCTTCTACCCCTGCTGCCTCCTGAGGATCCTACTGGCACCGGGATCAGCTTGGAGAGAGGTGACGTGCGGAAAACAAACTCTACAACCCGTAAAAGATTATAAAGCAGGTATGTTTATTACAGAGCCGGGTGCAAGGGGGATCGTTCCTCCTAACTTGCACACCCAAGTGTCCATCAAGCAGGTATTTATTACACCAAAGCATGCATATTTAACAGAGTTAGCTACATATTCATTATATGTGGTTGCATTATTATAATCAGTTCTGGGAACTCATTATCATAGGCCTCCTCCCATGGGCGCTTGCACAATGCCATCTGGTGGTCGTGGGCCGGGGTCTTCGGGGGTCTTTGGGAGGAAGGCTCTCAGTCTTCCTCGCAGTGTACTTTTCACCTTTTGTCTCAGGATGCAGAGTTGCAATGAGTCAGAGATCACAAGACTGGTGGGAGGCTCTTCATTATTCCTCCCTGTCTTGGAGTTAGTTTCCCTTATCTACAAGCCATGCAAGATGAGCTAAGGCCCATAAAGCTTGTCAAGTCTCAAGGTCTCAACATCCTGTCTCCTTTTTATTTCAGGAGGTCCCAGGATAACAATGGCTACTTGTGGGAGAGTGGCTACAAATGGTGACCCCGACGATGACCACGACATAATACTGCTGGTCTGAACACCCGATGTGCCAAACAGACGTCTTCACCAAAGAGACGGTGCCGAGGGAACGGATCCCATCGCAGCAGGGATGGCAAAAGCTGGAACAGCAAGAAGCCACACAGCAGGGCCCCCGGCGACCTCATAGGAGAGACCGTGGCCGTAACGTGCTGCTTGTGACCTCGTAGGGCTGCAACAGCACGCACTGAAGGTAAAATGGAGAGGCAAGCAGCATATGATTTATTTGCCTGCTTCTTACAGAAGCGACAGGTTAAGGGCATAGACTTGCGAAAATATCTCCCTGGGCTGTTAGCTTATGGGTACGCGCGAGGATGCTTTATAAACCCCCACACAGTCCATGAGCTTAGTGAATAGCGTAAATTCGGGGATATACTGCGGGAGGAGATTTTAGATGACTATAAAACCGTGAGGAAATTAGGGAAGCAGTGGGGGATAGTACATAATGAGCTTTTGCAACATCAGGTGGAAGAGAAAGCTGCCCACCAAGCGTCGGCAGCTATGGGGAGGAACAGGTTGTTAGAGGGAGTGAGCGATTGTCCCCTACCCCCCGCTGTATCCCCTATCCTGCTACCATCTCCTAGCCAAGAGCTCCCCCTGCCGGATCTGCCGGATCCGCAGCCATCGGCTCCGCCAGCACAGGGGCCAGATCCGTAGCCCTCGCAGCGGCCGGAACCACCGCCGCCGCCAGGGGAAGAGCCCTTCCCTCTCCCCGGAGCAGACAGCGATCCAGGGGCGGCGATTGCCCGAGAAAGACGGGAGGCATGGGCTGCTCTAGCTCGGGAGATTATGGGATCCGGGGATAACGAAGCGGCTGATTCTGTCCTAGAGGTGGTTTGCCCGGTAATATTTACGCCGACAGCCAGGGGAGGGATGACTGCCACGGTATCGGCACTCGATTGGAAATGGCTGGCTCAACTCCGCTCCACTGTCAGCCAGTTCGGCGTCACTAGTGAGCCTGTGAGACAGATTATCGACTATCTGTGGGGGACGCAGATTCTGTTGCCCTCAGATTGTCGAGCGATCATGAAGCTCATCCTTACCCAGCACCAGCAGCTACTTTATAATGCCCACTGGCAAGCGTATTGCCAGGAATGTGTAGCTGTGCAGAGACAGCCCGGTGATCCGCTACATGGGCTGACTCTCGATGAGCTGATGGGTCTGGGAGCCTATTCCCGGGCTGAAGCCCAAGCCGTTAAAGAGCTTGGGGTAGGACTCAAAGAACAGGCGGCAGCCGCGCAGACACAAGTGTTAGCTGCTCTCGCACCCCTACAAGCAACAGCCATGGGCGACAGCCGATCGGGAAACGGGAAATCCAGCACACCAGGACGCCGCGTGACGACACAAATAGCAGCCATCAACGCCTCAGCACAGCCCCCCCCCCCAACCTGCTACCGCCGGAAGCCTCGGACTGGACCTGGCAGCCACAGTAGACGTCAACCTGCTAACAACATGTCCTGAGAGGGTTTCAACGGGAGTGCATGGTCCATTAGTCATTAATGATCGGGCCATAGGAGCTCTACTGCTGGGACGATCGTCAGCTAGCATGATGGGACTATTTGTACTTCCTTGAGTTATAGATGCAGACTACACTGGGGAAATATTCATGATGGTGTATACCATTTCACCGCCTCTGAGGACTGAGAAGGGACAGCGTATCGCCCAATTGGTGCCATTACCACAGCTTACGTGTGGTTTACCCCCATTATTGAACAGGGACAGGGGTAAGCAAGGCTTTGGTTCAACCGGAGGACTTACTTTGCTTACCATGGACTTAACCACCCGGCCCAAACAAAAGGTGACTATCACCTATCAGCGACAAGAAATTACGCTGGATGGGCTTTTGGACACTGGGACGGACTCGAGTATTGTTGCCCCTAAACATTGGCTGGAGAACTGGCCCATGCTGCCCAGTATGGTTACATAAAGAAAAAATCGGGCAAATATCGGTTATTACATGACTTAAGGGCAGTGAATAAGCAAATGGAGCCAATGGGGGCGCTGCAGCCGGGTTTGCCTAATCTGTCCATGCTCCCCCAAGATTGGCCCTTATTGATAATCGACCTCAAGGACTCTTTTTTCACTATATCCCTACACCCCAATGATACCTGTCGCTTCGCGTTTACGCTGCCAGCATTAAATCGAGCCGAACCTGATAAGCGGTTAGAATGGACGGTTTTACCGCAGGGGATGCGTAATTCCCCGACCTTGTGCCAGTTGTATGTGGACAATGCCTTGCAACCACTGAGGAGAGCTTGGCCTCAAACAGTGATCTATCATTATATGGACAACATTTTGTTCGCCCAACCACACCCCTTTTCCCAGAATCAGGTAGAGGCCATACAACAACAGCTCGGTGCTGCCGGTTTGAAAATCGCGCCAGAAAAGGTGCAACAATCCTCCCCTTGGAAATACTTAGCTTGGACTCTTACAGAGCAAGTAATTACGCCCCAAAAACTGACTCTGGACACTAAGATTGAGACTGTGCATGATGCCCAGAGATTACTAGATGATCTGCAATGGTTGCGCCCTATAGTCGGCATACCCAATGAACTATTAGAACAATTGCGACCCCTTCTGAAGGGTGCGGACCCAACACGGCCGGTTCAGGTAACGCCCCATCAAAGGGAGACTTTGGACCATATTGTCGACTGTGTGGTCCATGGAGAGGTCTGGAGTCGCAACCCGGACCTCCCCATTGACCTTACCATATGGTTTGGGGAGCAACATCTTATAGGGGCATTAACCCAGTCCTTAAAGAAAACGGGGGAGGTGTGGGCCCTGGAATGGGTGTCCCCGCCATTACAACAGAATCGCACCTTGGTATCGGAATCCAAAATCTGGACTGTGGGAGGGTCCAGCGAAGGTGTTATATTGGGGGCGTGGGTATCTTTGTGTTTCTGCACCTACAGGTCCTATTTGGGTTCCTGCGAGATGGACCAAGGCTGCAACAACGAATGAGCGTGATACCAGCTCGATTTTAGGGTCTCGACCAGAGGACAATGACGTGGCGACTCCTCCTGGCCCTTCGACCACGCTTGAGCAACCTGGTGGGAGTGCTCAGCCCGACCCTGGACTGGAAGGTTGAGCACTGTTCCAGCGCTGACCAGCTTTTCCACGTATCAGCCTTGTTGCCCACCATCGAATTTGCGGACTTGTCTACACATACCTGCAAGGGGTACCTTGAAAGAAACTGTGCGGCCTGGGTACTCCTAGATTGTGGGCAGTGTAAGCAATCACTGTGGGTGCAACAGACCTAACCGTGAGGGTCGTGGTGCCCCATTATTCGTTATCATTGGCTAGTTGTTATTGCTTATTATCCGCTTATTAGTTGTCATTTATTCGCTAATAGTTTTCATTTATCAGTTAGTTCATTTATCAGTTAAGTTAGTTATCAATTATGGTAACCCTGGTAACGTTAATGCTGTTCCTACCATTCTCGCTAGGAACTGGATTACACAAAATTGACCCAAGAACAAACTTGTGGGTAACCTGGGCCAACAAGACTAACCGTACGGCATTTTGCCTCTCCCTTGCATCATCATCCGATCCTTTTTGCACCTGTCTGTTAGGGGTCCCTCAGACTAACATGACTTTACTGTCGTCAGCCCTAGCTAAATTTTCTACAGGAAATTGTACCAACAGCACTTCGATCGCGGAGTGCTCTGGAAAATTACTGTCAGGCTTGAATACTATGCTCCCATGGGATCCCCAGGAACTCGACCTGGCAGGGTCGGAAGCTATTGCAAATATTACAGGGAATGAAGGCAATGTTACTTGTGTGAAGCTTGGCTCTTATGTGTATCAGAGGTCACAGAATATCACCTGGCTCACACCACATAATGCCATCTATAATCGCACGTATTGTGGTGGTCCTGCTGGTCCCGCAAGTGAGTCGGTCTTTGACAACTATTAAGGGTACTACAAGTTACGGTTGGGGAAGAAATGATATAAGAATT
>JANVCC010009648.1:260032-286769 GCA_025345505.1 Todiramphus chloris collaris
CAATAATGAGCTTGCTTTTGCACTATGTATGAGCCTCATTAATAACTATATAAAAGAGTGTTGGTCTTAACAATAAACGAGAATTGCCTGATTTCTCACATTGAGTGCCGTAATTCTCCCACCGTCTACAACAGCTACTCAACATGCTTCGTTATCTTTCAAGCAGAACACCGTCCCCCTCACTTCAATTCCCCCTTTTTCTTCTAACTTAGTAAATACTTTTACTAATAACTCCAGGTGAGGAGAGATCCTTCTGAAAATATTTACCAGATTCTATTCTCTGTCTTAACTGGTGTTTCTTCCACCGACTATAATCGTCCAATAACTTTGAAGCCCAAGACATAAAGCATCTAAAAGACACGTACATTAATATTACCAACACTATCAACCCCACTATCATCATAAACAATGTTTTTACCATGCCAGGTTTGGTAACCACAAAGTCAATTTCCCCCACAACTCCTGAAATCCCCGTGAGGTATCATCTTGTGTAAGATCTTTTTTTGATGCCAGATTTTATGCAGGTCCATCTCAATCCGATGTTCTTGATTCACATAGGAACAGCAGGGCCTATTAACAACTATACAGACTCCTCATTCTTTGGCTAATATCAAACCCAGGGCCATACGGTTTAAACTAATAAATACCAGAACCCCCCTTTTCTTGGGGGTTCCTAAAAGTCAATTTACCATTATTGTCCTGGGTAATTTCCTTTCCCTATCTGTCCTGACAGAGCTTTTAAACCTGTGTGAGGACTATTTTGTAAACAGACTTCACGCTTTTGTGTTACCTGCGTCATAGTAGTATATAAATTTTGAGCAACTATACGTTGGTTCAGATACTTTTGTAATGCCTCAGTGGTACTATTATTTTACCTTGTGAAGTCTCTACCCCATTTACCCGTTTCCATGTTCCCACCTAGATCCTCAATTAACTTCTGATCTTCCTTTCAATACCTTGGCTCACAATTAATTTGTATTTTACCATCTGGGATCAAGGATGGCACCTCCACCTCACCAGCCCCAGCCACTCTTTTTGCCTCACGGTCTGCCATTGAGTTGCCGAGATCTTGTGCAGTTGTTCCTTTCTGGTGAGCTTTACACTGCATAATGGCCACCTTCTCTGATAACTGAACTGCTTCCAGGAGTTTAAGAATTTCTTTAGCATGCTTTATATGCTTTCCCTGGGTAGACAAAAGTCCCCTTTCCTTTCAGATCACTCCATGGGCATGTACTACCCCAAATGCGTATTTAGAGTCCGTCCAAATATTAATCCTTTGTCCTTTTGCCAGTCCCAGCACACGCATTATTGTTTCTGCCTTTTGTGCTGAGGTGTCTGGAGCGAGAGCTCTGGACTCTATTACCTGATATGAAGTGGTTACTGCATATCCTGCTTTGCGGGTGCCTTGTCAAACGAAGCTGGTTCCGTCTGTGTACCAGGAGTCTTCAGCATCTTTTAGAGGCTCCTCTTTCATGTCCGGTCGGCTGGAATATCCTGCCTCAATGGTCTCCAGGCAATCCTGTATCACTGGATCCCCGGGGGCCCCGCTGAGAAAAGATGCTGGATTGACAATGTTAGTAACCAGTATTTCCACATCATCCTGCTCCACCAGAATGGCCTGATACCTAAGGAACCTCTGCGGTGATAACCAGTGTCCCTCCTTCGCCTGCAATACCGCAGATACAGTGTGAGAGAGCAATACTATAATCCTCTGTCCCTGTGTGAATTTTTGTGCTTCTTGGATATTAAGCACTACTGCAGCTACTGCTCTTAAACAACTGGGCCATCCTTTACTAATTTAATCACATTGTTTAGAGAAATAGGCCACTGCCCTTTGGTACAGTCCCAGATTTTGGGCCAGAATTCCCAAGCCCATTCCCTGATTTTCATAAGAGAATAACCAGAAGGGTTTGGTGGTGTCTGGTAACTCTAAAGCAGGAGCTCTCATCGGTTCCTTTTTCAACTGATTAAATGCTTGCTCAGCCTCCTCACCCCAAATGAGGCTCTTTGAATTTGTTTTTAAAAGTTCAGAAAGTGGTTTTACCAAAAGTCCATAGTTGTATATCCACAAACAGCACCACCCTGTCATGCCTAAAAACGTACGGAGTTCTTTAGCAGTGTGTGGTCTGGGGGTCTGGCAAATGGCTTCCTTCCTTGCAGTCCCTAAGGTTCGTTGTCCAGTGGTGATCTCAAATCCAAGGTAGGTTACTTGCTGCTGAGCCACCTGGCCTTTCTGGGGAGAGACTCGATAACCATTTAGTCCAAGGAAATTCAGCAAACTGACTGTCCATCCCATACACACGTCCCTTGTTTCTGTGGCCACTAATAAGTCGTCCACATATTGCAATACCACCCCTATTCCAGGTGGATGTTCCCATCATTCCAGGTCTTTGGCTAGTTGGTTCCCAAAAAGAGTGGGGCTGTTCTTAAATCCCTGTGGCAATACTGTCCATGTGAGTTGTGTTCTTCTCCCAGAATCTGGGTTTTCCCACTCAAAGGCAAACAAGGGCTGGCTCTCCAAACTCAGGGGCAAGCAAAAGAAGGCATCCTTCAGATCCAATACGGTAAACCAAGCCAATTCAGATATTAATTTAGTTAATAATGTATGTGGATTTGCCACTACTGGATATAAATCCTCTGTTATCCTGTTAATGGCCCTCAGATCCTGCAATATCCTGTAACTCCCATTTGGTTTCTTAACTGGCAGGATAGGCGTGTTATATTCCGATTCACACTCTGTTAGCAATCCATGTTTTATAAACTGTTCAATTATTGGTTGAATTCCTTTTTTGTCTTCTAATTTTAGAGGCTATTGTTTAATTTTTATTGTCTATGTCCCTGGTCTGAGTTTCACCACTACAGGGGAGGCAGTCTTTGCCCTCCCGGGTATTTCTGATGCCCATACTCCTGGAAATACTTGGTCTTTTATTTCCTCGGGTACCCCAGCTTTGATGGGGGTGCTAATGAGAGCCTAGCTTAGGATTTCAATTAATTGTTCGTTCCCTATTTTAAATTCTAGTTTTCCTTTTTCAAATTTTATTTCTGCTCCCAAGTGCTCCAATAAATCTTGCCCTAATAATGGCTTGGGCGAGTTTGGCATATACAAAAATTTATGTATCCCGAACTGCTTGCCTAATTTGAATTTGAGGTGTTTCAAGAAATATTCCTTTTCACTTTGCCCAGTGGCTCCCTTTACCGTTACAAAGTCATCATCTATTGGTGCCAAGGCTTGATTTAAAACTGAATATGTTGCTCCTGTGTCAATTAAAAATTCCATGTTTCTTTGTTGTTCTCCTACCCTTATTTTAACCAGTGGATCCCCTTAGGGTACTGTTGGGGTTTTGGGGAGTTATTCTGTTTTCCTTCTTGTCTTAAAGAATTTTTCCATACTTGTTTGTCAGGAAGGTTAATGGCCGTACTTAAGAGGGACAAAAGGACCTGGCCACAGGGGGAGGGGTCCAGCCTGCCGGAAAAAGGGGGTTGGGTGGAGCCCCTGGGGCTCTCTCTCTTGGTTTTGCTCCCGGCATTCGAGGAGGAGAAGCTGCCCTCGTGGTGCGGAGGACTCACCCCTGCTGCGTCTCCTGCTCTCCCTGCTACATCTCCTGCTCTCCCTGCTGCCTACCAAGGATCCTCTGGACTCCGGGATCAGCTTGGAGAGAATTCGTCCCTGCTTCACCCCCTGTTTTTCCTCCTACCCCTGCTGTCTCCCGAGGACCCTGCTGGACACCGGGATCGACTGCCCAGGCGGGTTCGTGACGCGGGCTTTTCCGTCGGCCATTGCCACGTGGGGACTGAGCTGGCTCCGGAGCAGCGGGGAGACCATCGCGCCCTCCCTGCTCCCCGGGAGCCCCCGAGAGGTTGGGACTGGGTTCCCTGTGCTGTTTTCCTGTTACTACCGTAGTTATTGTTGTTTGTTTGCCTTGATATATATATATTTAGTAAATAACTGTTATTCCTACTCCTGATATCTTTGCCTGAAAGCCCCTTAATTTCAAAATTCTAAGCATTCGGAGGGGAGGGGGTTGCATTTCCATTCCAAGGGGGGCTCCTGCCTTCCTTGGCAGACACCTGTCTTTCAAACCAAGACAGGTAGATTCCCCAGGTCCCTGTCAATCTTCAAAATAAGCCTGCATTGCTCCTCTACCTCTCCCCCTGCTTCTCTCTGGACATTCATTTCTCCAATGCCCTCTTCTCTTACAGTGTGCACATTGATCCCTCTGTAATCTGGGGACAAAATTTCTTCCTTTACCCCATTCTTTACCTCCATCCTCCATTCCATTCCTTCCCTGCCTTGTCTGGGTTTGTAATGCTGCTACCGTTGCCGTTGCAATAGCTTTTTTCCAGACTCCTCCTTTCCCTTTCCTTCCATAGGTTTTAACACTTCCCTGTCCTTCTTACAGTCCTTTTCCAAAACCAAAACTAACGGGTCTTATCCTCTGCCACTCGGGATGATTTCTAACTCAGAAAAACATATCTGATTCATCTCATTTTCCTCCAAAATCACCATCAGCTCCACCAAGGCATCACATTCCAAGGCACCTCCTGCCAGCCACCCCAGCCCCCCCCACTCAATCCATACAGTGGCCATACATCGGTACAATATCCCTCAGCCTTTCTATGGCTCAAGTTCCCTCCTGGCTGATCTCCCAGCTGCCTCCAATGTGTGAAAATGTACCCTAAGGGGGTTTTACAAAGATCTCCTGACTCTGTCCCCCACCCATTGCAGTGTTTACCCAATCCTACATCTCTTACAATAACAATAGGTAACAAGACACAACCAAATTATCCCAATCACAACATACAACAACAAAAGGTCCTTATACCAAATCACCTGAAACTAACCCTGAATTTACATTTATACAATTCCAGGGCCAGTCTTAAAAGTTCTCAGTTCTGTGCTAATTCAGAACTTCGTCAAATATACCACAAACAAAACACACTGAAAACAATAATACACAAAACAATAACCAGACACTAAATTAATTCAATGGGGTCTTGTATCCCTATTTTGCTTTTCTTTTATCCAATTTATAACCCGAAATTTAGCAGAAATCAAACCCCCTTGCGTTCCAGCTGATCCTCAGAGAGCAGAGGGGCTGGGGGCGGCTGGGCTTGATTCCTGATACACAGCGGATAACAAGACACAATTCACTCAACTGGTTATTCTTGTTTGCTTTGTTGTTTTTCTTCCCGGGAATCACTAACAGATTACAATCACTTCATTTGTCTCTAGCCGCAGCCCTCGCGGGACAGTGGAACCGCAATTCAGAACGCCGCACTCACTGCACAGCTGCGCTGCATCTCACACACACAGACCACTTACTTCAGAGCTAGCTCAACACACTCATACCATTTATAACTGTAAGAATAGGTGTCAATATCTCTTAATTTACCTACTCCCATCCTGCTGACAACACAATCAAGAATTTTAACACATAGGTCGACCGCTACTCCTCCCAGAACCCGTAGTTGCTTCGTTCGTCTCCGGCCGTGCTCCCCCACGGGACAGCGGAACCGCGGATCGGAATTCCGCACTCGACTTATATTGAGCTCAAACCACACACCGTACAGTTACCAAACCACTCCGGCCAGTCCAGCCAAGAGAACCCAAGTCACCATTGACTTCCCAATAGTGCACTATTACCAGCCACCCAGGGGCGAGCTGCAATGCTCTTTACCACTTTGGCCACAACAACCCCCAGCAGCACTACAGGCTTGGGGAGGAGTGGCTGGAGAGCTGCCAGGCAGAGAAGAACCTGGGGGTGTTGATTGACAGCCAGATGAACATGAGCCAGCAGTGTGCCCAGGTGGCCAAGAAGGCCAATGGCATCCTGGCCTGTATCAGGAATAGTGTGGTCAGCAGGAGCAGGGAGGTGCTCATTCCTCTGTACTCAGCTTTGGTGAGGCCACACCTTGAATACTGTGTCCAGTTTTGGGCCCCTATCTACAAAAAGGATGTTGAGGTACTGGAGAGGGTCTAGAGGCAGGCTTTCTATGAGGAAAGGCTGAGGATCTGGGGCTGTGTAGCCTTCAGAAAAGAAGGCTGAGGGGAGACCATATTGCCCTCTACACCTACCTGAAGGGAAGTTGTAGCAAGGCGGGAGTTGGTCTGTTCTCCCTAGTGACAAGTGACAGAACAAGAGGAAATGGCCTGAAGTTGAACCAGGGCAGGTTCAGGCCAGATAGTAGGAAGCATTTCTTTACAGAAAGGGTTGTCAGGCATTGGAATGGCCTGCCCAGGGAGGTGGTGGAGCCACCATCCCTGGAAGTTTTTAAGATCTGGGTAGATGTTGTGCTTAGGGACATGGTTTAGTGTTTTTTGATAGGGCTAGGAATAAGGTTGGACTTGATGATCTTGAACGTCTCTTCCATCTGAAACTATTCTATGATTCTATGATTCTATGACGTTAGGTAACTATTTGGGTTTGCTTGAGTAAAATTGCTTTTCTTATTAGCTCTGTGTGCAAGCGCTTCAATAAAATTCCTTTTGCTTATTATCTGTGTATGTGAGCACTGTTCTTTGTGAAACGGGAATCCTTCACGAACCTGGGACATAAGGAGATGAAGTCCCTGTAGTGCTCATGAAGAATGTCTTAGGGAAGATCATAGAATCATAGAATGTTAGGGGTTGGAAGGGACCTCTAGTGATCATCGAGTCCAACCCCCCTGCCAAAGCAAGATCACCTAGGGATGCTCCCTTCTGAAGGGAATGGATCACCTAGGAATGTATCCAGGAAGGTTTTGAAAGTCTCCAGAGAAGGACACTCCACAACCTCTCTGGGCAGCCTGTTCCAGTGCTTTGTCACCCTCAGAGAAAGAAGTTTCTCCTCATATTGAGGTGGAACCTTCTATGCTCAAGTTTATACCCGTTATTCTTTGTCCTATTACTGGGCACTACAGAAAAGAAATTGGCTCCTTCCGTTTGACACCCACCCCTCAAATATTTTTGACATTAGTAATGTCCCCTCTTAGTCTTCTCCTCTCAAGACTAGACAGCCCCAGTTCCCTCAGTCTGACTTCATAGGGGAGATGCTCAAGTCCCTTAATCATCCTCGTAGCTCTGTTGGACTCTCTCCAGTAGATCCTTGTCTCTCTTAAATTGAGGAGCCCAAAACTGGATACAGTAACACAGGTGTGGTCTCAATAGGGCAGAGTAGAGGGGGAGGAGAACCTCCCTACACCTGCTGGACACAATTTTCTTAATTCACCCCATTGGCCATTGGCCTTCCTGGCCACAAGGACACATTGCTGTCCCATGGTTAACTTCCTATCCACTAGGACTCTAAGGTCTTTATCTGTGGTGCTGCTTTCCAGCAGGGCAACCCCTAACCTGTACTGGTGCCTGGTGTTATTCCTCCCCAGATGCAGGACTCTACACTTGTCCTTATTGAACTTCATGAGGCTCACCTTCGCCCAGCTCTCCAGCCTGTTCAGATCATGTTGGATAGCAGCACAGCCTTCTGTCGTGTCAGCCACCCCTCCCAGTTTCATATCATCAGCGAATTTGCTGAGGGTACACTCTATCCCCTCGTCCAGGTCATTGATGAAGATACTGAACAAAACTGGACACAGTACTGATCCCAGGGGAACACCACTAGCCACAGGCCTCCAACTTAACTCTGTGCCACTGATCACAACCCTCTGAACTCTGTTATTGTGGTGTGTTGACCGTGTCATGGCACCAGGTGCCCACCAAGCCCTTCTATCACTCCCCCCGACACCCATCAGCACGACACGCAGGGAGAGAATAAGATGAAAAGAGCTGTGGGTTATGATAGATGTTATTCTCTACTTCCTGTCCGCAGGCGATGTTGGGCTGAGTCCAGGAAGCAGGGCTCCAGGAACACATAGCAGCCGCTTGGAGGACAAAGCAGAATACCCCCCCATCCTCCTCCTGCCCTCTCCCTTTATAGTTGACCTGACATCATATGGTATGGAATATCCCACTGGTCAGCTCAGGTCGGCTGCATCCTCTCACCCATCTTGCCCCCCCCCCCGCCTCTGGTGCGGTGTGAGCACTGGCAGTCATAACACGGGTGTGTTATCAACACACTCCAGCTCCCAGTACTGCAGCATGAGGGCTGGATGGGGAAAAGCAGCTCATCCAGACCCACTACAATCTCCACCCCTTATTCCATACCATTTGCGTCATGCTCAGGTCCCACATAATACATACTTAAACCATATCTATACCCAACCAATACATTGTCATCAACTACTATCCCCAGTCTTTTAACAGATAGTCCCTCGTTCCATGAGCTTCCTTCACTCGATGACTTGGGTCTCATCTGTCAAGGTGGATGATCTGGAAAGAAGCAGTATGTCTGATTGTTGGGCACCAACACCGGCTAGATCTTGGTCCTCGCTGTACTCATTGGGTCCTTCGCGAAATTAACTTTCTTTTATTCCATCTCCTTCCTACAGCATCATTTCCTGCAACATACAACTCACATTGCAGATTATCTTTCTGCCAAGGTCAAATCTCCTTGAGGTACACACTGGGTCTCACCATCCTCCTACATATAACCAGATATATCCAGGTCCTTGATCAAAGACAATCCCAAGAATGGGTTTGCCTTTTCCCAAGGGTGGAGCTGTCCATACTGCCTTCCCCAACTACTTCCCAATGTGCACTACAGGGACCTTATCTCCTCCCACAACAGGCAGGGGTTTTGTTTGGGCAGGGCCAGGAAGGCTAACAGATCCTCTGGTGTTAACTAACCAGGTGGCCTTTGCTAGATGTTTGTCCCATTGTTTAAAGGTCCCACCCCCTAATGCTTTTAATGTGGATTTTAACAGCCCATTGTACCTTTCAATCTTCCCAGAGGCTTGTGCATGATAAGGGATGTGATACACCCACTCCATGCTGTGCTCTTTGGCCCAGACATCCACGAGGCTATTTCAGAAATGAGTTCCATTGTCTGACTCAATTCTTTCTGGAGTACCATGCCGCCACAAAATCTGCTTTTCAAGGCCCAGGATGGTGTTCCGGGCAGTGGCATGGGGCACTGGGTACGTTTCCAGCCACCCAGTGGTTGCTTCCACCATTGTAAGTATGTGGCACTTACCTTGGCGGGTTTGTGGGAGCGTGATGTAGTCAACCTGCCAGGCCTCTCCATATTTATATTTTAGCCAACGTCCTCCATACCACTGGGGCTTTAACCTCTTGGCTTGTTTGATTGCAGCACATGTTTCACATTTGTGGATGACCTCTGTGATAGCCTCCATGGTCAGGTCCACCCCTCGATCTCGAGCCCATCTATAGGTTGCATCTCTTCCTTGATGACCCGAGGTGTCATGGGCCCGTCGCACTAGAAATAATTCAACCCTCCGCTGCCAATACAGATCCACCTGAGTGTCTCATCCCACTCACATTTATCTTTCTGCATTAGGAAACAGCCAGTGGAAAATCTCAAAAATACTCCCAGATTTTGCAAAAACCAGCAACCAAGATCACAAACTGATATTAAACACACAATGTAGTGTGTGTTCAAGACAATGTATCATTAGACTTTAGTTGTATATAAGCCCAACTATGGTTGCAGACAACAGCTTCCTTAATTATAAGAGAAGGAAATGAAGGTGTTTTCCCTATTGAAGTCTGAGAAGCTGTCTGGAATAATGCTACTGAGTTAGAAAGAAAGCTCCAATCCTGGTGGACCTTGGTAAATTTCACCTATGATCCAATTACTAACATAGCAACTGCCTTTGTGCTTACTATACATAATGCCACAGTTTTTGTAATTCATCCTGTTGTTGCATTGGGACTAGACCATAAAGAAACAGTCTTTTATCCCTCTGAACATAGGGTATGGCCTCGGATGGTCCAAGAAAAATGGCAAATGGTAAATTTAGAATCTTTCATCACATGGGAACAACAAGGATTTATCTATGAAAGTAATACACTTGATGCCAGAGACATGTGTCTTGACATGGAACAAGGCATTTGTCACTTCAAAATCCATCCAGATAGTACACCAAAAACTATACTTGTATATATTGCTCATGGCTGTGTGTGTTTAAGAACTATCTGTACTTCTATAGTGATAGATGATAGTAATATAAATGTGGTTGAGAGGAATAACTAACTTTTGTATTTGTAATTTTATTAAGATTGTTGGGTGTGACTTTTCATATTCAGCACCAGTTGTGTCTCATCGATTGATAAAGTCTATGACATATACCAGAAATTGCTACCCACATCTATTGGAATGGACCTCACATTAGTAAAGCAATATGTAGATCATCAAGACCTAATTGAGATTTTAGAAGAAATCCGAAAAAACGGGAAAAAAACCTTAATCACCGTCCATCATGACACACACAAAAAAAAAAAAAAGCATAATCACACAAAGAGTAAAACAAGATGCAAGTCATAACTGGTGGGATGCACTTTTCGGGTGGTCACCTACTGCAACTGGCATTCTGAATACATTATGTCACCCCATAATAGTTTTATTGATTTTGGTAAGTGTTTGCCTTGTGTTGTCTATTGCATTGTTTGGAACTATAGAATGCTGAAGAAGCTATCAGTTTTGAATACCTTGTCAAATGCACATGGAAACACGTTAAGTGATATTTACCGTAAAAGATCATTATAAGAAGATTTATGTATTAGTAAAAGAAATTACTAACTTGATAGAAAAGGGGGGACTGAATCGGGGGGGGAGACAGAGATTAAATGACTTACTGGGAAGATATGTTCCAAGGGCAATGTGCTCAACATCTGTGACGTCTAAGGAGTGACTGATAATGGGGAAAGCCTAAACCAGCCTTGAGGTTTGAGATCGAGCCAGGGACATAAAGAGCACACTTTATAGCTTTTCAACACCTCTAACAAGGGGGAGCAGTCAAGGTCATGCTGAACCCAGGTAGCCATGACCATCTGCCGGAGGACTCGGGCTCTGATGATTAAACGTTCTCCCTTATCAACTAAACCGATATCCCCTCTACATTCCTCTTGCCCTCTTAATTCAGGGGATCCTGTCCATGACGCCAATTAAGAATGTCTCGTCCCACTCAGTGGACAACGAGGCAGGTGAATCTTTGTGATCCCCTGAAAGAGGCTGTCCCTGCACGGCAGGGCAGCGGGGGCAGCAGAGTCACAACAATGACTCCGAGGAACAATAATAGAACAATCAACAAACAGTACGGATAAAAGAGTTAATCTTTGTAGGCGATTATTTTACGTCGCGACCAAATTTTGAGGAAGAGGAGGAAAGTTATTAGAGAAGAGGAAAAGAGAGGAGGTGTGAGGGAGTGAGTAAGAGAGACAGAGAGTAAGATAAAGAGAAAAGGTTATAGCCACCTGTGGATCCAGAGACGTCTCACTCGATCAATCCAAGTCTTCAGTTCTTCGGTGGTGGGTGCACACCAATCAATATTTTTCTGTCCCTTTTATATCCTTGAGGTATCTGGGTGGCATTCCCAACTTCCACAGGAAGTGGTATTGATTTGCATGGGCTCCATGAGCTAGAAGTAGTGTGGCACCTGCCATCCACCTACCCCATGGCCCAGTCAGCAGGAGCACTTAACTAAAGAAAAGACAGAGTCCCACCTATGCAGAACCGATCTCTTCCTTTTGTTAAAGCATGTCTGCAAGGAGCCGAAGGGGGGCACAGAGACATTAAAAGCAATCAACACCTCTCCCTTCCAGACGGGTCTTTCCAAACCTTATCACCACACAAGGTTTGAGGCAAACAACAGACAGGCTCTTACACTGAGCCACTGCCACCTTGGCAGCCTGGTGGGCAAGCTGGTTGTTCTGATGTTCTTCAGTGGCCCAGCTTCTGGGCACATGGGCATCCACGTGGCGCACCTTCACCACCAGGTTGTCTACTCGAGCAGCAATGTCTTGCCACAGCCCAGCATCCCAGATGGGTTTGTCTCTGCGCTGCCAATTGCTCCGTTTCCACTGCGGCAACCACCCCCTCAGGGCATTTGCCACCATCCAGGAGTCAGTGTAGAGATAGAGCACTGTCCACTTTTCTCACTCGGCAATATCTAGGGCTAGTTGGATGGCTTTCACTTCTGCAAACTGACTGCATTCACCTCGTCCTTCATCAACTCCAATGACTTGTCGTAGGGGACTCCACACAGCAGCCTTCCACTGTCGATGTTTTCCCATAATGCGACAAGACCCATCAGTGAACAGGGCGTCTTACTTTTCATCATCTGATAATGTGTTGTATGGTGGGGCCTCCTCAGCACGTTTCACCTCTTCCTCTGGTGACATCCCAAAATCTTTGCCTTCTGGCCAGTTTGTGATCACTTCCAGGATCCTGGGTGACTGGGGTTCCCTATTCAAGCCCGTTGCGTTACCAATGCAATCCACTTGCTCCGTGTGGCATCAGTTGCATGGTGTGTAGATGAGACTCTCCCTTTGAACATCCATCCCAGCACTGGCAGTCGGGGTGCCAGGAGGAGCTGTGCTTCCATTCCAATCACTTCTGAGGCAGCTCGAACTCCTTCATGTGCTGCCAGTATCTCCTTTTCCGTTGGAGTATAGTTGGCCTCAGATCCTCTATATGCTCGACTCCAAAAACACAGAGGTCGGCCTCGTGTCTCCCCGAGTGCCCTCTGCCAGAGGCTCCAGGTAGGACCATTCTTCCTGGCTGTGCTGTAGAGTGTGCTTTTGATATCTGGTCCTGTCCGGACAGGCCCAGGGGCTACTGCGTGCACAATCTCCTGTTTAATTTGTTCAAAAGTCTGTTGCTGTTCAGGGCCCCAGTTAAAGTCATTCTTCTGGGTCACATGGTAGAGCGGGCTCACAATGAGACTGTGATCTGGAATATGCATTCTCCAGAAACCCACAGCACCCAGGAAAGCCTGTGCCTCCTTTTTGTTGGTTGGTGGAGACATTGCTGTTATCTTATTGATCACATCCATTGAGATGTGTCAACGCCCATCCTGCCATTTTATTCCAAGGTACTGGATTTCCTACGCAGGCCCCTTCACCTTGCTTCACTTCATAGCAAAACCGGACTCCAGGAGGATTTCAATTATTTTCTTCCCTTTCTTGAGAACTTCTTCTTCTCTGTTGCCCCATACAATGATGTCATCAATGTACTGGAGGTACTCTGGAGCCCCACCTTCCTCCAGTGCAGTATGGATCAGTCTGTGGCAGATGGTGGGGCTGTGTTTCCACCCCTGGGGCAATCGATTCCAGGTGTACTGGACTCCCCTCCAGGTGAAGGCAAACTGTGGCCTGCACTCTGGTGCTATGGGAATGGAGAAAAACACGTTAGTGATGTTAGTCGTGGTGTACCACTTGGCTGCCTTGGACTCCAGCTCATACTGCAGTTCCAGCATGTCTGGTACAGCAGCACTCAGCATTGGTGTAACTTCATTCAGACCACGATAGTCCACTGTCAATCGCCATTCTCCATTTGACTTTTGCACAGGCCATATGGGGCTGTTGAAAGGTGAATGAGTTTTGTTGATCACTCCCTGGCTCTCCAGCTGTCGAATCAATTTCTGGATAAGGATCAGGGAATCTCTGTTGGCACGATATTGTCACCTATGCACCATCATCATAGCCATTGGTGCCAGCTGCTCTTCAACCTTCATCAGCCCTACTATTGAAGGGTTCTCTGAAAGACCTGGCAAGGTGGACAACTGTTCACTTCCCTCTGCCTCCAAGGCAGCAACACCAAAAGCCCACCAATACCCTTTTGGATCCTTGAAATAGCCTCTCCTGAGATAATCTATGCCAAGGATGCACGGGGCCTCTGGGCCAGTCACAATGGGGTGTTTATACCACTCCCTACCAGTCAGACTCACTTCAGCTTCCAATACTGTCAGCTGCTGAGATCCCCCTGTCACCCCAGAAATACTTATGGTCTCCGCTCCTCTGTATTCTGATGGCATTAACGTGCACTGCGCACCTGTATCAACCAAAGCCTTGTACCTCTGTGGATATGACGTGCCAGGCCATCGGATCCACACAGTCCAGTAAATCCGATTCTCCCTTTCCTCCACCTGGCTAGAGGCAGGGCTCCTCTATTCCTGCTCTTGGTCTGAATATTCACTGTCTGACCCTTGCTGTGTCAAACCAGAAGTCCCCTCGTCAGGCTCGGTGGAGTTGATTTTATTCTTCCCGTATCTGCGAGATCGTCGATTGCCTTCTGGTGTTTCGACACTGACTACATGAATGGTCTTTGATGGCCCCTTTTTAACACCTGTCTTCCCTTTCAATTCCTGTACACGGGCTTCCAGCTTAAAGGTTGGTTCACCGTCCCACGTCCTCATATCCTCCCCCTGGTCACGAAGGAAGAACCAGAGTGCACCATGCGGCATACGCCTCGGGCTCCCTTTCCCTCTGACTGACTGATTCCTAAGGGGACTCCTGATATCCAAGGCGCTAGCCCTTAGAGACTTGGAGGTGCCAAGACCCTCTGTTCTGAAGCCAGGAAGAAACAGTTTCCACAGTTGGATTATCCATTTGTGGATAATACATTGCTGCCAAGCTGGCAGAATATGATGCTGGTGCATTCTTAATCACTTTCCTCCACATGGCCCTTGTACACTGAACATCCTCTGGGTCTTTAGGATGCTCATCATTATCTAAATCCCCATAGATGACTTCCAGTACTGCTAGTTCCCTAAGGTACTGGATAACTTCCTCAGCAGTGGACCATTTTCCTGAGGAGGTGGCATTCATTAAGTTGTCCTTGAATGGATATCTTGCTTTGACGCTTGAAAGGAGCCGTCTCCAGAGACTGCATATTGCTGCCTCTTTTCCACTATTCCTAGCAAGGGAGCCCAGCTGTTGGGCTTCCTTACCTTCCAGCTGTTGGGTGTCAGTACCAGTATCCCAGCACCGAAGCAGACAGGTAAAAATCCGTTCCCCTATCTGGTATCTGTAATCTGTCCTCAGGTCTCAAAGTTCTGATGAAGTCAGGGACTGGGTGGTTTCTGCTTCCTGCTTCAATTCCATTACTCCCTCCTCCAGTCTTCCTGTTGAGGGTCCAGCTTGCTGGTCGTGTGTTTCCTCCTCTTCCTCATCCCTCACTAATCAAGGGTAGAGGTCTGTTGTTCTCCTTGTCCACTGCTTCTTTTTCACTACTGGGGCAACTTTGGCAGTTGTAGTTTGTTTCAGTCCCTATCTCAACCCGCGTATCTTTGGATATAGTTTGGGTCCCTGCCTCAACCACAGTCCTCTGAGAGTACTCAACTGTGGATCGATAGGCACAGACCAGGCCCCAGTACAGTGCTAAGAGCTGCTATTTTCATCAGGGTAGACAAGGCACCCTTCTATTAGATGTTGTATCAGCTTGACAGGGTTGCTTGCCTGTTTGGGGGTAACGTCCCAGGCTACTGGAGGTGACAACCGTCCTAGGAACCTGCCCAAATCCTGACAGACCCCTTGCCACCCACGGACAGGCCGTCTCAGGGCATATTTTGGTGTCACCCCAGCTAAAATTAGTCTCCTCTCAGGCCAAACTGGGACCAGACTACACACAACCCGGAATAGGCCAACGATATTGATTAGCAGTATCAAGAAGCTCACGTAAGGGTGGATGAGGACCTCGGGAGCATGCACGAATAAATCATCTACATCAATTTCCGGTAGAGAGAAAGAGATGTATTCAATCATTTTCTCCCCAAGGTAGCCCCCCCAACATAGCAAAGCCACTAATGCCAGCGTGAAGCACATCATTAATATTTGTGCCAGGGTGCTCCCAAGTCCCTTTATCCTCCTGAGACAGAAGCTTCCCCAGCATGTGGTAGTATAGGGATGTATCGATGCGGAAGATAACGTGCTGTAACGGAAATGTAGAAACCAGGTAGGATACCACCCACGAAGGGCTGGGTCTGTTACTGGTATATAAGTGCCTGTAGCCTTTAATAAAACGCCATTTTGCCTTCTTCTCTATGAGAGTCTTAGTCTGACAATGGACCCTCGGTGTCTCCTGGGATTTCAGCACTGAGGATAGGACATGTTAATCACAACAAGTGGTGACCCCGACATGATCGGGATGTGATCCGCGGAGGCAGTGCACTGGACGACGCTGAACCTCTGGAGGGGGCGATGAAGCCAGAAAAGGACGTCGACGTTGATTTAGTGGTACAGATATTGAAAGAATGTGTAAGGGAGGCGGGCGAGAAATGCCCGCGAAGGAATATTAAGGGAATCATCCTATGGATAAAGGGGAGAGGGTTGATTATTACCCGCAAGATATTATGTGTCGTGAATTGTGGGAAATATTTGAAAGGGAAATTTGGGAATCTGAGAAAACTGGGCACGACAGTGTGGGGTTCCACCTGAGGTAAGATATGTCGTGCTATGAGTAAAAAACGTGAATAGGCTCAAGTATGGGCAGCGGCGAGAGCATCTATATTTTTTGTGGAGCGTCCTCGGCTCCCGGGAATGGACCGGGAAACGCAAGTGGGTATTTCAATAGCAGGGGGCTCTAAACCTCCTAGTCCTCCCCCTAGCCCACTATAAGACAGCCCACCGACAGAAAAAAGGGCGGAATGTTATCCGGTAGAAGATAAGAACGTAAAACGGGAATACGAGCACTTATACCCGGCAGATGAGTTGATTGATTTAGTGCAGAAATTTACGGTTGCGGAGCGCAAGCAGCCGGGGCAGGATAGGGTGGAGGAGAGTGATGTGTGGGATGGAGAGCATAAAAAACGTCCGTCAGGGTCAGAAAAGGAGCAAGGAAGACATAAAAAGCGGTCGGTAGGATTACGAGAGGAGCAAGGAAACAGATTGTGCAAAATAGACGAAGCAGGGGACAACACCCAAACATGGTGCCGGTCAGAACAGACGCCGAGCTATTCAGATGCGGCAACTTCCTCTTCCTCTAACTCAGATGAGGAAGAAGAATCCAAGGGGCATGATGACTAAGCCAGTGACGTACTATCCAATGCGGACTGGTTGCCTAGACCCATTATCACACAGAGAGGAGCAAGGTCAAAAACACTTTCAACACTGCTAAATAAAGACAAGGGTAGAGTTTATCAAACTAGCAAAGGGAGAGCTCTAATCAACATAAGGGAGGAATCTGCAGGGGAGAGAGTTGAGTTGCAGGAGGAATCTGTGGTAAATTCAGATACCATGACAGCCCTTATGAAACAAATGCAAGCAGCAGTTCAGCAAATACAGGATATGGTGAAAGAGAAGAAAAGGATACTTCATTATCACAGCTCCCTGTAGAACAAAGCACAGAAAACACAGATACCGATGAAGATAGAAAGGGGACGATGGGAACAGATTGGTCTTTAATAACAGAGAAGTGTAAACTGGAGGGCATTCGTTTGGCTCCCCTCACAGCTTTCCCAGTTATAGTAAACCAACAGGGAGACAATGAATGGGTGCCGTTAGATCACAAAGTAGTTACTTCATTGTTTAAATCAGTTCAAAATAATGGGCTTTCGCATCCTGAGACCCAATTATTAATTGATATGGCATTAGCAACACCGGTCATTCCGGAAGATGTACGGACCTTGGCTAAGGCAGTGTTGTCACCCACAATATTAACGTTGTTTTTAGAACATTGGGCTACACTTATTAGACAGAAACTCCAAGAAGCAGAAGCAGATTGTCGTCATGAATTACATGGAGCTCGTTGTCAAGTGCCTCGTCCACAATTAACACAATTAGTACGTCCCCAGGGGGTCCAGCAATCAACACTGATGTTACAGGAACGGCAAGGGGGACTGCAAGCAGAGCAGATGGCAACCAAGTATTACGATATGCAAGATCCAGCTCTGCGCCTGACAGAGGATTCGCTGCACTTCTAACCATTATGTTCTTTCAGCTTCCACTATTGACCGTGTATGCAACACGAGAGGCAGGAGGTAAGACAATGACAATACTTTATGATGCACTGCTAGATATAGGAGCGGACGTCACAATAATTACAACACAGATTGGCCTAAGGAATGGCCATGACAACTAGGCCCAGCGATGTATGGAATAGGAAGGGAACAGCAAGAGACAATCTCAATGGACTTCATTACCCTCAAAGTGTATGATGCTGATGGTTCACCCATAGAAGCCTCAGTGAAACCAGTTGTACTAGCAGAGGGTAGACCTCTTTTAGGAAGAGACTTTTGTGCCCAGGTCAATTTGATAATAACAAATTTGTAATGGGGGCCACTGTCAATTTGAAGCAAATGACGCCTATCAAAATGATATGGCTGACAAATGAGCCAGTGTGGGTTGCACAGTGGCCCTTGACACAAGAAAAATTACAAGCAGCCAATGAACTAATACAAAGAGAATTATCAGCTGGGCATATAATACCTTCAACAAGTCCTTGGAACACACCGATATTTTTCATACAAAAGAAAGCAGCAGGACAGTGGCGATTGCTGCATGATTTAAGAGCAGTGAACGGACAACTGCAGGATATGGGCCCACTGCAGCCAGGTCTGCCAAAGGTTAGCATGATACCAAAGAACTGGGCAATCATCACTATAGACATAAAGGACTGGGTTTTTTGTTTTGGTTTGGTTTTTTTTTCCTATACCACTGCATCCTGAGGATTCACCATGATTTGCTTTTACTGTCCCATCCATAAACAACATCATGCCTGTGGAACGATATCAATGAACAGTATTGCCTCAGGGAATGAAAAATTCACCGACGCTCTGTCAACTGTATGTAGATAGTGATATAAAAGAGACCAGAAAGCGGTTTGGGCCTACAGCGTTGCTGGTACACTATATGGATGACATCTTGATAGCAGCACAACAAGATACAGCAGAGCTAATCTTGGCTCATGTAAAAGATGAGCTAAGGAAGGCAAATTTAGGAATAGCTGAGGCAAAGGTCCAACGTTCACCAGGGGTGAAATATTTAGGCATGTACATCGGGCCTGAGGATGTGAAACCACAGACTATAAAAATACACACTGAGCCTTGAACAGTTCATGATATTCGGCAAATAGTAGGTAGTATACAATGGATCAGGAATTTTATCCCAATCACACAGGACATGATGCAACCATTGTATACATTACTACAGGGAAACAAGTACCCACGGGACACACTCACACTCGCCTCAGACATACGACTCTGCCTTGAGAACATACTACAACTTATGGTTGATAGCCATGTAGCCCACATTAATTTGAAATTAGATGTCCTAGCTCTTTTGGGAAGCACCAAACAGGGTATGATTGGGTACCTGGGTCAAAAGGTAGACTGGGAGGGACGTCAAAGATTTACAGCTTTGACATGGTTTATGACATCAGGAAAAAAGGCATTTGTCAGCTGGCCAACTATGCTGGCAGACATGATCGCTAAGGCCCGTCTAACTGCGCAAACTCTTCATGGGAAGAGAGCCTGTTGTCATTGTAATGCAATGTACATCAAATAGTTTTGAAGAGGCCTTAAACCTTTCATCAGCCCTGCAAATCGCATTAGCAGATTATCCTGGACAGGTTCAATGTTTAGAACATATCAAATGGGTACAGCAATTAAGTACATTTAACATTGATCTTGCACAGCGTGTAAGTGACAAGCCAAATGATGGCCCCACATATTTTACCGATACATCTTCTCTAACATCAACAGCGGTGGTGGTATGGCAGGAGGACAGGGAGTGGAAGAAATGTACATATACTGACAAAAGTAGATCATTGCAGTGGTTAGAAGCAAAAGCTGTAGAGATGGCATTACAACAGAACAGAAACCTCATTGTGAATATAGTAACAGATTCTTATTATGTATATAAATTAATCTTGTCAATGTCAACATCAGGAATACCATATTCCGAGATTGCAGTAATGCTAGATGCAGCGCTACAGAATCGAACACAGGCATGTGCAATTATGCACACAAACAGTCATATAGACTACCCCAGTATCTATAAAGAAGGGAATGACAAGGCAGACTTAGCAGCAAAGGGTGTGTGGACTTTACAGCAAGCCTGAATATTGCAGGAAGAGTTGCGTATGGGAGCAAAGAGCTTAGCAAAAACTGCAGGGATATCATTTTCACAAGCCCGAGAAATTGTAGCAATGTGTCCACACTGTCAAACCTCACTGTTATGGCAAATGGGGTTCGACCCGCGGGGATTGGCTCCCTCAGCAATTTGGCAGACAGATGTTACAGTCTATGAACCTTTTAAGCCAAATTCTAATCTGTTTATAACTATTGACACCTATAGTGGCGTCTTAGTTGTTACAGCTAAAAGGAGAGCCCGTGCGAAAGAGACAATAATGCCTTGGCAGACAGCTATGGCGTGGCTGGGAAAGCCCAATAGCATCAAAACAGACAACGGACCAAATTTTGTGTCCCAATCTGTAAAACACTGGGCACATCATTGGAATATTATCGTCACACACGGTATCCCCTATAATTCAATAGGTCAGGCAATTATAGAGCGTGCTCACCGTACATTGAAAGAATCCTTAAATCACATCATAGAAAAGAAATCACATGTCCCTTTAGATCAGCAGGATGTTTTCTTCATGAAGGCGCTATATCTCTGGAATCAATTTGATAGACATGGAACAGACCGTATGCCCATGAAAAAACACTATAATCTTCCCACAACCAAGGTAAAGCCAAAGGTGTTAGTACGTTTTCCAGGAACAGATATATGGTCACCTGGGTGGTCACTGGTTGTTCTTGGTCGAGGATATGCAGCTGTATCTCATCCTAATGAACCAGAAGTATGGTGACTACCAGCAAGATGTGTTCGCCCTGACATGCGACACCAGGGGCAGAACAGGAAACCTCCAAATACAGACCAGAATGCAGGCCCTCCTGATAACGACCAGAATGCCAACCATCAACCGAATGATCCTTCTGGTGGTGACCAGGACACCTACCATCAGGTAGATGGTCTGTCTACAGGCAAAGACTGGGATGGTCCTTCCACAAGCAGAGACTGAACTTTAAGTTTCTTTGTTATGGAGTCAGAAAGTTAAAGCCCTTAAGGCTATTTTAGAATTAATAACTGATGTAAATTTCTATTTAAGATTAGTACCTGATAGAATTGTGATGTAGAATTTGTTTGCTATATGTATTTCCTATGGCATCACTGGAGACTCCGCCCACTTTAAAGCAGCATCTGATTTGGGCTCTGTCCGGTAACTGGCCATTACCAGACCGACCCCTTATCAGCGTTTGGTTTAGGCTCTGTTTGGTAACTGGCCATTACCAAGCAGATCCCTTATGCTGCGTTTGTTCTCCTCTCTGCAAGGTTACCCATAGAAGATTACTAACGATCTCCTTTTCGTCTTTAAACAAAAAGGGGGGAATTGTGGAACCGGAAGTTAGGCAGGTCCCTGCGAGATGTATCAGCCTGACTTTAACTGCAATGATAACGCATGCCTTTAGATTCTTTTACAGGGAAAGGGAAGGATCTGGAGCCTTTTAGTACTGCTACTGGTTTTGGTGTCCTTGGTCAATGGTGATCGCTCGTACAACTGGACGCTGATGCAACTTCAAGAATCGCGAACACTCCAGTCTATAGTGACTCCGGGTGCTCCCTCCTTCAATGTCATGGTATGCCAGTTGATGGGCCCAACTGTACTGAGTAGCTGGAAAGGTCCACATTGTGTCACTGCCAATGCCAAATGGGACACTGGGGATTCCAATCACCCTGGCTAACCACTTTGTTATCCACTCTTGCTGGTCCTCTTCTTATCTTGCTGCTACCTTTAACTTTTGGGCCTTGCGTTCTTAACAGACTAGTGGCATTTATTAAGTCTCACTTAGACACAGTAGAGGCACAGTATGTCTTGTTAGCTCACATGACTGACTATCATCACCAATGCACTTAATATTGTATCTTCACTGGCATGGAGGGGGGGAATTGTGGTAGTATAGGGATGTGGCGATGCGGAAGATCACGTGCTGTAACGGAAATGTAGAAACCAGGTAGGATACCACCCACGAAGGGCTGGGTCTGTTACTGGTATATAAGTGCCTGTAGCCTTTAATAAAATGCCATTTTGCCTTCTTCTCTATGAGAGTCTGAGTCTGACAATGGACCCTCGGTGTCTCCCGGGATTTTGGCACTGAGGATAGGACACATTAATCACAACACCAGCACATTGAAGCTATCAGTGCAGAAGCAAAGCAACGAGACGGTGTTTTGGTAAACATGTTAACAAAACACCAGATAAGTAGCACAAGCAAACTCCGTGGCCTGCACAGGAGTTTGCTGCTTATATATAAAGCAAGCAAGCAAGCAAGCAGCTGCTCGTGCCCCACATTGGGCACCAAAAAGGAACTGTGGTGGGTTGACCCCGGCATGGAACCAGGTGCCCACCAAGCCCTTCTATCACTCCCCCCCACCCCCGTCAGCACGGCATGCAGGGAGAGAATAAGATGAAAAGAGCCGTAGGTTATGATAGATAAGATGTTATTCTCTACTTCCCGTCCGCAGCCGATGTTGGGCCGAGTCCAGGAAGCAGGGCTCCAGGAACACATAGCAGCCGCTTGGAGGACAAAGCAGAATACCCCCCCATCCTCCTCCTGCCCTCTCCCTTTACAGTTGAGCTGATGTCATATGGTATGGAATATCTTTCTGGTCAGCTCAGGTTGGCTGTATCCCCTCCCCCATCTTGCCCCCCCCAGCCTCTGGTGCCGTGTGAGCACTGGCAGTCATAACACGGGTGTGTTATCAACACCCTCCAGCTCTCAGTACTGCAGCATGAGGGCTGGATGGGGAAAAGCAGCTCAGCCAGACCCACTACAGTTTTTGAGACAATTTTCAATCCACCTCACAGACCAATTGTCTATGCCATATTTCTTGACTTTTTCTATGAGGATGTTATGGGAGACAGCATCAAAAGCCTTACTGAATCAAAGTATATGACATCCACTGCTCTCCCTTTATCTACCCATTTGGTCGCGGCTTCATAGAAGGATATCTGATTAGTCAAGCAAGATTTCCCTTTGGTAAATCCGAGTTGTCTACTCCAGTTGCAAGGGCAACTGGGAGGTTGGGTTGGTAACTGGATCAAGATGCTTGCTATAATGGACAGGAACTTTTTGCCATTGCCCCCTGTTGAGGGGGTGGGAGGAGGTGGACGGGGCAGGAGTTAGCCTGCTACATCGACCATGAACTTGCCTCTACTTCCTCTTATCATTTAGGCTTCTGCCTTCATCCCAATAGGGGAAGGATACAGGGGATACCTGATCCTGGGTTCTTATTAATGATTCTTTTTGTTTCTACATCAAGGCTGGCAGAGCCTGACTCCACCAGTCTATTTTTTTCTTGCAATCCCTGATGCTCCTTAACCTCTCCACCTCATCCTGTAACTCTGCCACCCTCGGCCTGATGCTCCTTAAGCTTCCCACCTCATCCTGCAACTCTGACACTCGCATGAGCAGATCATCAATTTGTTCACACCGCATGCAGCAATTCTCAGGGCTTCCACTCATAGCAAGTGAGAGGCTCAGGCACTCACTGCAGCCTGCGGCCTGGACAGCTGTGTGTTTCCATGGGAGCTCTGTCTGGGTTCCCACATTTACTGCAGCAGGTGATGGGAGTTTGACCTTCTGATGGGTGGAGACCACAGCTGAGGTCCTACCAAGGGGGGATGCCAGCACCTACAGGAGAACAGAAGGATCTTGTTGGGTTTCCTGTTCTTCCCCGGGTGCTGGGAGCCGCCCACTCACTGCTTATGAGCTGGGCTTCTGGAAGGAGGGCAGTACCTCAGCGCCTTCACGTGCGGCTCACATGCCCTGCTGGCACTGTTCCAAGGATGGAAACAGCTGCTGTCTCGCCATTTGCTGGCTGAGAGTCACTTTCAGCTCTGCCACATTTAAATTCCCCCCCCCCCGGTTTCCCTGGCAATGCCTTCAGTCTTGTCACTTTTTGGACTTTATACGCAAGAGCTGCCAATTCTGCCGGGTCTCTCCTTTCTCTCCTGGGATTCCCTGGCTCCAGGAGCCCCCAGTTCACCTCAAAAAGCTCAGTCACAGAGCTCGCCAGTGCCGCTGTCTTGTCTTTCGCAGTATGTGTCTTCCCTGCTTCAGGCCAAGTCAAACCCATTCACAGGACTGCTTTTTCTCAAGGGACTGGGTGCACCTGGTGGGTGAAGTTGGAGGATGGAGAAGTCCAATGTGTACCACAGGAGGACTTAATTTTGGGTGAGAATGGTCAGTGAATTAAATTGTATATTGTTAATTGTTAAATAACTTTGCTGGGTATGATGTAGATGGTATAGAATAAGGGGTGGATAATGTCCTAGGTTTGGCTAGGAAAGGTTTAATTTTCACCAGAAGCTGAGAAGGGGAGTCTCAACCAGGCAAGGTGTTATTCGATACCATATTGCCTGTCATGCCCAGTAAGACAGGTATTATAAGTTAGATTCATGAATTTATGTGAGTCACAGCCAATACAAAATTTAAGAATTTATTAAGCAAGCGACAGCAAGCAAAACAGCGCTGGGCGACCGGAGAGACGCAGCTCTGCCAACGGTGCGCAAAAGATGTCAAGTAAGCAGGCATTTATTACACTAAATCATGCATATCCAACAGCATTAACTACATATTCATTATGTGGGGTTGGATTATTATAATCAGGTCCAGGAACTCATTATCAGGGGTCTCCTCCCTTTGGCACTTGCGCATTGGTGTCTGGTGGTCGTGGGCCGGGGTCTTCAGGAGGAAGGCCCCCAGTCTTCCTCGCAGTGTGCTTTTCACCTTTTGTCTCAAAATGATGAGTCAGGAACCAGAGGGTTGGTGTGATCTGGCTTGTCTGCAGGTAGGCTCTCCTATCTCCTGTCTCCTATCTTCCTGTCTGGGACTTAGTTCCCTTATCTACAAAGACCACAACTACACAAGACAGGCTACAGGATTTAGGAGAATCTTGATAACTTTCAAGGCTATGGGAGACAAAGCACAACTTACAACTATGTAAGACAAGACACAGTTTTACAGTTATGTAAAACAAGCTACAGTTTACAAGGCTACTAGGCTAGGATTTATGATGACATTTACAACTCAGGCCTCGACCAGGCCTGTATCCAGTGGGAGCAGGGATGATGTCCTGGAGGGCCGAGTCCCCAGTATAGCAGAATACATTTGGTTCCTTTCCATACCTGACTTGGTGCTTTTATTAGAGCAAACCAGCTTAAGCAATTGGTACAAAGTTTGATGAACAAACAATTCACAGTTTATCACAATTCCCCCTTTTTTCTTTTCACCATTTTGTTCAGCAAACCTTTTAACTCCTGTTGGCTTAAAATGAAAGTGTCTTCAATCTCTGTAATTCCTCCTATAGGTTCATATTTGGTTCTCATTAACATCAAGTGGGCTGCTTCCAACCTTCTTTTTACAGCTGCCACTATTTTATTAAAAAATACAGGAACCAAAACCAACAATACCAGTGGTCCTGCTAAGGTTGATAACAAAGTGGTTAGCCATATTATAAACAATATGCCTAGGATGTACCGAAAAGGGTGGAAACTCCATTTCTTTGTTATCCCATACTTTGATTCAATTTGACTAGTGCCTTCCTTCCATTTTGAGCCTTGGGTACCTTCCCTTTGATCACTGGGGCGGTTTTTTCCAGCACTCCCATGCGGCTCCAGTAACAGGAGTCAGTTCTCCACAGTGTCTTACCCCTCTACCTCGCTCGTCGACTCGGTTGCTTCGAGCCACAAGGTATAACATCTTCTCGGTAGCAGGGGTAGTCTTCAGGAGAGGGAGTGCTAGGTAGTTTGAATGCTTGCCTCCATTTATATAACTCACAGTTTGGCACCCAGCTCCTTTGGAAGGAACACTTTGATATTTCCAATTGACATATATAACCGAATAGATTTTATTTTAATGAGATTACCACAGTTCTTGGCACTCCTGTAGATTACTGATTTCACACCAATCCCAAAATATTTTTGTTGTTACTACGTTTCCCTTATCCTCGCCCCCTTTATGTCCATTTAAACCTTCCTGAGGGTGATCTTTAGTTCTCCGGGTGGGCTCACAACTTCCCAGGACTCGTCCAAGTCAGCGATGGCTCCTTTTACACAGCTTGCATGGGTCCAGCCTCTTTCTGCTGTCCAAACGGCGGTTTCTGTGGTGAGCAAAACAAGTAAGGGTCCTTCCCAACGAGGGGTTAATGAGGATTCTTTCCAGGATTTAATCAACACCTTATCCCCTGGTTTGATCTTATGTATGGCTATATCTAAAGGAGGCCTTTGAACCACCAAACCTTTATTTCGTAATTGCTCCCTTCGAGCCATTAGCTGGATCAAATAAGGTTTAACTTGTTGGCTCTCGAGCTGGGGGTGATCCTGTGGGATTTCCAAGGCATTCCATATAACATGTCGAAAGGGGGATATACCAGCATCGGTCCTCGGCTGGGCTTGAATGTAGAGCAAAGCCAAGGGTAAACATTTAACCCAATTCATTTTTGTTTCCACCATAAGTTTGGTTAGGTGTTTTTTTATTTCTCCATTCATTCTCTCTACTCTTCCAGAACTCTGTGGGTGCCACGGGGTATGGTATTCCCAGGGAGGTAGTCTTTGCCCTCACGGGTATTTCTGATGCCCATACTCCTGGAAATACTTGGTCTTTTATTTCCTCATATACCCCAGCTTTGATGGGGGTGCTGATGAGAGCCACGCTTAGGATTTTAATTAATTGTTCATTCCCTATTTTAATTTTTCCTCCTTCAGATTTTATCTCTGCTCCTAAGTGCTCCAAAAAAACTTGTCCTAATAATGGCTTGGGCATTTTTGGCATATACAAAAATTTATGTATCCCTGTCGTGGTTTAGGGTCAGGGCAGCCCCTTAAACCTATAACAGACG
>JANVCC010009648.1:294745-339583 GCA_025345505.1 Todiramphus chloris collaris
GCAATTGGTACAAAGTTTGATGAACAAACAATTCACAGTTTATCACAAGGGGCACCTCAAAACCCCAGCGGAAGGTCACAGTCCAGGGGTTGGCGCAGCCCGGTTAGTTCCTTAGCCCTTGTTTCATTGTATATACTTTTATTGTTATTTATTAATACGGTTGCTCTTTTTGTTACTTCTTTTCTTGTGCTGTTGTATTAAAACCTCCTTATCTCAACCTTGTAGGGATTGATAGGAGTAGGACAGAAATAGTTGTTAGCTAGAAGTAGTTATGCTGAGGCCTGCAAGGCTGAAAAACAGCCAACACTGCCCTGACCTTGAGGAGATAAGGCTAAGGATGAGAAAAGCAGAAGCACCTGTCAAAACAGGAGGATAAGAGGAGAAAAACAGGGTGCTGAAGGAAGAAACCCAAGAGAATCGCCAGACAATTAAAAGTGTTTGAAGTGCGTATGGACAGACTCTGGGTTTGTGTGTGGGGCCAATTAGAAGTGACCTGGGCGCGTGAGCAGTATTGTCTCATGTATAAATATAGCCTGTTGTACTTAATAAAGTGACTTCTGATTACAACCATATTGGCTGTGCTGTCGGAGTCCGTCCCTGCACGCTACACAACCTGCAGGGTTTTTGTACTTTTTTCCCCGCTTCTTCCCCTTCCTGTGAGGGGTATGTGTGTGAAGCGTCCATGTGTCTGGCTGTAAATTACAACAGGTGAATATATAACTATTTATATATTTATATGAAAATCATTGCGTTAATTGAGCAGTTTTCTCCACAATATTTTTTTGATTTTCTGTCAGGCTGCTAATCCAGTCCCTGGAGCCTGGAATCCTTTTTTATTTTGGAAATATAGGGCTCATCCCTTTCCCACAGACTGACTTGAAATGCCAAACAGATAACTAACTGGATAAAATTATGTTATACACTACTGTTCCTAAGCGCTGCTCCTTGGAGACAAAGGGTTTTCAAAGCATTTCACAAGCCTCTTCAAACCCTGTTTGCACTATACGCTAATGCCCAATGCTCAAACACCTAACATCTACTATTTTTACAATGCTGAAGGCAGGAGACAGGATGTCTGGTAGAGTTTTACTAATCTTTGAACAAGCAACAACAATAAATGGGTAGTTGTATAGTAGGGACATACTGTGAAATTCATAACCTTGTAGATAGTGATTATTTCCAGGCGCCTGAGCATGCTGAACAGACAAGAACCGGTTTTGTGGCAAGAATAAGGATTTTAGGCTTTCAGTCACTAAAAGAACACAGTGATGAAGAAGAGAAGATGAAGTAAATAGAATGAATATGTATGCTTAGCCTGCATATAAACTATGTACCTAGCTTGCTTTGGGACGTGCACATTTGGAGGAGTGATCCCTTGTGCATCTGGCACTGCAAGATAAAGAATGCTTGCTTAATAACTTCGGTTATTGAGTTTTTCGCTGCATCAGTTCGGCACCCCAGATGGGACAGACTTTGCTTGGCTGCAGGATCTGCTGAGAAAGAGGACTCCCTGGGCACCCCTGGGATTTCCTGGTGGGACAACTCGACTCACCCAGCTCACTGCTGGAGCAGACAAGGATCATTCTGGTAAGGCATTCTTTTTGGAAATTTGGTTTTGGTTTGGGAGGTATACCTTTGGTTTTGGAGGGTGCCCATAATACGTAGGAGACGTCCTACGAAGGGTATCGTATGCCAGATATTTTAATATCTTGAGCATACTTGGTATTTGGTTTTGGTATTTGCATGCATACTTGGTATTTGGGTCCAAACTATAAGATTTATTAGTATTTTGGACTATTGGAATGGCATATGGACTCAAATTGTGCATGATCCACGTTATTTTAACTGCTCGTGTTATTTTATTGTGTGGTTAAGTTGTTATTATTGTTTGTTAAACTTAAATCACCATTATTGCTGTTAAGGAATGTATGAGTAAACTAAGTGTGCTTGAGATACAGCAGAGCTGCGAAGTGACTGCGGAGTCCCAATCAACAGTTCCATCCTCCCACGAGGGAAATGGACAGAGATGGACGAAATGTATGCCTTCACCTGAAAAATTAGTTTAGATGTTTTGTGTGTGGTGAGAGAGTTTGGGTTCGATTTGAAGATGATTTGATTTTGGTGTGCGCAGTGTTAAAATTGATTGGATTGGGATCGGATAGAACAGTCAGGACAGCTTGAATGAGTAGTTTGTGGGAGGGACAGAGAAGAGTTTAAGAATAATAATGGGGGGTCAGCAAAGTGTACCTAAGAGGACCCCCTTAGGGTGCGTCTTGGAACATTGTAAGGAACTTGGTGGGACATCAGGAGGGACTTCTAGTAAGACAACTCTTATAAAGTATTGTAATCAGTGGTGGCCTCTGTACAATTTGGATAATGAACATAAGTGGCCAGTGAATGGTACTGTAGATTTTGATACTGTGAGGGACCTGATGCTTTTCCTCCAGAAAGAAGGAAAATGGGATAAAGCTACGTATGCAGATATGTTTTGGGTATTGAGGGACAATCCTGACTGCTGTAAGGAATGTGGATCGCAGGAATGTTTGGTAATGGAATTAGGAAAGTGAAAGAACAAGGAGGTGGCAGTTTAACCTCCTGAGACCCTGGGATACCCATACCCTCCACCACCCCCTTTTCCTCCACTCAAAGACCCCCCCCCCATCCAACATGCTGCCGCTTCCCCTGCCCCAATTCCTTTTGGGGCTCAGGCTCCCCCCACCCCACCCTCATCTTCCCCACTTTCAAAGGATGGGGAAGGGGGAGTCAGAGAGTCACCCATCACCTCAAGAAATAGGAGTAAGACCCTAGGAGATCAGCAACATGTATTGGCTCCACTGAGGGTAGTGATGGGCCCAGAGAGGCCAGGAAGAGTAAAGGCTCCATTTTCAGCTTCAGGTTTAGATGCTTGGAAAGAAGTAGTCAAAAGGTATAGACGACCCTGTAAAAGTAGATAAAAGATTTGAATTGATCGTTAAAAATCAGGATCCAGATTGGGCAGATGTGGATCTAATGTTGTCTGAAATAACAGAAACTGAAAAGTAATTGGTATTAAAAACAGCTAGAACACATATACAAGCACAAGAGACAGCAGGAACACTTGGGGGAACTGTAGATGATCACTTTCCTTTGAGTGACCCCTACTGGTATCCAAATGTCTATGCTGACTATCGTTTATTGACCAGATATAAAAATTGGGTAAAATTGGGGCTGGAAAACGCAGTCCCTAAGTCTATTAATTATTTGTCTTTATATGCTGTGAAGCAGGGACCAAAGGAGGCCCCTACCAAATTTGTAGATAGGCTTAGAAATGCTATGAGAAGGTGCACAAACCTGGATCCTGCATCTGATGCTGGGCAACAGCAATTAGTGAATTTGGTTTTAGGACAGTCTACACCATACATTAGAAAGAAATTACACAGGCTGAAGGAGCCAGATATTAGAGATTTAGAAAAATTGTTAGAAGAAGCGTGGCGAGTTTTTCGTAACCAAGAAGATGTAAATAGACAATTTCTAAAATCACTGCCACAGCAACAATAGCAGCATTGGAACCACAGAGGGGAGGTTTTAGAGGACAGGGGAGAGGAATCAGATGGGGAGGAGGGTGTGGAGGATTTCAAAGCTCTTTGGGAAGGTATCAATGTGCTTATTGTAGAAAAGAAAAATGAATTGGGAAAATTGGAAAAATGAATGTCCACAGCTCCAGGGCAAGTCCCCAGCTTCAGTAGCTTCAATGGGAGAGGAAGATTGGTGGGTACCTGGGGCATCTACCCTAGCAGATCCACTGGTTACCATAAAGCTAGGGCACAAGGAGAAGGAGGTAGATATTTTGGTAGATACAGGGGCTTTTTTTTTCTGTTTTAAATCAAGAATTAATACCTATAAGCAAAGATTCCATAAATGTAGTAAGTGCTACTGGACAACCAGAAAGGGCTTTTTTTTTTCAAAGCCTTTGAGATTCAAGCTAGGGAAAGCAATTTGGATCCACCAATTCCTATATTTGACAAATTCTCCAAAATCTTTGTTAGGAAGAGATTTATTAGAAAGATTAGATGCTAACATTTCCTTTAATCACGGAAGAATGGAGCTAAAAGTAAATGAAGAAAGCCTTATAGAGATCCTTAGCATATCACTAGTGATTCCTAGTGTGGCTACTAGTGACTCTCCATGGAAGGAAGAAATAATAAATCAGACATATCCAGGTGTTTGGGCCACAGACACTCCAGGAAGGGCAAAGAATGCAATGACTATAAAAATAGAACTGAAGGAAGGTGTTCATAAAGTCCATTTTTGGCAGTATCCCTTGAAATTAGAAGATAGAAAAGGAATGGAGGAAATCATAGAGAAATTTTTAAAGTATGGATTACTAGTGGAATGTGAATCAGAATACAATACGCCAGATTTGCCAGTTAAAAAGACTCCTACCGAGTGGTACAGGACCTGAGAGCAATTAACAAGATTGTAAAAGATCTCCATCCAGTGGTAGTAAACCCTTATACTTTATCAACAAAACTGAAAAATGATCAAATTTGGTTTATAGTTTTAGATTTAAAGGATGCATTTTTCTGCCTGCCAGTAGCCAAAGAGAGCCAGAACTTACTTGCTTTTGAGTGGGAAAACCCTTCAACAGGACGAAAAGCCCAATTAACATGGACAGTGTTGCCCCAACGATTTAAGAATATCCCCGCTCTACTTGGAAACCAATTGGCTCAAGATATAGAATCCTGGAACCCACCTTCAGGAGATGGAACTTTATTACAGTATGTAGATGACCTGTTGATAGCAACCACAGAAGAGAAAGACTGTGTAACATGGACTGTTAGTTTATTAAACTTTCTGGGATTAACTGGATATTGAGTTTCTCAACAGAAAGCTCAATTAATACAACAAGTTACCTATTTGGGATATGATATGTCTGGAGGACAGTGAGAATTGGGCACAGCTCTGAAAGAAGCCACCTGCAGAACCCCACTGCCCCAAATGGTAAAAGAACTGAGAACTTTCCTTGGAATGACAGGTTGGTGTCGGCTTTGGATATACAACTATGGGACAATTGCTAAACCTCTGTATGAGCTTGTAAAAGAGAGAACAATAAAGCTAAACTGGACCCCAGAGTCCCAGAATGCTTTCAGGGAATTGAAGAAAGAACTGATGTGTGTTCCTGCTTTAGGGCTTCCTGATGTAAACAAGCCATTCTGGTTATTCTCTCATGAGAGACAAGGAGTGGCATTGGGAGTTTTGGCCCAACAATCAGGACCCTACAAATGTGCAGTAGCTTACTTCTCCAAGCAATTGGATGAAGTTAGCAAAGGGTGGCCCAGATGTTTACGGGCGGTGGCCGCTGTGATTCTGAATATACAGAAGGCACGAAAATTTACTATCGGACACAAATAACTGTTTTAGTGTCTCATGCAGTATCTGCAGTATTAGAACAGAAAGGGAACCACTGGCTTTCCCCTTCGAGGTTTTTGAAATATCAAGCCATCTTAATAGAATCTGATGACATCAAAATTGCAGTAGCTAATGTTGTGAACCCAGCTTCCTTTCTCAACAGCCAAGCTTCAGAACCACCCACACATGACTGCGTGGAAACCATAAAGACTGTATACTCCAGCCAGGTGGACCTGAAAGAATCTCCCTTAGAAGAAGCAGAAAATTGGTATGTAGATGGAAGCAGTTTTGTTCAAAAAGGGAGTCTCCTAGCTGGATATGCAGTAACAACCATTGATAAGGTAATTGAAGCAAAGCTACTTCCGGCTGGGACGTCTGCAGAAAAGGCTGAAATTATAGCTCTGACTCGGGCCTTGGAATTGGGAAAAGATAAGAGGATCAATGTGTGGACTGACTCTAAGTATGCCTTTGGAGTAGTGCATGCTCATGGAGCGATCTGGAAAGAAAGGGGACTTTTGACATCACAAGGAAAACAGATCAAACACGCAAAAGAGATTTTGAAATTGTCACAAGCTGTACAAGAACCTGACACTGTTGCTATTATACATTGTAAAGGGCACCAGAAAGGCAACACCCAGGTGGAAAAAGGAAATTGACTAGCTGTGGAGTGTTTTGCCAGGGCCAGGCTGGTGGGAAAGTGAGGGAGTGTTAGGATGGGAGCATAACCTTTGGCAGCAGTGGGAGTGTTAGTCTAAAAAAGCCCGGGAATGTCCTGTGAATATCTGCCTTTGAACTGTTGTTTTGAAGATAACTGTAAAGCAGCTGAGAACTTTTGTGTTTGCCTGTGTTGTTAATGAGAGCATGGCTGGGTGCTCTCATTGGTTAAGTTTGTATGGTAAACATAGTTGGCTATATAAGTGGTTTACCTTCCTAATAAAGCATCTCTCTTGCACCTTAACTGGGGAGTCTGTGATATGATCCACCACAACTAGCAGACTCCGCAGATAAAGAGGCAGCAGAACAAATGTTGGAAAATAGAGTGTTATAATTAGTAACTGATAAAGGTAATGTATGGGTAACAGCAAAAGAAATAGAACCTATTAAATACTCAGAAGTTGATAAGCAGTTAATCTGAGATTTGGGGGGAACAGTTCTGGAACATGGACTTGCCACACTAGAGGACAAACGAGTAGTAATACCATCTAATGCCCTATTCAGATTAATCTTAGAACAACACAATACGACCCACTGGAGGGCAGATGCTCTATATCAGTTTTTGAGTGGGAAATGAGTAGGACACAACATGTACACCATCACCAGACGGGTAACTAAACAGTGTATAATATAGAATCATAAAATCATAGAATGGCTAGGGCTGGAAGGGACCTCTGAAGGTCATCTAGTCCAGCCCCCCTCCAGTGAGCAGGGATACCCTCAACTAGACCAGGCTGCTCAGAGCCTTGTCCAACCTCACCTTGAATATCTCCAGGGATGGGGCCTCAACCACCTCCCTGGGTGTAGCCTAGTCCACTGTTCTGCCACCCTCAATGTAAAGAGCTTCTTCCTGATATCCAATCTAAATCTACACTTCTCTAATTTAAACCCATTACACCTCGTCCTGTCACTCCAGGCCCTCATAAACAGCCCCTCCCCAGCCTTCCTGTAGGCCCCATTCAGATACTGGAAGGTCGCTAGTAGGTCTCCCCAGAGCCTTCTCTTCTCCAGGCTTAACAACCCCAGCTCCCTCAGCCTGTCCTTGTAGGAGAGGTGTTCCAGCCCTCTGATCATCTTTGTGGCCCTCCTCTGGACCCTCTCCATCAGGTCCATGTCTTTCCTGTGTTGAGGACTCTAGAGCTGGACGCAGTACTCCAGGTGAGGTCTCACCAGAGCAGAGTAGAGGGGCAGAATCACCTCCCTTGACCTGCTGGCCACACTTCTCTTGATGCAGCCCAGGATACAATTGGCCTTCTGGGCTGCAAGTGCACACTGTTGGCTCATGTCCAGCTTCTCATCCACCAACACCCCCAAGTCCTTTTCCGCAGAGCTGTTTTCCAGCACCTCGTCTCCCAGCCTGTATTGATAGTGAGGGTTGTTCCAACCCAGGTGCAGGACCCTGCACTTAGTCTTGTTGAACCTCATGAGGTTCACCTGTCCCCACCTCTCCAGCTTATCCAGGTCCCTCTGGATGACATCCCATCCCTCCAGCCTGTCAACAGCACCACTCAGCTTGGTGTCATCTGCAAACTTGCTGATGGTGCACTCGATACCGCTGTCAATATCATTGATGAAAATATTAATCAGTACAGGTCCCAGTACAGACCCCTGAGGGACGCCACTTGTCACTGATCTCCATCTGGACATTGAGCCATTGACCACCACCCTCTGGATGCGACCATCCAGCCAATTCCTTATCCACTGAACAGTCCACCCATCAAATCCATATCTCTCCAAGTTGGCAAGTAGGATGTTGTAGGGGACCATGTCAAAAGCCTTTCAGAAGTCCAGATAGTTGGCATCTATAGGTCGTCCCTTGTCCACGGAGGTAGTCACCTTATCATAGAAAGCCACTAGATTCCTCAGGCAGGATTTGCCTTTGATGAAGCCATGTTGGCTGTCTTTCATCAGCCCACTGTCCTCTATTTGCCTTGTTAGACCCTCTAGGAGAATCTGCTCCATGATCTTCCCAGGCACAGAGGTGAGGCTGACAGGGCGATAGTTTTCAGGTTCCTCCTTTCTACCCTTTTTAAAAATGGGTGTAGTGTGTCCCTTCTTCCAGTCCCCAGGGACTTCACCTGACTGCCAAGACTTTTCAAATATTATGGCAAGTGGCTTGGCAACTACATCAGCCAATTCTTTCAGGACTCTGGGATGAATCTCATCAGGTCCCATGGACTTATGGATGTTCAGGTTCCTCAGGTGGTCAAGAACCTGATATTCACATACAGTGAGAGGGACTTCACCACCCTGGTCCACACCTTGCGGTTTAACTTGGGAGGTGTTGGGAGAGAGGTTGTCAGTGAAGACTGAGGAAAAAAAATTGTTGAGAACCTCAGCCTTCTCCTCATCCATTATTACTAGCCCACCATTTTTACTCTTCAGGGGGGTATGTTTTCTTTGGCCTTCCTTTTTTCATTGACATACCTGTAGAATCCCTTCTTGTTATTCTTTACATCCATTGCCAAGTTCAGCTCTAACAGTGCCTTGGCCCTCCTGAACCTCATCCCTACACAATTGGGCAGCATCCCTATACTCTTCCCAGGGTACCTGTCCCTGCTTCCACCACCTGTGAAGCTCCTTCTTGCTTTTTAGTTTGACCAGTAGGTCATGGCTCAGACACACAGGTATCTCCCCTTCCTTGCTTGATTTCTTACACCTGGGGATCAAGATGTCTTGCAGTCTATGAAGAGTGTCCTTAAAAATCTGCCAGCTATGTTCTGCTCCCTTGTCTCTGAGGACTGTTTCCCAGGATATCCTATTGACTAACTCCTTGAAGAGCTGGAAGTTTGCTTTTCTGAAGTTCAAGGTCCTGACTGTGCTTTTTGAATGAGTTCTGACCCTTAGTACTGTGAATTCTACTAGTGCATGGTCACTGCCACCCAGGCTGCCTCCAGTCTTGAGAACCCTGATGAGCTCATCTGCATTGGTAATCACTAGATTGAGTGTTGCTTCCCCTCTGGTAGGGGTGTCTACTTCCTGCCTCAGGAAGTTGTCATCGAGACACTCAGGAGCCTCCTGGATTGCCTACTGCTTGCTGTATTACTTTTCCAGCAAATGTCAGGATGGTTGAAGTCTCCTAGCAGGACAAGAGCCTGCGAACGTGATGCTTCCTGTAGTGGGAGTAGGAACGCTTCATCAAGAGTTTCCTCTTGATAGGGTGGCCTGTAGTAGACTCCAACCACAAGGTTCCCCTTGTTACCTTGATCTCTAATTCCTACCCATAAGCTTTCAACTTGCTCGTGGTCACATTCAATCCATTTCTTAAGATACAGGGCAACTCCTCCACCCTTCTTTCCTCTTCTGTCCCTTCTGAATAGCTTGTATCCATCCAAAATGCTTGAAAAATAATCCTCAGACAACTGAGAAGCCCCAGATTTGAGTTATAGGGAAAAGAAATGTACCTGGAGAACAATGGCAAATTGATTTCTCGGAACTACCTAGAAAAGGGGGGTTTAGATAACTGTTGGTACTAACGGATACCTTTTCCGGATGGCCAGAAGCATTCCCTTGTCAAACAAATAAAGATAGAGAACTTTCAAAGGCCTTGCTACATGAAATAATACCGAGATTTGGGGTACCTTCTATAATGTCCTTGGATCGGGGAACACATTTTACTGCTGAAATTGTACAACAGATTAGCAATGCATTAGGAATTGATTGGCAGTAGCATACATCTAATAGACCACAAGTGAGTGGACAGGTAGAGAAAATGAATCATCTAATTAAGCAGCAAATTGCTAAAATTTGTCAAGAAATCAATATGTACTGGTACCAGGCATTACCTTTAGCCCTGTTAAGAATACAAACTAAGCCACGGGCTAAAGAAGGCTTAAGGCCCTTTTGAAATTTTATATGGCAGACCATACTACATGCCATATCAAGGAGAAGACTTGAACCCTGTGGGAGAAGAATATTTGACACGATATATAAAAGCCCTAATCAAGAAGACAGAATTAACAAGTGTGTAATAGACACCAGGGCAAGAGGACTAGATAATCCCTCTCATGTTTTTAACCCTGGGGACTGGGTATAGGTTAAGAATTTTTCAGGAGACCCCCTTCAGGAATAGGGGAATAGACCTTACCAGGTGCTGCTGACCACCTTCACTGCAGTTAAGATGAAGGAGAGACCTTCCTGGATCCGCTACTCTAGAGTGAAGATGTCGCTGTTTGACCGGGGAGTGGAGAGATGCAGCAACACAAAAATTCAGCAAGAGAAGGCCAATTTATTAATTTATAACCCTGTTTTATATACCCTAGCCCCATAAGGCCATTGGTCAGTGATCACCCATCTCCTAGGGTGATTGGCTCAAGTCCTACAACACCCATTTCAAAATATTTTTCCAATGTACCATAAACAGAACTTAACAAAACACCAGGTGTTGGTCCAGCTTACAAAAACCATCCTACTGTTTCTCATAACACTGTTGAGAAAGGCAGGACTCACCGAATATTGTGAGAACCTGAGAAAATCCCTCTGCTAGCAGATTTTCAGCATCCATAATTCCCCCTTTTTGTTTACAGACCAAAAAGGTATCGTTTGTAATCCTCTGCGGGTGACCTTGCAGAAGGGAGAACAAACGCAGCATAAGGGATCTGCTTGGTAATGGCCAGTTACCAAACAGAGCCTAAATCAGATGCTGTTTTAAAGTGGGCAGAGAGACTCTCCAGCGATGCCATGGGAGATACATCTAGCAATCCCAGTTTTACATCACAATTCTACCAGGTATTAATCTTAAATAGAAATTTACAACAGTTATTAATTCTAAACATAACCTTAAGGGCTTTAACTTTCTGACTCCATAACAAAAGGAACTTAAAACTCAGTCTCTGCTTGTGGAAGGACCATTTCAGTCTCTGCTTGTAGAAGTGCGGGAGACCATAATGGACAGTCACACAGACCAATGTGATCAAGCGAATGCCGCCTATTATGGGTTACATAGTTGCTTATATCTCTCACTATTCCTAACATGCACTACTAACCTCTACATGATTGGTCACTTTGTAAAAAGCTATGCACTCTTAATTATACATGATTGGTGACTTCTGGCTGTCAATGCGGCAGGCGCACAGCAGTCTTTTCCCTTATCTTCCTTCTTGGATTCAGGGAGTTGTTTTTCTCTTAGCTATCTTCCTCTCTCACAGCTATGGCCGACCTTGAGGCCTCATTCTTGCAATAAATTCTGTTATCTTATGAAGGCTGGATTGTTCACATGTCCGTTGCTAGACAAAAACTCCTCTACACAGAAGGACAATCCTCCTGATAGTCGATATCCTGGTCATCGCCAGAAGGATCATTTAGTTGATGATCTGCATTCTGGTCATCATTTGGATGGTCTGCATTCTGGTCAGCATTTGGAGGTTGCCTGTTCTGCCTCTGGTGCTGCAGGTCAGGGCGAACGCATCTTCCAGGTAGCCACTGTACCCCAGCACCTGTGGAAACGCAAGCATACCCACGACCCCAAGCAATAAGATCATGCAGGCCTTCCCAATTGTTGGTAAGTAGATCCCATACCCAGACATTCACCCAGGGCAGGTGCATCTCGCCTGAAGACTGCAATTAGAAAAAATGATTCAGAATAACAGGATTATTTGAATTGGGTGGCACTGTGAGATGATTAATTGTATACAAAGCTTTTTCTAGTTGGCTCTGTGGGGTTTCTCCATGCATTCCCCCTTTTTGTTTAACCAAAACATGCTTCAAAGTGCCATGAGTGCGTTTCAGAATGGCTTGGCCCATAGCAGAATGCAGAATAACAAAAGTGTCAATAGACACGTGCGCATATTTAAACTGGCCAAATTCAGGGATGTGCGTTACATCCGTTTGCCAAAGCTGCAAGGCTTTTAGGACTCTGGGGTTTACCCCTGGTGGCAAACGTGCAGCGAGTCCGTGACTGTCAGCAAAAGCGCTGACAATGTCACGAGCCTCAGTTGGCGTTAGGTGAAACTGCTTCTGCAGGGTATGTGAACTTTGATGGAATAAACCGTGCAATGCCTTGGCTTGTGCAATTTTGTCAGGCTGAGGCACTACCCGCGCAGGGTTGGCCAGCATGTCAGCCCTAGATGATCCTTGGGTGCTGTTTCTAAGATGGCTAGATAGGCCTGTGTCTGTGCCATTCCTTGGGGGAACACCTGCATCGGAGAGCAATTTCCTCTTTTTGCACCCCCGCGTGAGATTCCCGACAAAGGCTGACTGTTGGCATGGTGCAGAGATCTACAATATTCTGCACGATGACCTGGCCTACCACACCTCTTGCACTGGGGGGTCCCTGTGTTTTCCTTTTGGCTCGATTTAGCCCGTTTCCATTTACTCCTGGCTTTGGACTGCTTTGGTCCACAATCAGAAGATGCGTGAACAGGCGGCAGAAGCGCAGCCAAAGCATACCCTTTATGGTTCCCAGACCAAACCTTAGAGCAGGCTTCAACCATTTCTGTGAGTGTAGGATCCCCTGGTAGAGCATCTATTATCTTTCTACACTCATCATTGGCATTGTGTCTTGCTAATTGTCTGCACAGCATCTGCCTTCACAAGTCATCTTCAACCTGCTTATCAAGGGCAGCAGCAATCTTCTCGACAAAGGGCAAAAATGGCTCTGTCTGACCCTGATATGTTTTCACATACCGTGTTTTAGGAGCAGCCATTTCTATGCTCTTCAATAGGGCTCCCATGACAACCTTTTGTGCTTGCTCTAGGATTTGAGGGGCCCTGGTGGACTGGAGATCAGGATTAGAGAAATGATTAATTCCCAGAAGGGCATCTACTCCAGCTTCATGTCTAATATCAGTGGGAGACAACTGCATATTCTGTAGTGCAACCTTATCAGCCATCTTTCTCCAGTTACTCTCATAAACTGCAAATTGTACAGGTTGAAATAGGACTTGACCTAAGTGCTTAATATCAAATGGAGCAAGCAGAACAGTATTCAGCACTCTAATAACTTGCATGACTTCAGGAGAACCAAGCCCATATTGTGCCACTTTGAATTGTAAATCCTGTACAACCCTCCATGCAATAACATCATGATTATCATTTTGACCTGTATTTAGGACAGCCTTAAACACAGGATAGGCTTGGACATCCCCTTGCGGGGTGTTACTCTTATAATGAAGAAAATTGGATGATTCGTGTCAATAAGATGTGGCAACAGGGGGTTGCTGTTAAAAGGGAACAGGTAAACCAATCGCTTGGGCTGGTTTGCTCTAATAAAAGCACCAAATCAGGTATGGAAAGGTAACAAATGTATTCTGCCCTGCTGGGGACTCAGCCCTCCAGGACATCATCCCCGCTCCCACTGGATACAGGCCTGGCCGAGGCCTGAGTTGTAAATGTCATCATAAATTTTAGCTTAGTAGCCTTGTAATTGCAGCTTGTTTTACACAGCCGTAAACTCTGTTTTGTCTTACATAGTTGTAAGTTGTGTTTTGTTCTACATAGTTGTAAACTGTGCTTTGTCTTACATAGTTATAAGCTGTGTTTTGCCTTACATAATTGTAAGCTGTAGCCTGTCTTACATAGCCATGAGAGTTATCAAGGTTCTCATAAATCCTGCAGTCTGTCTTGTGTAGTCTTGGTCTTTGTAGATAAGGGAAACTAACTCCAAGACAGGGAGGAATACAGGAGAGCCTCCCACAAACAAGCCAGGTCACACCAGCCCTGTGATTTCTGACTCATCACAATTCTGCAGTTTGAGACAAAAGGTGAAAAGTACACTGCGAGGAAGACTGGGTGCTTTCCTCCTGAAGACCCCGGCCCACGACCACCAGACAGCAGTGCGCAAGTGCCAAAGGGAGGAGACCCGTGATAATGAGTTCCTGGACCTGATTATAATAATCCACCCCACATAATAAATATGTAGTTAACGCTGTTGGATATGCATGATTTAGTGTAATAAATGCCTGCTTGCTTGACATCTTTTGTATGCGTGTTAGTGGAGCGCAGACTCCCTGCACACCCAGCGCTACTTGCTCATTCCCCATCACTAATGAATTTTTACCTTTCTATTTAAAGACAATTTTGGTCTCATTTATAACACTATTGCCTGGAGTTAGTGGCACACCCTCTTGAGGCCTTATAGCAATCTCCTAATCCTGCATAGATTCCTCTGTTTTGTTTGGCATTCCCACTTTTTCTAATAGATCCCAGTTCCCCAACTCCAGAGCCCACAATTTAACCGACTCCCAAAAACGCCTGCAGTTTCTTGTGTTATAAGTTAGATTCACGAATTTATGTGAGTCATAGCCAATACAAAATTTAAGAATTTATTAAGCAAGCGATAGCAATCAACACAGCGCTGGGCGACCGGGGAGACGCAGCTCCGCCAACGGTGCGCAAAAGATGTCAAGTAAGCAGGCATTTATTACACTAAATCATGCATATCCAACAGCGTTAACTACATATTCATTATGTGGGGTTGGATTATTATAATCAGGTCCAGGAACTCATTATCATAGGCCTCCTCCCTTTGGCACTTGCGCACTGCTGTCTGGTGGTCGTGGGCCGGGATCTTCAGGAGGAAGGCCCCCAGTCTTCCTCACAATGTACTTTTCACCTTTTGTCTCAAAATGATGAGTCAGGAACCAGAGGGTTGGTGTGATCTGGCTTATCTGCAGGGAGGCTCTCCTGTCTCCTATCTTCCTGTCTGGGACTTAGTTCCCTTATCTACAAAGACCAAAACTACACAAGACAGGCTACAGGATTTAGGAGAACCTTGATAACTTTCAAGGCTATGGGAGACAAAACACAACTTACAACTATGTAAGACAAGACACAGTTTACAGCTATGTAAAACAAGCTGCAATTACAAGGCTACTAAACTAAAATTTATGATGACATTTACAACTCAGGCCTCGACCAGGCCTGTATCCGGTGGGAGCAGGGATGATGTCCTGGAGGGCCAAGTCCCCCGTATAGCAGAATACATTTGGTACCTTTCCATACCTGATTTGGTGCTTTTATTAGAGCAAACCAGCTTAAGCAATTGGTACAAAGTTTGATGAACAAACAATTCACAGTTTATCACATTGGACGGTCAGTTACAGTACAGTCTGGGAGCGTCCAAGGATGGCTCTGCAGAAACAGCTTCTTCCGCCGCCCAAGTACCGTAGCCTTCCGCCCTGGGGTAAGTGTGCCTTCTGTATCACTGCCTGAATCGTCAGACAGGGGTTTCCCTGAGGACCCCAGCACGAACGACGGAGGCGAGCAGGGTACGGGTGCCGGGCTAGAGGGCGATACGGCGGTGGGGGCCGCAGTCGGTTGCGCAGGGGGCAGCAAGGCAGCCGGCTGTGGCAGCGGAATTTGCGGTGCGGCCGGCGGTGCTGGCGTATCCTCTAACGGAGCTGCCGCCTCCGCCGGCCGAGGCACTGCCGGGGCAGCCGTGTTTTTCGCCGCTCTCGGTTTCGCTGTGGGAGCCGTCGCCACTTCAGCGTTCGGAAATAACGGAGCCAGCTCTTCCGGCCCGGCTCGGCCCCGCACGGCTCTCTCAGCGGCCGCCTGCAGGAACAGACTGCAAACTACAAACTGGACGATGGTTTGTCCAAGGGGATGACAAAGCAACCTGCCTCTATCAGTGGGGACAGGCTCCAAACCACGAACTGGACCTCAGCTTGTCAGAAATGGCACCTTATCAGTGTGGAAAGCTGCAACCGCACCCCTACGCATGAGCCCAGACCCAGGGTTTGGAAGACCCAGGGGTCCGGAGACCCCTGAAACCCACCTGAGGGCCCTCAGAGACGGTGTTGGTCATGCGTGCCACCGCCAGGTGGTAGGTGCGGATAAGCAGGACAGTCCCCGATAAATGAGCAGGAGCCACGAACATCAAACGGAACGTTCTCCCACCGGACCTGAAAGCACATCGGACTGACGGGACGCCGCAGATCCGTGGTGGTAGCTATCGCAACTGACTCTTATCTTCCTTTCCTTTCTCTCTCTGCTTAGCGAACTTTTCTCGGGCAAATAAAGCCACTTGGCACTTTGACTCCGTTTCGAGTCATAATTCTGTTCCCGAGAATATGAACAAAATCTCGCTCTGGTTTATGACCAGCACACGACAGCAACTGACCACCAGTTTCTCGTGAACTCTGACACCACCTTTGATTTAGAGCTGTGGCGCGGCTGCTGGGAACCAGGCTCTGTCGTGAGCTCCCCCACGGGGACAACACGCTGCTAGACTTGTTTCGCACTTGGAAAGATGTATTTGCTGTGCTACTAAAGTCTAAAAATGGCGACGGGGGAGGGGTGCCGGCTTCAGAGGAGGACGCCGCTGAGGGAGACACTACTGAACTAAGTGTAGCATCCGGCGGCAGCCGCACCGAGCCGTCTCGGACCCCACAGGATCCGGTGCCGGTCCTACAGCCCGTTCAGCGGCAATACGCCTTTCCCCGGGATTATGTTCCCCCTAAATACCCGACGCCTGCAGAGCAGCTCGCGGAAATGCTTAAACAGAGAGAAGGCTCGGAGCGCCCCTCGCTCCTTAGCCCAGCGGCTCCGGTCTCCTCCGCGCCGCTCCCATCAGCAAATATCACAGTGCCGGTCGTTCCCACGGCCTCTCCGGTTGACCGATCCGGTTTAACGGTGACCTGGAGCTCCATGGCGGCGCCCCAGTTTCCCGTGTGCGCGCCCGCGCTACCCTCGAGTTTTTCACAGGCGCCCGGCAGCTCCGCGCGTGCGCCCCTCTCTGGGTGTTTTAATGCGCAGGCACAGCCGCCCACGATAGACCTTTTAACGCGACAGCTGGCGGCATTACAGGAACTGCCACAATACCTCGCGTTATTACCAGGCATATCGTAATAGCTTGTGGTGTTGCCGGACGTATCGCAGCACATTCTAAAAAGATCTCAGCAGTTAGCGAAATTGCAGGAAGCGTTCCTGCGGGCGGCCGCTGAGAGGGCCGAGCCCGGCCGAAAGTGCCGGCTCCGGTAATTCCGAACGCGGAAGTGGCGACGGCTCCCGCGCCGGAACCGGCAGCGACGGAAAAAACGGCTGCCCCGGCGGCTCCGGCGCCACCGGCCGAGCTGACGATACCGACATCAGCGGCAGAGGCGGCTCCGTCACAAGATCCGCGGCTGCGCCCCAGAGTGCGCCGCCCCAGCCGGCTGCCTTGCTACCCCCTGCGCAACCGACTGCGGCCCCCACCGCCGTATCGCCCTCTAGCTCGGCACCCCTACCCTGCCCACCTCCGTCGTTCGTGCTGGGGTCCTCAGCGAAACCCCTGTCTGATGATTCAGGCAGTGATACAGAGGGCACACTTGCTTAGAGGTGGAAGGCTATGGTAACCGGGCGGCGGAAGAAACGGTTGCTGCAGGGCTATCCTTGGACACTCACAGACTGTACTGTAACTGTCCGCCCAAGAAACTGCAGGCGTTTTTGGGAGTCGGTTAAATTGCGGGCTCTGGAGTCGGGGAACTGGGATCTATTAGACAAAGTGGGACTGCTAGACAGGACAGGGGAATTTATGTGGGATCAGGAGATTGCTATAAGGCCTCAAGAGGGTGTGCCACTAATTCAAGGTGATAGTAACACCCCACAAGGGGATGTCCAAGCCTATCCTGTGTTTAAGGCTGTCCCAAATACAGGTCAACATGATAGACATGACGTTATTGCTTGGAAGGTTGTACAAGATTTACAATCCAAAGTGGCACAGTATGGGCTTAGTTCTCCTGAACTCATGCAACTTCTTAGAGTGCTGAATGCTAATCTGCTTTCTCCATTTGATATTAAGCACTTTGCTCAAATTATACTTCAGCCTGTACAATTTGCACTTTTTGAGACTACCTGGAGAAAGATGTCTGAGAAGGTTGAACTACAAAATAAGCAGTTGCCTTCCACTGACATTAGACATGACATTGAAGTAGATGCCCTTATGGGACTTGATAACTACTCTAATCCTGATTTCCAGGCCACCTGGCCCCCTCAAATCCTAGAGCAAGCTCAAAAGGTCGGCATGGGAGCTCTATTTAAGACCATGGACATGGCTACTCCTCAAACACGGTATATGAAAATATTCCAGGGGCGTACAGAGCCATTTTTACTCTTTGTAGAAAAGGTTGCTGCTGCCCTTGAGAAGCAGGTTGAAGATAACTCATTGAGGCAGATGATGTGCATACAATTAGCAAGAGACAATGCCAATGATGAGTGTAGAAAAATCATCAATGCTCTACCAGAGGAGCCTACACTCACAGATATGGTTGAAGCCTGTGCTAAGGTGGGGTCTGCGAGCCATAAAAGGTCTGCTTTGGCTGCATTTCTGCTGTCTGTTCACGCATCCTCTGATCGTGAATCGAAGCACTCCAAAGCCGGGAGCAAACGGAAAAGGGCTAAACCGAGACAAAAGGAAAATGCAGGACCCCTCCAGTGCAAGAGGTGTGGTAGGACAGGTCATCGTGCAGAATACTGCAGAACTCTGCTCCATGCCGACGGTCGGCCTCTGCCGGGAAACTCACACTGGGGTGCAAAAAGGGGGACTTGCTCTCCGATGCAGGTGATCCCCCAGGGAATGGCACAAACACAGGCCTACCCAGCCACCTTACAGGCGGCAGCCCAGGATCAGCCAGGGCCGACGTCTACACCACAACAACAGTCGTCCTAGAATCTAGTCGTATTTATAAGGTCCCTTTGAATGCATATGGACCCCTAGGTCAGGGACTCAGTGCAATGCTCGTGGGAAAACCTAATGTTATCCACTGAGGGATCTTTGTGCACCCAGAAGCTATTGATGATGACTTTACAGGCCAGATTCATGCTATGGTTTCCACGCCCAATCCCCCTGTTACTATCCCTGAAAAGATTTGCATTGCTCAATTAATGCCTTTTAAGTCATGTGTCCCCAGGACAGAACAAGTTCGCGACGATAGCGGCAGTGGACCTACGGGACTTCCTCAGATCTTCTGGACTGCAGACATCTCTAGCCAAAGGCCATAGATGACATGTATCCTAGTCCTGCCAAACGCTTCTCTGCCCCAGACTCAGCTTCGAGGTTTGATCGATACGGGTGCTGATGTAATGATTATCTCCTTCTCTGCGTGGCCTCCTTCATGGCCTTTACCCCTGTGGGATCGGCCATCTCAGGGTTGGGAGGAACCGCACAAAGTTATTTAAGTGAATGACCTGTAATGATAAAAGACCCAGAGGGACATACAGCTACAATTCAGCCTTATGTTACTACGGCTCCAATCAACCTCTATGGGCGGGACGTGCTGGCAGCATGGGGGGTACGAATTGGGACAAATTTTTGATAGGGGTCACTGTGCGTAAGAGCGCACAGTTTCCTATGCTGCCTTTGCGGTGGCTGACTAACAGACCGATCAGGGAATCACAGTGGCCTCTACAAAATGAGAAATTAGTCGCCCTTCGTCAGCTGGTTCAGGAACAGTTACAGCAGGGACACATTGAGCCTTCTACTAGTCCCTGGAACACTCCTGTTTTCGTAATTAAGAAGAAATCAGGGAAATGGTGACTCTTGTACGATCTCCAAAAAGTTAACGCAGTGATGGAAGGTATGGGAGCATTGCAGCCTGGTATGCCCTCACCCACCATGATTCCAACAGGGTGGGACATCCTGATCATTGATCTGAAGGATTGCTTTTTCACAATTCCTTTGCATCCTAATGACAGACCAAAATTTGCCTTTACTGTGCCTGCAGTTAACAATGCTGAACCTGCAAAGAGATATCAATGGAAGGTTCTACCTCAGGGCATGAAGAACAGCCGGACTATCTGCCAATGGTATGTCGCTCAAGCTTTGTCCGGAGTCCTTGAGCAGTTTCCTGAGGCATACTGCTACCATTACATGGATGATATCCTGGTGGCAGCATCCACCCAGGATGAGCTGCTGAGGATACAGCCTCAGCTGCTCGCTGCTCTGCGTTCCTACGGGTTGCAAGTGGCTCCGGAGAAAGTTCAAAAGCATCCTCCCTGGAAATATTTAGGAGTCAAAATTTTGGACCAAACTATAAAACACCAAGAGGTGCAATTCTCAGATTCTATTAAAACCTTGAATGATGCTCAGAAATTGCTGGGTATCATCAATTGGGTATGTCCTTATCTAGGGCTAACCACGACGCAACTTTCCCCACTTTTTAATATTTTAAAGGGGGACCCTGATTTGAATTCACCTCGGAAATTGACTCCGGAAGCACGACAAGCGCTGTGGGAGGTGCAACAGGCTGTTTCTGCTCATCAGGTTGATCGCGTGGATCCCTCCATTGATATCACTGTTTTCATTACTGCTCCAGACCTCCATCCCACAGGTATCATTGGCCAGTGGAACACACAATGGCCTGACCCTTTGCATGTCCTAGAATGGGTCTTTCTGCCTCATCAGCCGAAAAAGACAGCACCCACGTTGTTTGAATTGATCGCTTCTCTGATAATCAAATGCCGCCAACGGTGTTTGCAATTAATGGCAGCGGATCCTGCAAGAATTATTCTTCCAACACCGCAGGAACACTTTGAGTGGAGCCTTGCCAACAGCGTTCCTTTGCAAAGTGCGCTGCAAAATTTTTCAGGGCAGATTTCTTACCACCTGCCCAGCCATAAATTACTGCAGCTGGCAAAATCGACCAGCTTCACCTTGCGGCCAAAACACCGTCGGGTGCCGGTGAAACGACCCACCGTCTTCACGGATGGTTCTGGAAAAACAGGGAAAGCCATTGATACCTGGAAGGAGGGATCTGAGTGGCAGGTGCTGGAAGGCCATGAGTCAGGCTCTGCCAGCTTGTTGAATTGAGGGCTGTTGCCATGGCTTTTCAGCGGTTCTCTCAGGTGCCTTTGAATTTGGTTACTGATTCTGCTTATGTAGCAGATATAACCCAATGCTTGGATTGTTCACTTCTAAAGGAAGTGAATAATGTGGCTCTGTTTTCACTATTGCAAACTTTGTGGTGTGCAATTCAAGATTGAGCGTATCCAAACTACATTGTGCACATTCGAAGCCACGCCAGTTTGCCAGGTTTTATAACAGAAGGCAATGCCAGGGCTGACATGCTGCCCAACCCTGCGTGGGTAGCGCCTCAGCCTGACAAAATTGCACAAGCCAAGGCATTGCACGGTTTCTTCCATCAAAGTGCACATACCCTGCAGAAGCAGTTTCACCTAACGCCAACTGAGGCTCGTGACATTGTCAGTGCTTGTGCTGTCACGGGCTTGCTGCACCTTTGCCACCAGGGGTAAACCCCAGAGGCCTAAAAGCCTTGCAGCTTTGGCAAACTGATGTAACGCACATCCCTGAATTTGGCCAGTTTAAATATGTACACGTGTCCATTGACACTGTCTCCTCAGCTATGTGGGCTTCTGCTCACACTGGAGAGAAAGGGCGTGATGTCATTGCCCATTGGAAAATGTCTTTCTTGGTCCTGGGCGTGCCATCTGCTGTGAAAACTGATAATGGTCCTGCCTACACCTCGCAGAAGACGCGGCAGTTCTTGCACCTATGGGGTGTAGACCACACTTTTGGTATTCCACATTCTCCTACCGGCCAAGCTATTGTTGAACGCGCTCATGGCACTTTGAAGCGTGTTTTGGAAAAACAAAAAGGGGGAATGCATGGAGAAACCCCGCAGAGCCAACTAGAAAAAGCTTTGTATACAATTAATCATCTCACAGTGCCACCAAATTCAAATAATCCTGTTATTCTGAATCATTTTCTCTCATTGCAGTCGTCAGGCGAGACACACCTGCCTCGGGCAAAAGTCTGGGTACGGGATCTACTCACCAACAATTGGGAAGGCCAGCATGAGCTTATTGCTTGTTGTCGTGGTTATGCTTGCGTTTTCACAGGTGCTGGGGTACAGTGGCTACCTGCAAGATGCGTTCGCCCTGACCTGCGGCACCAGAGACAGAACAGGGAACCTCCAAATGATGACCAGAATGCAGATCATCAACCGAATGATCCTTCTGGTGATGACCAGGATACCGACTTATCAGGCAGATGGTCCTTCCAGAAGTAGAGACTGTGATGGTCCTTCCACAAGCAGAGACTGAGTTTTAAGTTTCTTTTGTTATGGAGTCAGAAAGTTAAAGCCCTTAAGGCTATACTAGAATTAATAACTGATGTAAATTTCTATTTAAGATTAATACCTGATAGAATTGTGATGTAGAATTTTGTTTAGTAGATGTATCTCCCATGGCATCGCTGGATAGACTCTCTGCCCACTTTAAAGCAGCATCTGATTTGGGCTCTGTTTGGTAACTGGCCATTACCAAGCAGATCTCTTATGCTGCGTTTGTTCTCCCTTCTGCAAGGCTTCCCGCAGAGGATTACAAACGATACCTTTTTGGTCTGTAAACAAAAAGGGGGAATTATGGATGCTGAAAAGCTGCTAGCAGAGGGTTTTTCTCAGGTTCTCACAATATTCGGTGAGAATCCTGCCTTTCTCACACATGTTATGAGAAACAACAGTAGGATGGTTTTTGTAAGCTAGACCAACACCTGGTGTTTTGCTAAGTTCTGTTTATGGTACATTGGAAAAATATTTTGAAATGGGTGTTGTAGGACTTGAGCCAATCACCCTAGGAGATGGGTGACCGCTGACCAGTTGCCCTATGGGGCTAGGGTATATAAAACGGGGTTGTAAATTAATAAAGTTGCTTCTTTTTCCTGCTCTTGCTGAATTCATATGTTGCTGCATCTCTCTGCTCCCAGCATAAACAGCGACACACCGAAGTGTTTTATATACTCTTCATGCCTTATCAAGCTCCTAAAGGTTACACTTCATTGGTTAAATGATGCTGTTCATGTGCCCTAAGCTAACATCAGACTGGCTATCTAAATGTCAACACGCTGCTGCCCTCCTCCGGCTTTTCTGGTAGGTATTCCTCATTCTTTTCCTTCACTGCCTTTCTTCCTCATTTAACGGTCTATTTCAGGGGTTATGCTTGGTCAATGTTGTACACTGCTTACTCATGCCATCTCTATGTAGTCTTGCTCAAAACAATGTCCAATAGTTTCCAAAAATTCTCCCACATAAAACTACTTTTGAGAGTGAATTTACCTCTGTCTGCAGACCACAGATGGCATCCGTAGTGATGTTGAATATGATGCAGTGAAAAACTTAATAACCGAAGTTATTAAGCAGGCATTCTTTATTTTGCGGCACTGGACGCACAGGGGATCACTCCTCCAAATGCACATAATGATTCAAGCTGAGTACATAGTTTATATGCAGGCTAAACATACATATTCATTCTTTTCTTAGAAAGGGCAGTCTTATGCTAATGGGTTCCTGGAATTCATTTACATAGTCTGAGCATGTGTAATAAAATTCGGGTTATGGTCTTTTCTCCCCTTGGTGGTCTTCCATGACCTCTGGTGGACATTTACTTCATCTTCTCTTCTTCATCACTGTGTTCTTTTAGTGACTTAAAGCCTAGAATCCTTATTCTTGCCACAAAACCGGTTCTTGTCTGTTCAGGATGCTTAGGTGCCTTGAGATGTCTTATTGTCCTGTACCTGGAGATAAACACTATCTACAAGGTTATGAATTTCACAGTATGTCCCTACTATACAACTACCCATTTATTGTTGTTGCTTGTTCAAAGATTAGTGAAACTCCACGAGACATCTGTGGATGCTGAAAAGCTGCTAGCAGAGGGATTTTCTCAGGTTCTCACAATATTCGGTGAGAATCCTGCCTTTCTCATGCATGTTATGAAAAACAGTAGGATGTTTTTTTATAAGCTAGACCAACACCTGGTGTTTTGCTAAGTTCTGTTTATGGTACATTGGAAAAATATTTTGAAATAGGTGTTGTAGGACTTTAGTCAATCACCCTAGGAGATGGGTGATCACTGACCAATCGCCCTATGGAGCTTGGGCATATAAAATGGGGTTGTAAATTAATAAAGTTGCTTCTTTTGCCTGCTCTTGCTGAATTTGTGTGTTGCTGCATCTCTCCGCTCCCGGTATAAACAGCGATATTTGGTGACCTGCAACGTGTACACGCAGCGAACCAAGCCGAGGGGCTCTCGGGAGGTACACAAACGCCCCCCCAGCTCCGCCCCGACGTTCACATCCGGGACCAATCCAGGCGCCAGGATATTAGAAAAACCCCTGCCAAGATGGGGCATAGCGGCTTGAAAGAAGTCATGGTGCTGTCGGCCTGGCAGGCTTTCCTGGCCGTCACATCAGTTGCTGTTTCGGAGGATGCCCTCCGCGCTCTTTTAGTATGGGCAGCTGACCACGATTTTTCTGCAGACTCTGACACCACCCTTGATTTAACGCTGTGGCAGATGCTAGGCTTCGATCTCTGGCATGAGCTCCTCTACGGGGACAAGACAGTGATAGACTTGCTTCATACTTGGCTGGATTTATTTGATGTGCTACAAGACTATAATGCACACGACGGGGGAGGAGTGCCAGCTTCAGAGGCTTCAGACGCTGCTGAGGGGGACGCTGCTGAGGGGGACACTGCTGAAGTCAGTGTAGCAGCTGGTGGCAGCCACACCGAGGAGCCGTCTCCGGCCCCGCCGGATCTGGTGCCAGTCCTACAGCCTGTTCAGCGGCAATACGCCTTGTTCCACGATTATGTTCCCCCTAAATACCGTACGCCTACAGAGCAGCTCGCGGAAATGCTTAAGCAACAAGATGCCTTGGAGCGCCTCTCGCACTTTAGTCTAGCAGCTCCGGTCTCCTCCGTGCTGCTCCCTTTGGCAAATATAACAGTGCCAGTCATTCCCACGGCCCCTCTGCTCATCCGATCCAGTTTAACAGTAACCTGGAGCTCCATCGCGGCACCCAACCTGTCTGCGTGTGCGCCCGCTGCACTTGCGGCTCCCTTGAGTTTTTCACAAGCGCTCGCGGCGCCCGGCAGCTCCGCGTCTGCGCCCCTATCTGGGTGTTTTCATGCGCAGGCACAGCCGCCGATGATGGACCTTTTCATGCAACAGCTGGGGGCATTATGGGAACTGCCACAATACCTCGTGTAACTGCCAGGCATGCCACAACACCTTCTGGTGCTGCCGGACGTGTCGCAGCAGCTCCTGAAAGTGTCTCAGCAGGTAGCGGGAATGCTGGAGGCATAGATTAGATGTATCAAGCACGGGATAGCACAAGGCAGGAACATCAAAGCAGCAAATGCACATAGCAGATAAAACAAAAGCTGTTTTACCCATAGTTTTCCTGGTAGCCAGGACCATAAATCGCCATTCCAGCCATTCCAGGTTTGAACAGGAACATGGGCTAGTTTTCTAATATCTCTGGTCAGTTGATAAACCACCTCACCTACATCATCAATTTCCAAACAACAATTAGAGACATTTAATTTACCGCATACTCCTCCCTCTTCGCCCAGCAAATAATCCAAAACCATGCGGTGCTGAAGGATTGCAGTGCACATATGTTGGGATTGTCGAGTTAAAAGATCTATGGCATTAGTAGTTTTATTGGAAATAATTTCCAAAGCTGCTTGCAATCGAATTATGCGGTTCAGATTATAAATTGGTTCCCTTGCCCCGGATATGGGTTCATAGGGGTTCCAAGTAGCAGGCCCATAATGCTGAATTATTCTTTCAGGGGGCCACCCCTTTTCTCCCCACTTTTGCCTTCCACCTATGTTAATTCCAAGAGATCGCTTGTTGCGGGTAATCCTCGTGTCCCCCAGATTATCATACAGTCTTATTCCCAATTGAGGACCACCTGCCTCTGGAAGAAGGAAAAATAGAGGTCGGATAATTCCCACATAGCAAACCCTAGACCACTTTGCTGGTAGTTGTTTGTAAGCAGTATGTCCACAAATCCAATAGTGTCCCTTTTTGGCTTTGTCACCGTTAGCAAATGGTCCAGCTGCAAACTTTGGGAGTTGGAAATAAGTTGTGTTATCATTTCCCAAAGGGCCAAAAAAGGAGTTAGGATTGCCATTTGTCAGGCCGGTACAATACCAGGCACCATGGTTGTTTTTCCACTTACAGGTTTTATTGTAAACATAGTTTTCAGACCATCAGAGAATTATGGTTTAATTTATATTTGACCAATATCCCTTAAACCCTCTGTTACGTCCATTTTTATCAAGCCACATCCATATATGAATACCACTATTCGTATTAATTGTTTTAACAAATTTATATGTAAGTGTCCATTGACACCTGCTTTCCCCCACATTCACCCCTCCCTCCTGGGTGCGATTGAAACAATACCTGCCTTCAACAGGAAACTGAATTGGCCATTCTCATCCTCACTCCAGGTGGTGCTATCGGTGTCACTGTAATTGCTTACGATTTGTCCTGCAGTGAGGGGTGTAGAGGCCAGTGGCCAGCTTGATTAACCTAAAGGTCCTCCACAAACCCAACAGTGGCTCAAATTAAAGGTTTGACTGATTGCTTTTGCTAACATAATAAATTCATTATCCTCGGAGGGATCATGTGGGTCAAGGGAGGTGGAAATTAGCCCTTCTTCACTCTTACAGATAAGTCCCCAAAATAACAGTCAAAAATAACATACACATCCTAACCAAATTATATTAAAATTCACATCCGATGTGTCTGGGTCGCTTGCTTCCTCCTGAACGTGAAACAAGAGACAAATTCGCTTCTCGAGTTAAAAGGAGGGAACATTCCATTTAGTGTGAATCCTGTGAGCTTTCCCACAGGCATCTTTTGACTTCCAGGCATATTTGTTGAGGGATTCAGTGAGCACAAGGGGAACCGCTCCAATGGTAGGCATTTCTACCAGTGTTGGTTGTCCAGGAGAAAAGGCTGGTTCTCCGGGAGTGCTGGAAGTCTTGAGATTTGGGGGTTAAAGTCAGGGGTTTAGGACAAAAGGCATTCAGCCGGGGGCATCCATCCACTCCCCAGCGATCATTAACCCGAGTAACTGCATCCCAAATGCTCTCCGCCCAATGTGGCTTGTGGGGTTTCAGAAGTTTTAAAAGCCCATTAGTTTGTTCCACTATCCCATTAGCCTGGGGATAATATGGGGTGTGAAATACCCACTTGATTCCTTCTTCCCTAGCCCATTCCTGCACTTTGGTTGCAGTAAAATGACTACCATTATCTGATTGAATAGAATCAGGTTTAGGGAGGGAGCTAAACCACATTTTCAGGGCTCCTACTGTATTTTCCCCAGTTGCCTGGGGAAATGCTTCAGCCTGAACTAAGCCAGAAATCACTTCCACACCTACTAACACATGTTGTTTCCGTTCTGATTTTCGGAAAGGCCCGATGTAATCGATCTGCCAAGTTTCTCAGAGAGCTCTTTTATCTCTTAAACGCAGGGGAGATTCTTCCATAGGATGTCCTTCCAGTCGAAGTCTGCATTGTTCACAAGCTGAAATACAGGTCTTACAAGCTTCCGGAGTGACGGGCCAGCCTCTGGCATGTGCTTCTTTGTGTAAATCATTAGACCCTGTATGGCCTTGTTTAACCTGTAACCATTCCAAGAGCCTATCCCATTTCTCCTCTGTTTGATCTTCCTCCTGCAAAGGGGCAATTCTGGACAGCTCATCTTCCCTATTATTCCATTCGCCTGTCAGAGTGCCTCCTTTCTAGTGAGAAGGTACCCAGGCTACTGCAAAATTTCCACGTTTGTCAATATCCAAGATCTCTTGACACTTCTCCTTTTGCCACACTGGCACTCGATTAACCTCCCAGTTGTTCTGTTCCCAAAAGGGCAGCCATTCCGTGCACCCTTTGAACACTGCAAATGAATTGGTATAAATATGCACTGGAGCCTTTGTTTCTTCCTCACTATTGAACACACTCCATACTGGCACTAGCTCCCCAACTTGGGCACTGCCTTCACCTTCGGTGATGATTTCCCTCTTGGTATCCACATTAATAGCCACTGCTCGGTATTTCCACTGTTTGCCCCCCCTCTTTGCAGAGGCGTCTGTGAACCACACATTCTGCAGCTCCTCCGAGAAAGGCGGGGCCGTTTTGATAACAGAAGGGAGGGTGGCATCCTCCTCCCGCAGGTTTGTTATCTCTTCCTGGATGTTTAACACCTTGGGGGTGTTTAACACCTACTGTTTCTCATAACATGTGTGAGAAAGGCAGGATTCTCACCGAATATTGTGAGAACCTGAGAAAATCCCTCTGCTAGCATCTTTTCAGCATCCACATGGGTGAGATTAATAAACGGCTTTGCTTGAGAACTCTCATAGAGTTGTGAAAGTCCATTATTCTCCTGCAGTTTTACAGAACAGAATGGCACTGGACTTATTAACCCTGAAGGAAGGAGGGGTTTGTACAGTTATCAATCAGAGTTGTTGTGTATATGTAAACCAGGAGAGCAGAATCAAAGAAGATTTAGGTGGATTGTGGAAGAAAACTCAAGTTTTTCATGAAGTCAGTAAAGATGATACTAGCTTGGGATTTAGGGAACTTTGGGAAAAATTGACTGCCTGGCTTCCAAACTTACCTTGTTTGAGGTTTGCATTCATAGTAGGATTTGCTATTTTGGTTGCTTTAACTTGTATAATTATTCAATGTACTCCAAGAAAAATTTAGATAATTATGAAGACTAGAAATGACCCCAGAATTGAGCCCTGAGAAACACTGCTGGTGACCAGTCATCAGCCAGATGTAGGCCCATTCACTACAACACTTTGAGCCCTACTGTTCAGCCAGAGCATACCTGCTCATCTCAGTTGGACAACTCATCCAGAAGGATGCTGTGAGGAACAGTATCAAAAGCCTTCCTAATATCCTGAAAATCTACATCTACCGCCTTTTTCTTCATCCACTAGATGGGTGACCTTTTTGTAGAATATCATAGAATCGTTCTGGTTGGAAGAGACCTTCAAGATCATCAAGTCCAACCATTAACCCAGCACTGCCAGGTCACCACTAAACCATGACCCTGAGCGCTACATCTACATCTACACATCCTGTAAATACCTCCAGGGATGGTACTCTACCACTTCCCTGGGCAGCTTGTTCAAGTGTTTTACAACCCTTTCAGTGAAGAAAGTTTTACTAATATCCAATCTAAACCTCTCCTGTCACAACTTGAGGTCATTTCCTCTTGTCCTACCGCTTGCTACATGAGAGAAGAGACTGAACCCCACCTCACTACAACCTCCTTTCAGGTAGTTGTATAGAGCAATAAGGTCTCCCCTGAGTCTCCTTTTTTCCAGTCTAAACAACCCCACTTCCCTCAGCTGCTCCTCATAAGACTTGATCTCTAGACCCTTCACCAGCTTTGTTCCCCTTCTCTGACCATGCTCCAGAACCAGGACTTCTTTTAGTGAGGGGCCCTGTCGCTGTTTATGCCGGGAGCGGAGAGATGCAGCAACATATAAATTCAGCAAGAGCATGCAAAAGAAGCAACTTTATTAATTTACAACCCCATTTTTATACCCCAGCCCCATAGGGCGATTGGTCAGTAATCACCCATCTCCTAGGGTGATTGGTTAAAGTCCTACAGCACCTACTTCAAAATATTTTTACAATGTACCATAAACAGAACTTATCGAAACACCATGTGCTAGTCCAGTTTACAAAACCATCCTACTGTTTCTCATAACAGGTGTGAGAAAGGCAGGATTCTCACAGAATATTGTGAGAACCTAGGAAAATTCCTCTGCTAGCAGCTTTTCAGCATCCACAGGGCCCAAAACTGAACACAGTAGTTGTGGCCTCACCAGTACCAAGTACATGGGGAAGATTACTGTCCTATTCCTGCTGGCCACACTATTTCTGATACAAGTTAGGATGCTGTTAGCTTTCTTGGTCATCTGCTGGCTCATATTCAGACAGCTGTGGACCAGAACCCCCAGATTCTTTTCTGACAGGCAGCTTTACAGCTGCCTCCTCCCCAAGCCTGTAGCACTGGATGGGGTTGTTGTGATCCAAGTGCAAGACCCAGCATTTGGTCTTGGTGAACCTAATACCATTGGTCTTGGCCTATAGATCCAGCCTGTTCAGATCCCTCTGTAAAGCCTCCCTACCTTCAAGAATATCAACCCACCTTCCTAACTTGGTATCGTCTGCAAACTTACTGAGGGTGCCCTTGATCCCCTCATCCAGATCTTTGATAAAGATATTAAACAGAACTGGCCCCAATACTGACCCCTGAGGAACACCGCTTGTGACTGGACACCAACTGGATTTAACTATTCACCACCACTCTCTAGGCTTGTCCATCCATTTTTTTACCCAGTGAAGTGTACGCCCATCCAAGTCATAAGCAGCCAGTTTCTCCAGAATGCTGTGGGAAATGGTGTCAAAAGCATTACTAAAGTCCAGGCAGACAACATCCACAGCCTTTCCCTCATACACTAGGTGAGTCACCTGGTCATAGAAGGAGATCAGGTTAGTTAAGCAGGACCTGCCTTTCATAAACCTGTGCTGACTGGACCTGAACACCTGGTTGTCCTGTATGTGCCTCATGATGGCACTCAAGATGATCTTCTCAATAACCTTCCCTGGTACCAAAGTCAGACTCAGAAGCCTGTAGTTTCCTGGATGCTCTTTCTTTTACAAAGAAATGATCTTTTTATAGAAGGATATCATATTAGTTAATCAGGAATTTCCCTTTGTGAACCCATGCTGACTGTGACAGATAATTACGTCGTCCTTTAAATGCCTTTCAGTTGCACCCAGTATGATCTTCTCCATAATTTTCCCAGGTACCGATGTTAGACTAACAGGTCTATAGTTTTCTGGGTCTCCCCTCATACCCTTCTTGTAAATTGGAATAATGTTGATTAGCTTCCAGTCATCAGGGACCTCCCGATATTCCCAAGAACTTTGGTAGGGATTTTCTCTGGTTCTCACAATATTCGGTGAGAGTCATGCCTTTCTCACACGTTATGAAAAACAGTAAGATGGTTTTTGTAAGCTGGACCAACACCTGGTGTTTTGCTAAGTTCTGTTTATGGTACATTGGAAAAATATTTTGAAACGGGTGTTGTAGGACTTTAGCCAATCACCCTAGGGGATGGAGATGGGTGATCACTGACCAATCACCTTATGGGGCTAGGGTATATAAAACGGGGTTATAAATTAACAATTTGGCCTTCCCTTGCTGAATTTGTGTGTTGCTGCATCTCCCCGATCCCGGTATAAGCAGCGACAACAGTCCACTGTTAATCTCCATTCCCCATTAGATTTTCACACTGGCCATTATAGGGCTGTTAAAGGGTGAGCGAGTTTTGCTAACCACCCCTTGACTCTCTAGTTGACGGATTAGCTTCTGGATAGGAGCTACAGAGTCTCGGTTGGTGCAATATTGTCACTGATGCACCATTTCAGTGGCAATTGGCACCTTTTGATCCTCAACTCCCATCTTACCCACAATGGCAGACTCCTCTAAAATGTCAGGCAGGACAGTCAGCTGTTTCTTGTCCTCAGTCTCTACAGCTGCTATACCAAAGACTTTTGGATCCTTACAATACCCTTTCTTGAGGACGTCTATGCCAAGGATGCACGGAGCATCTGGACCAGTCACTATAGGGTGCTTTTCCCATTTATTCCCAGTTAGACTCACTTCAGCCTCTACTACAGTCAGTTCTTGAGATCCTTGTGTTACTCCAGTAATGGTAACAAATTCAGTCCCTTTATGATTCGATGGAAATAGGGTGCACTGTGCAACAGTATCTACTAGTGCTTTATATCTTTCTGATTCTAACGTGCCAGGCCATCAAATCCACACAGTCCAACAAACTCTGTTGTCCCTCTCCTCCACCTGGCTGGAGGCAGGGCCCCTCTAATTCCGAGTGTATTGTCCATAATTGGTAACTGGGTTTGTGAAGTTCACTGCGTTTACATGGTTTACCTGGTTAACAGGGTATGTGTAGATCACAGGAATTACACCATTGACAAGATTTACACCATTTACAGGATTTGTATTGACTACAGGAATCACATTTTCATTCCCCCTACTCATGTTTTGTCCTGAGGCCTGTGTACTTCTACCAGAGGACTGCTCATAGCGGACTGGAGCAGCCTCCCTTCTGGAAGAATTCTCTCTTCTCTTTCTTTTTTACCTTGTAAGTAGAGTACTCGTGCCTGTAGAGCAGTGGTTGGTTTTCCATCCCATCTGCTCATTTTCTCTCCAAAGGCACGGAGAAGAGATCACAGGGTACGTTGTGACATGTACTATTCCTGTTTAGCTGGTCTCGAAGAAGAGCGCATTCTCCTAAAGGCTTCAACATGGGTCCACCGAGGGGAAGAATAGGATCTGTTCTCCCTTCTCTCTATTTTTTCAATCAGTTTTTCAACTGATCTCTGCAGGGATCATAGACGGACCTGTAGAGGACCAGAGACACTGTCTTCATACTGTCATGCTCTCTTGGCCACTTCTGTCACAGTTGGCACCTCACCATCTGTGACTCAGACCAATGTTGACAATGTGTGGGAATATGCTAATGGGGCACTCTGCACAAACTTCCGCAACATGGGTCACTGGCATGGGATTGCATCAGGGTTCACTACTCGCCTGTCACCATAAATCACTTGTCACACAGCTAATTCTCTCAAGTACTTAATACCTTTCTCCACGGTGATCCATTTGCTTGGGTGACATTTGCTGTCCTCCTTATAGGAGTTCCTGGATTTTGCTGCTGACAAGAGTCTTCACCAGAGGCTGATAGTGTTGCTCTTTCTTGCAAGCTCTTGGTCAATGCATCCATCTCTGTCCAGGAATCACAGCTGCCTGGTTTCTCTGACATCCAGTTTGATGGTGTGGGCCCCAGTATCCCAGCACTGGAGTAGCCAAGTGATCAGTGGCTCACCTTCATGGCGGCTATAGTCCTTTCTCAGATTTCTCATCTCCTTCATAGATAAAGGTTTGTTGGTACCCTCTGCATCTGATGACTCCACATCTGATGGGTTTGCTTTAGAAGGGCCTGCTCCACTGTCATCTGACCACACTGGGAGATCTGTTTTTGTTAGGTGTTTCTTTCCATTTGCAGTGGCATCAGGCTTTGCATCTGGTTCTGACTCATACTCAGATTCATCTTGAGAAGGACCATCTCCCTAATCTGTTGCTGGACTTGGCTGTTTTGTTTGTTTTCTTTTCCTCACAGGAGCATCTCGTACAGGTGCAGATTTAGTGGGAGCGGCCACAGTAGCTCTGTGTGTAGCTGCCAGTTTTGCTGCTGGAGTTGGAACAGTTTCAGTGCTTGTTGTGGGAGTTGGAGCAGCAGCAGCTCTTGTTTTGAGAACAGGAGGAGCAGCAGCAGGGCTCATTGGGGGGGCCTGTGGAGACTGAAAAGTCGCGGCACGTTTCCTGTATACAGAGGGTATCACGGACCATCGCAGGGAAGCAGCACACACTCTGACCTGTATTACTGCACTGATGACTAATCTGACACCACACAGTGAAGATATTAGAAAGTAATAACAATAATATATTTTGGTAATAACCATGTCCACAATCCTCACAATTTAATGGAGTTCTAAAATCCGGTGGAGTCAGATTAGCATAGTTGGGAGCAGTATAATTTCCTGAGATGAAACCAAAAGTATTCCTTGTAATGAAATCCACTATGTAATGCCCATAGTACCGAGATGCACTCGCTGCCCAATTCAGTGCAACATAAATCAAAGATAAACACCATAGGAAAGCAGTGGCTTTCACCCAGCACCCAAACCCGAGAGCTTTCAGATAAAGTGATAACAAGCAAACAATGACATAACACGTACAGCACGTAAGGAAAATGTATAGCATTTAACTCTGAAAGAAATGCTAAAAAGATACTAAAGGACACTGCTCTCAGAAGCGACATCATTTAGGCAGTCTGTTTGAGTTTCCAATTCTTAAAGACACTCAGGAAAAAGGTGATACTCTCTGAAGTGACCAAACTGAAATTTGAACTATTCAGGCAATCTATCAGAGCTCTGATCAAGCCCCATGTTGGGCGCCAACAAATCTGTCACGGTTTAGGGTCAGGGCAGCCCCTTAGACCTATAACAGACACTCTCTGTTAACTCCCTCTCCCTCTCCAAAGGGGAAGAGAAAGGAAATAAGGGAGAGAGACTTAGCGATTAGAAAAGGAAACTAGAACAGCTTTAATGAAAATGAAAATAATAATTATAAAAATGAATAGATACAAATATACATGAAACCAGTATCGAACCCAACCCCCCAATGGTAATTACATCACTGACACCACTGATGCTGTAGAGCAGGCACTGGGGGAGTCCCAGACTGGGCCCCGCAGCAGATGGGAGCTGTGTTCAGGAGCTGAATTCCGGTACAGTGTTCAGGAACACACAGACCGGGATCGAAGGCAGAACAGACAGAGTCCTTCTTGTATGCTCTGAGGAAGAAACCGAAAGAAGACCTGAGCCAAGCCAAACAAAGCTGGCAAAGCAGTCCAAGAGGGGAGAAGAGCCCAGAGACCCCCTCGGATCCCTCAGCTGTATGCCGAATATGACATATATGGGATGGAATACCTCGTTGGTCAGTTTAGTGTCACCTGTCCTGTCCGCTCCTCCCTGCAGGTGCAGCCTTTCACTTTTCTGTACCCCCCAATGTGGTACACAAGATCCAGTAGTGGCCTTGGTCTGCATACCAATCCTTGTTAGTAACTCTAAACATGGGGTGTTATCACTGCTAGAAGCAGACACTGTCTGTGAAAACAGGCTGCTAACTTCAGAAAGTGCAGTTAGTTAGAAGAACTGAGCTGAAAAGCAAAATTACTGAACAGAATTAGTTCTGTTCTCACTCAAACCAGGACAGAAGATGAAGTAAATGACTACCAAAGGTCTCAAAAGACCACCGGAATGAGAAAAGTCCCTAACCCTAATTTTATTATGCCTTCTCAGACTATGTAAATGAATTCTGGGAACCCATTATCATAGGACTGCCCTTTTCAGGAAATATAATGAATCTGTCTGTTTAGCCTACATATAAAGTAGGTACCTAGCTTGCATTGGTACACACATTTGGAGGAGTGATCCCCTGTGCATCCAGTGCTGCAATAAAGAATACCTGATTAATAACACTGCATTGTTATTGAGTTTATCTCGGAAATCTTGCCCGGCCACACCTGGCCTCCCACTTGGGTGAGGAATGAGAGAAAGCAAGGGGGCTTGGAAACTCTGACCTTTGAATCAACACTAAGAAAACAAAAAAATTATGGTCGTATCAGAAGACTTCACAGTAGTTGAGTATGGAACACTATCAGATTGGACATTAAATAAAACATTTGAAATGAAATATAAGCCCCTATTTCTTAATATCCTTTGTGTGGGGAATTTTATTGTACTCTTTGAAGTGAATAAAAACACATTTGTGCTTAAATATAAAGAACAAAATTAATGAACACTGCATTGGACAGAGTCCTGCCACCATAAGTGATTCTACAAGGAGTCTGCAAAGATGCACCATGAGCTGATTCCTTGTATGCACTTGCACCAGCACCAATCCCATGAGCAGTTGCATGAAGCCTCTCAGCCTGGACTTGGGTCCATCCCACAGCCCAGCTCTGCTTCCCAAAGGTGGCTTCTGAGCACTCACATTCCAGGATGGCTACAAGACAATGCATTGTCTATTTCTTATCACCAGGAGAAACTTCACTCCCTTACAGGGAGTCCTTCTGTCTCTGGCATTCCAGCTTTCAGACAGTTTAACCCCTTCTGCAGTTGGGCCAACTTGACTTCCATGCCTGATCATTCTTTGGTCAGAAATTACCAGTGTTGATCAGTTTCAATTTGAATTCCCCCTTCACTTGCTATAAAAGTCTCAAGCATTTCTGTCTAGAATAAAATCTTCATAACTTTAAGCTTTTCTTTGTAGGTAGAGTGATTTACAGCACAGTGGTTTTGAGTTATCTGGTGTCAAGCAAACTTAAATGTATTTGCCTAGGTGGAAAGGGCAAAAAGGACTTTAAAAAGTAAATGCTACTTCTCATTTCTAATACAATTCTATTCATTATTGTCCTAGAAGGAACAGAGTGCTAAGAATAATGACAGCAAACTGAAGATTAAAGACAGCCTGACATTGCAACTCTTTTTTTAATCCAACATAAGAGGTAGAAGTTTTCTACAACTCTGCTTCTTATAGAAATATATGTGTAGCAAACTTTTGTACCAGCGTGTCACTTTTTAATCTTTTGTCCTTGAGGAATTTTTCCCTGTTCACATCATGTTTTCTAACAGGGCAAATTGCAATGTGTTCTTGTCAGAATCTGACCTGTTTCTACTTCTTAGCCTTCTCTTATGGCTGAACAAATCTGGTTCTTTCATCCTGTCCATGAAGTGGCATATGCTTCAGCCCCATAATCACCTTGGCAGTCATCCGCTGGACCTGATCCCCTATGTCAGTGGCTTTCTTGTAGTAGGGAGCCCAAAATGGGACACAGTACTCCACATGCAGTCTCACAAGTGCTGAATACAGAAGGACCACTTTCCTGGACCTATCTGATACTCTGTAGTGGAGCCTGGTATGTGGTTGGTCATCTTAATTGCAAGAGCAAGTCACCATTCCTGCAGTCATGGTTCTGCAACTCAAGGGACAGGGCAGCCCAAGGTCTATCTGTATTATTAAAGTCTGTGTCAAAAAAAAACCCCATAGAATGCATTTTCTTCATCCCTATTTTTCAGGTGACCATCTTCAACAAGTACTGGTCCAGTGATTTCCTTAGATCTCCTATTGATGTTAATATACTTTAAAAAGCCTTTTTTGTTGTCTCACACAACACTGGCCATTTTCAATTCTAGCTGATCTTTGCCCTTTCATGTCTTCTCCCTGTGTATAAGAACCACAGATTTGTAATATTCCTGAGAAGCCTGACCTTGCTTCCAGAGACTATACATTTTCTTTTTTCTCCTTAGTTCCATGAGGACTTCCCTGTTCAGCCAAGTTGGTCTTCAGCCCCACTTGCTTGACTTATGACACAATGGGATTGCCTGTGCTTTTAAAAGGTGGTTCTTAAAAACTGACTAGCACTCATGGACACCTAGGCCCTCAAAATCAGATTCCCGGGGGAAGTAGTTGGAATCAATGGGCCAAGGCCAATAGTATGAGTGTATCTGTAATGGAACATGTTGCTCCGTTGTTGTGGCCCTCTGGCACACCACTATCTGTTGTTGAACTGCACTGGAGAGCATAGTACTCACTCCCACGTCTGGAATGTGCAGGTGCACAGGGGAATCAGGCAGTCGGATAGTCTTAGCCATCTCCTTGTTGTCTAGTGAGAGATATCAGGAACCAAACAATGAAAGGACACCTCAAGGACGGGATGAGGGAGCTGAAGATTGATGAAGTAAGACCCATCAGAGGTGCTCCAAGACACCCACTCAGGCGCAACAGGGGGGGTGACCGCTGTTAGCCACTGTTGGTGGAAAAATACAGTTCAGCCTCTGTACAGGCACTGGCCACACATGCACCGACACCAGAGCAGTCTCCATGCCTCCACCAGGAGAGCTATAAGTAGCCTGCTGCTGCAGGAAGAGGGGATATTCATTTTTGGAAGGTTGACCTGATGCACATCTTGATCCAGGGGATGCCCTGCAGAAGGCATTAGGACATACTGACTCCTCTTCCTGACTACCGCGCTACATGCCCTCCTCCTGCTCGGCGGTTTGTCTACCACCTTGGGGTCAGTATGTATGTGGGGATGTTAGGTAACTAGTTGGGTTTGCTTGAATAACATTGTTTTTTGCTTATTAGTTGTGTGTGTGTGAGTGCTTGAATAAAATTGCTTTTACTTATTAGCTGTGTGTGTGAGCACCGTCCTTTGTGAAATGGGAATCCTTCATGAACCTTGGACATAAGTGGCGACACGGATGGGACTCCTGTAATACAAAGGCAGCATGTGTATGTGTGCATGTGAGAGCAGTGGGGCTTGGTCAGTGGAGTGCATAGCTGCACCAAGAGACACCACTGTGTGAAAGGGAACACAACACAGAACAGGGATACAGACACTGGACTGTGTTTGTCTGTGAGGGGGAGAGTACAGGAAGCTTGTAGCTGCTTTGCAACCATCATGTTCAAGAGACGTGGAGCAAAGGCATAGGCTCCTCTGGTTGAATGACCCGGGTGGATCCTGAAACTGTGGAGTACTTTATGGGATAAGTTGGGAGACAGGTACTGGTAGCGGAACAGAATCATGGGGAGCAAAGAACCCTATGGAGGTAGTGAAATATTGGTGAGTTTGTGCAGACTTTCCATATCCATTCTAGGGAATGCCTCGGACATGCCGGTCATATGGTTGGGTGCTTGCTATTTGCATATAAGGTAGCAGTGGATTTGAATAAGGAACTGCAGCAACAACTAGAGACAGCGAGGAAAGAGAATGAGGATTTGCGTGCAGAGATGTTTCTACAACAACAGGCATTTGTGGCTGCTGCTGAACAGGGGGAGCAGCCAGGCAAGAAGTGCACAGTATTGGCTGAGAAATATGCTGTTTGGGTTGCTAAATGTCAGGACAGAAAGAGACAGTCCACGCAGGGCCGGGGGCCACGAGTATGGGCTATAGTCATGGACCCATCTTGGGATCTGGAAACGTGGGATGGCAACATCTGGAGCACGAGTGATTTGGGTTCCTCAGAGGAGGAAACCACAGAGCCTGCCCAGGAGGGGGCGCGTGCAGCCCCCATATTCAGGCGCAAGTTAGTTGAAAGTAGTGGAAACATAATCAGGACTGACAAACTTACTGATTATAGCCCAGAGGAAGTGAAAAACCTTGAAAAATACAAGCAAAGGCCGGGAGAGAAGCTGCAGCATTGGTTAGTCAGATCAGTGGAGGAAGGAGCAGACGCTGTTCTTTTAGATGGGGTTGATGCTAAAATGAGTCTGACAGCTGACATTTATTTTCAATCAGCTCTACATCAGATACCTGAGGGGAATAGCCAAACGCTGATTGTGGTTGTAGGAGAAGGATTGTCGGATCGGTATAGCAACAACAGCCTGGCCTCCATCTACAAAAACTTGGATGACCTTAAGACAGGCAGTGAACTTACTTAAGGCAGAAGGGATGAAGCTAGCAGTTATGATGGGCTCTCTGGAGTTATTTTTAAGCCAACCGTTCGTCCCTGGTATCAGTAATACACTCCTAGAGGGTTGCCCGAAAGGATGGAAAGCTTATTTAATCCCTCTGCTGTTGTCTGAGCAAGGAAATCCGCTGGAATCGGTGATTGAGAAATTGAGCCAGTTAGGAGACCTCTTGGGGGTGGAAGCTGACGTAAGCCACGAGCACAAGAGGGAGCACCAGGATACGAGACCCCTGGGAAACAAGGGTGATCCCGGCGAACAAGTTACTTTTAAATTGTGGAATCGAGAAGAGCGCAATCGACAGAAAACCTATACAGGTTCTCCAGCGTATGGCCCCATCGGGACAAGACTCAAATGTCAGGAAGGTGGACTACCCTAGTTTAGGGGCACTGGACGCTCCAGCTTTCAATCCTCCTTGTCCCATTTAACTCTGTAAAGAGGTGGACAAAACGGTGGCCGATATTGACCAAGCCCCGACGCTGGGCTGCCGTGTAGTAAGACGAGACTCTCGTCCATTTACTCAGTGCCGCATTTGGTGGTCCAGCAAAAATGTAGAAGGGGTGCGTGCCATTGTGGACACTGGGGCGGAGGTCACGATCATACACGGTAATCGAGACACAATGTGGGGAACGAGCTCCCCCGTGTGGGGGCTGGGCGACCAGCCTATACTTGGAAAACACCAACTTGAAACTACACATAGGTGATTGAGACCCCCATGATTATCTCGTAATGGTTGCGGCAATAGGAGAATATATAATTGTCATGGATCTATTGCAAAGAGCCACCCTTGAGATTCAGGGCATTTATTGGGCTTTTGGCACCACATGGTGGGTGCGTGACAGGGCAATCACGGTAGGATGAGTACAACAGGAAGCACACATACCCGTGGCAACCGAGATTGTTAATCAGCGACAGTATCAGATTCTGGGGGGCGATGCAGAGATACAAGCTGCCATAAACAGCTTGTATCTCTAACAGCTTGTACCACTAACAGGAGTTAGGCCTCTTGCTTCCAAGAAAGAGGCAGGGAGATCACTATCCCTGCTAAGGTGCTTCTACACTAATGCACGCAGAATGGGCAATAAACAGAGAGCTGGTAGCTGAGGTGCAAAAGGGAAACTACAATATAGTTGCCATCACGGAGACATGGTGGGATGATGCACACAATTGGAGTGCCATGCTAGATGGCTACAAACTCTTCAGGAGGGATAGGCCAGGCAGGAGAGGAGGGGGAGTGGCATTGTACGTTAGGCAGGGAATTGATAGTCTGGAGATCAGCAATAGTGACAGAAGGGTAGAATGCCTGTGGGTCAAAATCAGGGGTAAGGCCAACAGGGCTGACATCATAGTGGGAGTCTGCTATAGACCACCCACACAGGAAGAAGATATGGATGAAATATTCTATAAACAATTAGAGGAAGTTGCACAATCACAGCCATTAGTTCTTGTGGGTGACTTCAATCTGCCAGATATTTGCTGGAAGTTGAATACAGCAGCGAGGAAGCAGTCCAGGAGGTTCCTGGAGTGTGTGGAAGACAACTTCCTGATGCAGCTGGTGAGGGAACCAACCAGGGAAGGCTCCCTGCTGGACCTGCTGTTTACCAACAGAGAAGGACTTGTGGATGGTGTGAAGGTTGGAGGATGTCTTGGGCACAGTGATCATGAAATTATAGAATTTTCAGTTCTAGAAGCGGTAAGGAGGGGGGCCAGCAGAACTGCTGCCTTGGACTTCCAGAGGGCAGACTTTGACATTTTTGGGAGACTGGTTCTCAGGGTCCCTTGGGAGGCAGTCCTGCAGGGCAAAGGGGCCCAGGAAGCCTGGACAACTCTCAAGAGGGAAATCTTTAAGACTCAGGAGCAGTCTGTCCCAGTGAGCCGTAAGATGAGCCGGAAGGGCAGAAGGCCAGCCTGGCTGAGCAGAGAGCTCTGGCTAGAGCTCAAGAAGAAAAAGAAGGTCTATGACCTATGGAAGAAGGGGCAAGCCACTCACAAAAACTACAAGGATTCTGTGAGATGATGCAGGGATAGAATAAGAGAGGCAAAAGCTCAGCTCGAGCTTAAGCTGGTGACTAACATAAAAGACAATAAAAAAAGCTTCTATAAATACCTAAACAGCAAAAGTAGGGTTAGGGAGAATGTCCCCCCCTTGCTAAATGCAAATGGAGAATTAGTGACTGGGGATGAGGAAAAGGCTGAAGTGCTCAATGCCTTTTTTGCTTTGGTCTTTAATGGTCAGACTGACTCACTGAGTGATCTGCCTCTAGAACCAAATGATGGAGATGGGGAACAGTATCAAGGTTTCTTTCAAGAGGAGACAATATGTGAACTGCTGCACAGCTTAAATGTACAGAAGTCTATGGGGCCAGATGAAATTCATCCAAGAGTGCTGAAGGAGCTGGCGGAGGTGCTCGCCAAGCCACTTTCTATTGTTTATAAACAGTCCTGGCTGACTGGGGAGGTACCAGGTGACTGGAAGTTGGCAAACGTGACTCCAATATACAAGAAAGGTAAGAGGGAAGACCCAGGGAACTACAGGCCTGTCAGTCTGACCTCAGTGCCAGGTAAACTCATGGAGCAGATCATTCTGAGTGTTATCATGGGACATATACAGGACAGCCAGATGATGAGGCCCAGTCAACATGGATTTATGAAGGGCAGGTCTTGGCTGACAAACCTGATCTCATTCTATGATAAAATGACCCGTCTAGTGGATGAGGGAAGAGCTGTGGATGTTGTCTACCTTGATTTTAGCAAAGCCTTTGATACTGTTTCCCATAGCATTCTCCTGCAGAAACTGACTGCCTATGGCTTGGATGGATGTGCGCTTCGCTGGATCCAAAACTGGTTGGATGGCCGGGCCCAGCGAGTGGTGGTGAATGGAGCTAAATCCAGTTGGTGGCCGGTCACTAGTGGTGTTCCCCAAGGCTCAGTGTTGGGACCAGTTCTCTTCAATATCTTTGTCAATGACCTGGATGAGGGGATGGAGTGCATCCTTAGCAAGTTCACAGATGACGCTAAATTGGGTGGGTGTGATGATCTGCCCGAGGGTCGGGAGGCTCTGCAGAGGGATCTGGCCAGGCTGGAGCAATGGGCTGAAGCCAACTGCATGAAGTTCAACAAGACCAAGTTCAGGGTCCTGCACTTGGGTCACAACAACCCCCTGCAGTGTTACAGGCTTGGGAAGAAGTGGCTGGAAAGCTGCACAGTGGAGAAGGACTTGGGGGTGCTGGTAGACAGCCGACTGAATATGAGCCAGCAGTGTGCCCAAGCAGCCAAGAAGGCCAATAGCATCCTGGCATGTATCAAGAACAGTGTGGCCAGCAGGAGCAGGGAGGTGATTGTACCCCTGTACTCGGCACTGGTGAGGCCACACCTTGAATACTGTGTCCAGTTTTGGGCCCCTCGCTGCAAGAAGGATGTTGAGGTACTGGAGCGAGTTCAGAGACGGGTAACGAAGCTGGTGAAGGTTCTGGAGAATTTCTCCTATGAGGAGAGGCTGAGGGAGCTGGGATTGTTTAGTTTGGAGAAGAGGAGGCTCAGGGGGGACCTTGTTGCTCTCTACAACTACCTGAAGGGAGGTTGTAGGGAGGTGGGGGTCGACCTCTTCTCCCAAATTAAAAATGACAGGACGAGGGGGAATGGCTTCAAGTTGCACCAAGGGAAATTTAGGTTAGATATCAGGAAACATTTCTTTACAGAGAGGGTAGTTAAGCATTGGAATAGGCTGCCCAGGGAGGTGGTGGAGTCCCCATCCCTGGAAGTGTTTAAAAACCGTGTGGATGTGGTGCTGAGGGACATGGTTTAGGGACCCTGTCAGTGCAGGGTGAACGGTTGGACTTGATGATCTTAAAGGTCTCTTCCAACCAGACGATTCTATGATTCTATGATAAATGATGTCATGGCAGCACGGGTGACTCGGTATACCCACTCACCCTATAATAGTCCAATATGGCCGGTAAAGAAACCAGACGGTAGTTGGAGAATGATGGTGGACTATCGGGCACTCAATAGAGTGACTCCACCTATAACAGCTGCAGTGCCCGAAGTAGCCAGCAGATTCACTTCAGCCTTAGTAGGAAGCAGATTTGTCATCCTAAATCCGGTGATACCTCGAGTACAAGCACCTATAGTATTTGGGATAAAAAATACCACTCCATCTGTCCAAACAGACTCCGAAGGGAAAATTGGAGCCATGTATTATTGGACCATGCCTATGGTAACCATTTATGGTCCATCACAGCACAACATCCCAAGACTGGGATGAATGGGGGCAGGCGAGGAGGGAGGGGTTAATTTGTGTTTTGGTTTTTTCCCCAGAAAGGCCTCTATCTATCGGAATATAATGTATGGATGACCTTGGCTAATGCAACCGGACAAGATCTGCTATGCTTAAGCAAGGCCACTACACAAAAGACAGTCACAATGTGTTTGGTGGTCATGCTGTTTACGAGAAGGGAGACGATCGACCTGTGCACCACCAGCGTTGTGCTCAGGAAAGGGCCCTGTTCGGACAACCTTTGGAACCAACTATCTCGGTTTTGTCATATGCCGGTTTTGACTCCACAGGAACTGTGTATATTAGGGACCTTGAATGGTGACCTATGTACAAGCTTTAATTATACTGGCAATGCTACAGCACTGTGGTGAATCAATGCCACCCGATAAAGATATCAGAACTCTTCTATTTGGTATAATTAGCACCTAACTCTACGCTAAGCTTTAATACCCCTATGACTTTACCTCAAGGTGTTTTTTCTTATATGTACTAACAGGGCTTGGGCTGGCATACCTTAGTATGCTGGTTGTCAAAATTTAATAATGCTACTAGTCAAGCTACATCAGATATGCATCAGATGTAGATAGCGTTCACCACGCAACATTCCAGAATCACGCATCTATCGACTTTTTGTTATTAGTTCATGGTTATGGATGTGAAGATTTTGAAGGATTGTGTTGTATGGACCTTAGCATCCATCCCACTTCCATCCATGCTCATCTGCAACAGATGAAAGAACTTACATAACACCAGGAGAGCTATAAGTAGCCCGCTGCTGCAGTGAGAGGGGATATTAATTTTTAGAAGGTTGACCTGATGCACATCTTGATCCAGGGGATGCCCTGCAGAAGGCATTAGGACATACTGACTCCTCTTCCTGACTACCGCGCTACATGCCCTCCTCCTGCTCGGCGGTTTGTCTACCACCTTGGGGTCAGTATGTATGTGGGGATGTTAGGTAACTAGTTGGGTTTGCTTGAATAACATTGTTTTTTGCTTATTAGTTGTGTGTGTGAGTGCTTGAATAAAATTGCTTTTACTTATTAGCTGTGTGTGTGAGCACTGTCCTTTGTGAAAGGGGAATCCTTCATGAACCTGAGTCATAATGAGGTTCAGCAAAGCAAGTGCCGGGTCCTGCACTTGGGTCATAATTATCGCAGGCAACGTACAGGCTTGGGGAGGAGTGGCTGGAAAACTGCTTGTCAGAAAAGGATCTGGAGGCACTGATTGACAGATGGCAGTGAGCCCAGGTGGCCAAGAAGGCCAACGGCATCCTGACTTGTATCATAAATAGCGTGGCCAGCAGGACTATGGAAGTGATCATCCCCCTTGTAGTGGGTCTGGCTGAGCTGCTTTTCCCCATCCAGCCCTCGTGCTGCAGTACTGGGAGCTCAAGGGTGTTGATAACACACCCGTGTTATGACTGCCAGTGCTCACACGGCACCAGAGGCTGGGGGGGGCAAGATGGGAGAGGGGATACAGCCGACCTGAGTTGACCAGTGGGCTATTCCATACCATATGACATCAGCTCAACTATAAAGGGAGAGGGCAGGAGGAGGATGGGGGGGGGGGGGGGGGGGGGGGG
>JANVCC010009648.1:365948-387360 GCA_025345505.1 Todiramphus chloris collaris
GAACCTGTTGGCGATGGAGCCCACTGTTTCTCGGTTGTCCTCAGCATTAATGGTTGCAATGAAGGTGGCGTATTGCTGTGGCCCTAGTTTTGCCAGGCTCCACAACATCTGCCCTGTGCACCTGACTTGGTTGGGGTCATTATCATGTTGTCCATCCCTCCCAAAGAGTACCTCTAATACTGCCACTTCTCTTAGCTGTTGGATTGCTTCCTCGAGTGTCTTCCACTGCATTTTATGATGGTACTCCTGCATTCTCTCTCTATGAACAAACCTTTCTCTCACACTAGTTAAAAGGTGCTCCCAGAGAGAAAGGGGCCCTGGCTCCCTCACAAATACCTGATCTACACCCAGGTCCTGGGTCAAGGATCCCAAATACCTCGCTTCACCACCATCCAGTTGCACACCTTTGCCCATAAGGTCCCAAACCCGAAGTAACCAGGTTGTATAAGCCTCACGCCCCCATAGCACAATGTCTTTTCACAGATTACGGAGGCTGTCATACGACAGGGACTCGGTGATGATTTCAGGCTCTGGCTCTCCTGCTGGTTGTGAGGGCCCTGGTTCCCCGTCATCATTAACTGGGCGTGCTGATTTGGTCTTATACTTCCTCCTCTGCATAGGGGTGACTACTGCTGGCTGGGGCTGCCCTTGTGGTTCAGCTGGAACCTGGACAGTTGTAACATTTGTGGGTTCCACTGCTGCACCACCAGGATCCCCCTCTTTGGGGCAGGGAGAGGGTTTCCCATCAGCTGGGGAGGTGTATTCCCTCAGCATCTCATGCATCTCCTTCAGCAGCACCACTACCCAACTCGGATGGTGTGTTTCTGAGGTAGACTGTGGGGCAGGGTTGGGCTGTGGGGCAGGGTTGGGCTGCGGGGCAGGGCCGGGCTGTGGGGCAGGGTCTCTAGTCACTGGGGCCGTGTCGGGCTGTGGGGCAGGGTCTCTAGTCACTGGGGCCATGTCAGGTTCTGGGGCACCACCCCTAGACTCTGGGGGAGGCACCTGGGCAGTTATCGAAGCCAGTCTGAATGCTAAATAGAGCAGGCCTATCAACAACATTTGGTTAGTATCTAGGGGATATATAAACCCTTCAAAAGCCGGTGGGGTAGTGTGGAGGAATGGCTGCGTGCCAGAGGAGGACATGAACTTCTTGGAGTGACCAATCCAGTCTTTCCCCTGATATCTAAGATGGAGGACGTTCCATTAGCATCTGAGAGGGAGGACGTGCCTTGCCTTTGAACGTCCTTGAGAAGGGAGTAAAGAAGGGAGTAACAAAGGGAGTATCTAAGTCCCGCAGACGGAGTTGTGTGTAACCACGAGAACAATAGCTGACCACCAATCCAGAGGAGGACTTGTGCGGTGACCGAGAACTTGTAACCAATAATAAGTTTGTTTGCACGTGTGGCTTGTTTGATAGACTATATAAACATGGTGTGTACTATTAATAAAGGAGAACGACCATACTCACATTGAGGTTACGTCGTTACTCGGGTTCCGACTCCCACTCCCACAGGGTAGGCCCAAAGAACTGGTTGAAAGGTTGGGAGAAAAGTTCCCACGGTGGTATTTCCTCACAGAAGGTACCATTTTTCATATAACCCAAGAAACATACACTTAGTGTATGATAGCCCTTTATCCATGTGCCCACAATCCAGAGGACGATGATAACCCATGAATTCCTCACTTTATCAACCCACTGTGCAAACTGGATAACAGCCACAATAGCCTTAGTCAGGGGATCCATGTTTAGAAAAGGAGCTGCAAAGGGCAGAAATACCGCCACGACCACGTGCCATGTGAACCGGGGCAAGCCAGACCACATGGTGCTGCCTAACAAGGTTGCAGTATTTATCACACAAACTAGATTACCCAGTAACTGTTATTTCTTTTTTCACCCTTTCCTCTCGATACCCTCAAGCCCCACGTTGGGCGCCAAAATCTGTCTTGGTTTGAAAGACAGGTGTCTGCCAAGGAAGGCAGGAGCCCTCCTTGGAATGGAAATGTGAACCCCTCCCCTCCGAATGCTTAGAATTTTGAAATTAAGGGGCTTTCAGGCAAAGATATGAGGAATAGGAATAACAGTTCTTTACTACATGTATATATAAAGCAAGGCAAACAACAATAACTACGGCAGTAACAACAGAGCCAGGAAACCAGTGCCAACCTCTCGGCGGCTCCCGGTGAGCAGGGAGGGCGCGATGGTCTCCCCACCGCTCCGGAGCCAGCTCAGCCCTCATGTGGCAATGGCTGACGAAAAGCCTGTGTCACGAACCCCCCTGGGCAGCCAATCCCAGTGTCCAGCAGGATCCTCGGGACACAGCAGGGGTAGAAGGAAAAGCAGGAAACGCAGCAGGGACGACCTCTCTCCAAGCTGATCTCAGTGTCCCGCCGGATCCTCGGGAAGCAGCAGGGAGAGCAGGAGATGCAGTGGGGATGTGTTGTCTGCACCACGAGGGCAGCTTCTCCTCACCTCGAATGCAAGGAGCAAGACAAGAGCCCCAGGGGCTCCACCCAACCCCCTTTATTCGGCTGCCTGGACCCCTCCCCCTGTGGCCAGGTCCTTTTGTGTCTCTTAAGTGCAGCCATTTACCTCCCTGACAAACAAGTATGGAAAAATTCTTTAAGAGAAGAAGGAAAACAGAATAACTCTCCAAAACCCCAACAAGACCAAGGCCACTGCTGGATCTTGTGTACCACACTGAGGGTGCAGAGAAGTGAAATGCTGCACCTGCAGGGAGGAGTGGACAGAACAGGTGACCCTAAACTGACCAACAAGGGATTCCACCCCATATATCATAGAGTCAAAGAATCATTATGGTTGGAAAGGACCTCCAGGGTCATCAAGTCCAACCTTTGTCCTAGCATTTCTCTAACCACTACACCATATCCTCAAGCGCCACATCTAATCATTCTTTAAAAACCTCCAGGGATGGTGACTCCACCACCTCCCTGGGCAGACTGTTCCAGTGCCTAACCACCCTCTCAGTGAAGAATTTCCTCCTAATATCTAATCTAAACCTCCCCTGACGCAACTTGAGTCCATTTCCCCTCGTCCTATCATTACTAATTTGAGAGAAGAGACCAACACCAGCCTCTCTACAAACTCCTTTTAGGTAGTTGTAGAGGGCAATAAGGTCTCCTCTCAGCCTCCTCTTCTCTAGACTAAACAAACCCAGTTCCCTCAGATGCTCTTCACAGGGCATGCTTTCCAGCCCTTTCACCAGCTTTGTTGCCCTCCCCTGCACTCGCTCCAGCACCTCGATGTCCCTCCTGTTGAAGTGAGGGGGACAGTATTCTGCTCGAAAGGTAATAAAGCAAGTTGAGCAACCATTGTTATCCTGGGGCATCCTGAGATAAACAGGAGACAGGATGCTGAGGCCTTGAGACAAGCTTGATGGGCCTTAGCTCATCTTGCATGGCTTGTAGATAAGGGAAGATTAAAAATTAGAAAATTCTAAAAAAAATTAGAAATTCTAAAATTAGAAGACAAAAAAGGAATTCAACCAATAATTGAACAGTTTATAAAATATGGATTGCTAACAGAGTGTGAATCGGAATATAACACTCCTATCCTGCCAGTTAAGAAACCAAATGGGAGTTACGGGATAGTGCAGGATCTGAGGGCCATTAACAGGATAACAGAGGATTTATATCCAGTAGTGGCAAATCCATATACATTATTAACTAAATTAATATCTGAATTGGCTTGGTTTACCGTACTGGATCTGAAGGATGCCTTCTTTTGCTTGCCCCTGAGTTTGGAGAGCCAGCCCTTGTTTGCTTTTGGGTGGGAAAACCCAGATTCTGGGAGAAGAACACAACTCACATGGACAGTATTGCCACAGGGGTTTAAGAACAGCCCCACTTTTTTTTTGGGAACAAACTAGCCAAAGACCTGGAATGATGGGAACATCCACCTGGAATAGGGGTGGTATTGCAATATGTGGACGACTTATTAGTGGCCACTGAAACAAGGGACATGTGTATGGGATGGACAGTCGGTTTGCTGAATTTCCTTGGACTAAATGGTTATCGAGTCTCTCCCCAGAAAGGCCAGGTGGCTCAGCAGCAAGTAACCTACCTTGGATTTGAGATCACCACTGGACAACGAACCTTAGGGACTGCAAGGAAGGAAGCCATTTGCCAGACCCCCAGACCACACACTGCTAAAGAACTCCGTACGTTTTTAGGCATGACAGGGTGGTGCTGTTTGTGGATATACAGCTATGGACTTTTGGTAAAACCACTTTATGAACTTTTAAAAACTAATTCAAAGAGCCTCATTTGGGATGAGGAGGCTGAGCAAGTAAGAACTGATGAGAACTCCTGCTTTAGGGTTACCAAACCCTTCTGGTTATTCTCTTATGAAAAACAGGGAATAGCCTTGGGAATTCTGGCCCAAAATCTGGGACCATACAGAAGGGCAGTGGCATATTTCTCTAAACAACTTGATGAAGTTAGCAAAGGATGGCCCAGTTGTTTAAGAGCGGTAGCTGCAGTAGTGCTTAACATCCAAGAAGCACAAAAGTTCACACTGGGCCAGAGGATTACAGTATTGGTCTCCCACACTGTATCTGCAGTATTGGAGGCAAAAGGGGGACACTGGTTGTCACCTCAAAGGTTCCTTAGGTACCAGGCCATTCTGGTGGAGCAAGATGATGTGGAGATAGTGGTTACCAACATTGTCAATCCAGCATCTTTTCTCAGCGGGACCCCCAGGGATCCAGTGATACAGGATTGCCTGGAGACCATTGAGGCGGTATATTCCATCCGACTGGACTTGAAAGAGGAGCCACTGGAAGATGCTGAAGACTCCTGGTACACTGACGGAACCAGCTTCGTTCGACAAGGCACACGCAAAGCAGGATATGCGGTAACCACTACAGAACAGGTAATAGAGTCCAGAGCTCTCGCTCCAGACACCTCAACACAAAAGGCAGAAATAATAGCCTTGACTCGAGCACTGGAATTGGCAAAAGGAAAAAGGATTAATATTTGGACGGACTCTAAATATGCATTTGGGGTAGTACATGCCCATGGAGCAATCTGGAAGGAAAGGGGACTTTTGTCTACCCAGGGAAAGCATATAAAGCATGCTAAAGAAATTCTTAAACTCCTGGAAGCAGTTTGGTTACCAGAGAAGGTGGCCATTATGCACTGTAAAGCTCACCAGAAAGGAACAACTGCACAAGATCTCGGCAACTCGATGGCAGACCGCGAGGCAAAAAGAGTGGCTGGAGCTGGTGAGGTGGAGGTGCAATCCTTGATCCCAGACGGTAAAATACAAATTAATGGTGAGCCAAGGTATTCAAAGGAAGATCAGAAGTTAATTGCTGATCTAGGTGGGAACATGGAAAAGGGTAAATGGGTAAAGACTGCACAAGGTAAGATAATAGTACCGTTGACGTTGTTATGGGCTGTGGTGATGGCAGAGCATAGGAAAACACACTGGGGGGCAGAGGCATTACAAAAGTATCTGAACCACGTATAGTTGCTCGAAGTTTATATACTACAATCAGGCAGGTAACACACAACAGTGTGAAGTGTGTTTACAAAATAATCCTCACACAGGCTTAAAAGCTCCATCAGGACAGATAGGGAATGAAATTACCCAGGACAATAATGGTAAATTGACTTTTAGGAACTCCCAAGAAAAGGGGGGTTCTGGTATTTATTAGTTTAAACCGTATGGCCCTGGATTTGATATTAGCCAACGAATGAGGAGTCTGTACAGTTGTTAACAGGTCCTGCTGTTCCTATGTGAATCAGGAACGTCGGATTGAGATGGACCTGCATAAAGTCTGGGATCAAACAAAGATCTTACACATGGTAACACAGGATGATACCTCATGGGGATTTCAGGAGTTGTGGGGAAATTGACTTCGTGGTTACCGAACTTGGCATGGTAAAAACATTGTTTATGATGATAGTGGGGTTGATAGTGTTGGGAATATTAATGTACATGTCTTTTATATGCTTTATGTGTTGGGCTTCAAATTTATTGGACGATTATAGTTGTGGGAAGAAACACCAGTTAAAACACAGAATAGAATCTGGTAAATATTTTCAGAAGGATCTCTCCTCACCTGGAGTTATTAGTAAAAGTATTTACTAAGTTATAAGAAAAGGGGGGAATTGAAGTGAGGGGGACAGTATTCTGCCTGAAAGGTAATAAAGCAAGTTGAGCAGCCATTGTTATCCTGGGGCATCCTGAGATAAACAGGAGACAGGATGCTGAGGCCTTGAGACAAGCTTGATGGGCCTTAGCTCATCTTGCATGGCTTGTAGATAAGGGAAGATTACACCAAGACAGGGAGGAATAAAGAAAAGCACCCCCCAGTCTTGTGATCTCTGACTCGCCCCCCCCCCAGTCTTGTGATCTCTGACTCATCGCAACTCTGCATCCTGAGACAAAAGGTGAAAAGTACACCTCGAGGAAGACTGAGAGCCTTTCTCCCGAAGACCCCTGCCCACAACCACCAGACGGCATTGCGCAAGCGCCAAGGGGAGGAGGCCTATGATAATGAGTTCCCGGAACTGATTATAATAATTCAACCCCATATCATGAATATGTAACTAACTCTGTTAAATATGCATGATTCCATGTCATAAATACCTGCTCGATGGACACTTCGGTGTGCAAGTTAGGAGGAATGATCCCCCTTGCACCCGGCGCCGTAATAAACATACCTGCTTTATAACCTTTTACGGGTTGTAGAGTTTGTTTTCCGCACGTCACTGTACTGTGGTGACCAAAACTGGACACAGTCCTCAAGGTGCGGTCTCACAAGTGCTGAGTATAGGAGTACGATCACCTCCCTACTCCTACTGGTCACACCGTTTCTGATACAGGCCAGGATGCCATTGGCCTTCTTGGCCACCTGGGCACACTGCTGGCTCATGTTCAGGTGGCTATTGACCAACACCCCCAGGTCCTTTTCTGCCAGGCAGCTCTCCAGCCACTCCACCCCAAGCCTGTAGCATTGCTGGGGGTTGTTGTGACCGAAGTGCATGACCCGGCACTTGGCTTTGTTAAACTCCATACAATTGGGCTCAGCCCATCTCTCCAGCCTGTCCAGATCCTGCTGCAGAGCCATCCTACCCTCAAGCAGATCAACACTTGCGCTTAATTTTGTGTCGTCTGCAAATTCACTGAGGGTACATTCAATTCCCTCGTCCAGGTCATTGATGAGTATATTAAACAAGACGGGTCCCAAAACTGAGCCCTGAGGGACACTGCTTGTGACTGGTCACCAACTGGATTTTATTCCGTTCACCACCACCCTCTGGGCTCAGCCATCCAGCCAGTTTCTAATCCAGCGAAGAGTCCTCCTGTCTATGCCATGACCTGCCAGCTTCTCCAGCAGAATGCTGTGGGAAACGGTGTCAAATGCCTTCATGAAGTCCAGGTAGACAACATCCACCGCCTTGCCCTCATCCACTAGGCAGGTCACCTGATCATAGAAGAAGATCAGGTTGGTTAAACAGGACTTGTCCTTCATGAACCCATGTTGTCTGGGCCTGATCCCCCCATTGTCCTGCACTTGCTGTGTGATTACCCTCAAAATGAACTGTTCCATAATCTTTCCCGGGACTGAGGTCAGGCTGACCTTGGGTTTAGAGCTGAGGGATCCGAGGGTCTCTGGGCTCTTCTCCCCTCTTGGACTGCTTTGCCAGCTTTGCTTGGCTTGGGTCCTCTTTTGGTTCCTTCCTTGGAGTACCTAAGGAGGCCTCTGTCCATTCTGCCTTTGGTCTGTGTGTTCCTGAACCCTGTACCAGAATCCAGCTCCTGAACACAGCTCCTGTCTGCTACAGGGCCCAGTCTGGGACTTCCCCGGTGCCTGCTCAGCATCAGTGGTGATGGTGATGTAATTACCATCAGGGGGGTTGGGTTCGATACTGGTTTTGTATATATTTGTATATATTCCCTTTTTATTATCATTTTCGCTGTTCTAGTTTCCTTTTCTAATCCCTAAGTCTCTCTCTCCCTTTTTCCCTTTCTCTTCCCCTTTGGGGAAGGAGGGGGACTAACAGAGAGCATCTGTTATAGGTCTAAGGGGCTGCCCTGTGGAAGTATGGCTCAACACATCATTGTTGAGACAGACTCATATAAAATCACTCACACTACTCCAAATACTCATGCTTCTAATGCTACTGTGGCTGCAAGCCCTTTCATAATCATTCAATAATAAGTGCCCACACCTGATTGGCCTAATCAAAGACCACCTGTCCAGAATTGGGTGCTTCTTTCTTTCTGTTAATATTGATAAGCTTTCCGTGTTTGTGAACTGGTGGTTCTTTTCTCAGGACTTTCTGGCCTCCTCAAGGGTACACAGATGTTCATTCAAGGTTAGCTATCTAATTCTCATTCTAATCCCATGGACAAGCTGGGGCCTCCCACAACACCGCCCTAACTCTAAACTGTGACAGGTACATAGCTTTTAATCCCATTTATGTATATGCTTTTTTAGCCTTTCCTACTAAAGCTGGCCCTCAGGAATCCATGTCCCTGGAGGTAAGTGAGAATCTGAAGAAAGGAAGATTCTTCCTTGGTTGAGGAGGATTGGGTTAGAGATCATTTAGGTAAGATGAACACACACAAATCCATGGTCCTTGATGGGATCAACCCACAAGTGATGAGGGAGCTAGCTGATGTTATTGCTAAGCCAATCTCTATCATCTTTGAAAGGTCATGGAGAAGGGAAGAGATGCCTGAGGTCTGGAAGAAAGCCAATGTCACTCCAGGCTTCAGAAGGGGCAAGAAGGAGGACCCAGGAAATTACAGACCAATCAGCCTCACCTCCATCCCTGGAAAGGTGATGGAGCAGCTCATTCTGGAGGTCGTCTCTAAACATATGGAGTAAAAGAAGGCTATCAGTAGTCAGCATGGATTCACTAAGGGAAAATCATGCTTGACCAATCTGATAGCCTTGTATGATGGCATGACTGGCTGGGTAGATGAGGGGAGAGCAGTGGATGTTGTCTTCCTTGACTTCAGCAAGGCTTTTGACACTGTCTCCCATAACATCCTCATAGGGAAGATCAGGAAGCGTGGGTTAGATGAGGTGACTGTAAGCTCAGAGGGTTGGGATCAGCAGTGCAGGGTCTAGTTGGAGGTCTGGAGCTAGTAGAGTTCCCCAGGGCTCAGTGCTGGGTCCAGTCTTGTTCAACATATTCATCAGTGACCTGGAAGAAAGGACAGAGTGTACCCTCAGCAAGTTTGCTGATGATACAAAGTGGGAGGAATAGCTGATACAACAGAAGGCTGTTCTGCCATTCAGTGAGACCTGGACAGACTGGAACATGAGGGCAACCTCATGAAATTTATCAAGGACAAGTGTAAGGTACTGCACACCAGTACACGTTGGGGGTTGACCAGCTGGAAAGCAGCTCCATGGAGAAGAACCTTGGAGTCCTGGTTGACAACAGGTTAAACATGAGCCAGCAGTGTGCCCTTATGGCCAAGAAGGCCAATGGTCTCCTGGGATGCATTAAGAAGAGTGTAACCAGCAGGTTGAGGGAGGTTCTCCTCCCTCTCTACTCTGTCCTGGTAAAGCCACATCTGGAGTATTGTGTCCAGTTCTGGGCTCCCCAGTTCAAGAGGGAGAGAGAACTACTGGAGAGAGTCCAACGGAAGGCTACAATGATGATTAGGGGACTGGAGCATCTCTCATGAGGAAAGGCTGAGAGACCTGAGGCTATTTAGCCTGGAGAAGACTGAGAGGGGATCTTATCAATGTTTACAAATATCTGAAGGGTGTGTATCAAGATAATGGGGCCAGTCTCTTTTCATTGACGCCCAGTGATAAGACAAGGGGCAACAGGCAAAAACCAGAACACAGGAAGATCCACCTAAGCATAAGGAAAAACTTCTTCACTTTGAGGGTGACAAAGCACTGAAACAGGCTGCCCAGAGAGGTTGTGGAGTCTCCTTCTCTGGAGACTTTCAAAACCCACCTGGATGCAATCCTGTGCAACCTGCTCTTGGTGAACCTGCTTTGGCAGGGGAGTTGGACTCGATGATCCCCAGAGGTCCCTTCCAACCCCTACCATCAGAAATGTTTGTCTTTATACCCCTGGACCCATTGCTGCTTGTGAGGTTTCCATTAAGTGTTACAATAAAACATCTAACTTTCAGAACTGTCTGTTTTGCAAGATCAGAAACATAGATGAAATGTGGAGAAACTGAATCAAGATCACATGCCTCTACTGCTCTGCAAGGAAAGCATTGCATATCATGCTCTGGCTGATCTATTTTTGGATTAATTTGTGAAAATCATATTGGTTCACTGTTAGCAGCTTGCTGCCAGAATTGCATTGGTATTTATGTGTGCTCTCAACTATCATTCCACCTTTCTTTGTCAGTAATTTCCAAATAGAAATCTGCAGATATGTAAGTCTTATGTATGCTATTATACTGTGAAAAGTTAATTGTACTATTTTCATCTCCAGCAGATACTGTTCTTTCAGAAGTCTTTTGCTTGATGGCAGCTTGTCTATACCGGGAGCGAAGAGATGCAGCAACACAAAATCAATAAAGAGAGAGCCAGGAGAGGAAGAAGATGACGACACTTTATTAATTTATAACCCCATTTTATATACCCTAGCCCCATAGGGCAATTGGTCAGTGATCACCCATCTCCTAGGGTGATTGGCTCAAGTCCTACAACACCTATTTCAAAATATTTTTCCAATGCACCATAAACAGATCTTAGCAAAACACCAGGTGTTGGTCTAGCTTACAAAAAACATCCTACTCTTTTTCATAACACTGGTGAGAAAGGCAGGACTCTCACCGAATATTGTGAGAACCTGAGAAAATCCCTCTGCTAGCAGCTTTTCAGCATCCACAGTGGGGTTTTGGGGAGAACTTTAAGACAGGGTTTTTTGGATTTTTTTCTTAGCTGCAGGTTATCATGTCAGAAGACAAGCCTTGTGTTTCTTAACTATTTTTACAGTAATTTTTCTTTTATGTAATTCTGTAGGGAGGTTGAACTCCTTGGTCATCCCCCTTAAGGGGATACATAGGTTCCAAATGCAGTTATACAAATTAAATGTGGATAACTACTTCCAAAACTAACAAGAAGCTAGAGCTTGTTAACCACTGAAGTTCTTGAGACAATGACCACCAAAACTTAGTACTATTGCAGCCAAACCCTGGATGGGTCTCTAGATAATATTGATATTCCAGGCTAGCCTTCTGTTGTCAATTTCAAAGTTTTCATTGTGTTGAAGTGTTAAAATAGTCCCTGTGGTACAAATACTTACAGTCTGGCTTCTACTCCATGCAGATTGATTCACTGGTTGATGTTATCCAACCAGCATGTTCACAGTTGCAGAAGCTCAGAGGAAAAAAATACTGTAAATGAAGAAGTAACAGCCAACAGTTGAGCATCCCAAGAATCCTGGGAAGCAAAGCGTGCTCAAAGTGTGATGCTGCAACTAACTGATGGGATAGATGAAATTCAGGGCATGGAATATCAACTGGTTCCTGTTCTCCATAGTAATCTTCCTCATGAAACAAAAAACACTGTACAGGGGAATATTGCATATTGTCTTGCAGTCCTTAAACCAGAAAATGTGAAATTCTTGATGAATTGGATGAAGTGGAGGTTCTTGCAGTGGGGGATACTCAGGAAAAAGTCCTTGCTAGATTAATTGGAGAAGCCAAGAAATTAATCCTGTTGGACAAACTGATCATGATCAAATTGTTCCAAGCCCTGTGGATGAATTGGGACAAACTGCAGGCATTTCAGTGAATGAAGATCTTTTAGCTAGTCTAGATGGAAATGAAAAATTTGCTTTAAATAATGTAACACCATCAGAAAGCAACTACGGAGGTAGAAGTGCCAATTTTAATACAGCCTCAGGTACACATTCCACCTCCTGTGGAATGTTGCTGGCTTTCTAAATGACTTTCTTTTGGAAGATTACTTTCTTCTGGAAGAAGAGATCCAAAGAGAGCTGGAAGAAGTGCTGTCAGTGGTCATGAAGAGGAACATAGATTTAATTACTGAGATGTTTCTACATATGTTGAGAAGTTAATGTGATTCATCTTTAAATGGCATTGATGAAAAATATAACTGAGAAGCCTGTAAGAGCTGCTGTGGATGCTGCAAAGCTGCTAGCAGAGAGATTTTCTCAGGTTCTCACAATATTCGGTGAGAATCCTTGTAATGAAGAAAATTGGATGATTGGCCGAGGCCTGAGTTATAAATGTCCTCATAAATCTTAGTTTTGTAGCCTTGTAAACTGTAGCTTGTTTTACATAGCTGTAAACTGTGTTTTGTCCTACAGAGCTGTAAGTTGTGTTTTGTTTTACATAGTTGTAAACTGTGTTTTGTCTTACATAATTGTAAGCTGTAGCCTACCTTACATAACCTTGAGAGTTACTAAGGTTCTCATAAATCCTGTAGCCTGCCTTGTGTAGTCTCGGTCTTTGTAGATAAGGGAAACTAACTCCAAGACAGGGAGGAATACAGGAGAGCCTCCCACAGATAAGCCAGGTCACACCAGCCCTGTGATCTCTGACTCATCGCAACTCTGCATTTTGAGACAAAAGGTGAAAAGCACACTGTGAGGAAGACTGGGGGCCTTCCTCCTGAAGACCCCGGCCCACGACCACCAGACACCAGTGCGCAAGTGCCAAAGGGAGGAGACCTATGATAATGAGTTCCTGGACCTGATTATAATAATCCAACCCCATATAATGAATATGTAGTTAACGCTGTTGGATATGCATGATTTAGTGTAATAAATGCCTGCTTGCTTGACATCTTGTGTGCGTGTTGGTGGAGCGCAGACTCCCCGCGCACCCAGCGCTGCTTGCTCATTCCCCATCTGTGGTGGGTTGACCCCGGCACGGCACCAGGTGCCCACCAAGCCCTTCTATCACTCCCCCCGACCACCTTCAGCACGGCACGCAGGGAGAGAATGTGACACAAAGCACAGGGGTGTGGGTTATGATAGATAAGATGTTATTTTCTACTTCCCGTCCACAGGCGATGTCGGGCCAAGTCCAGGAAGCAGGGCTCCAGGAACACGTAGCAGCCGCTTGGAGGACAAAGCAGAATGCCCCCTCATCCTCCTCCTGCCCTCTCCCTTTATAGTTGAGCTGACGTCATATGGTATGGAATATTCCACTGGTCAGCTCAGGTTGGCTGTATCCTCTTACTCCCCCATCCTCTGGTGCCGTGTGAGCACTGGCAGTCATAACACGGGTGTGTTATCAACACCCTCCAGCTCCCAGTGCTGCAGCATGAGGGCTGGATGGGGAAAAGCAGCTCAGCCAGACCCACTACACCATCACTAATAAATTTTTACCTTCTTGATTTAAGGACAATTTTGGTCTCATTTATAACAATTTGGTGACACTGACTTGATCCCATTTCCTTCATTGGGCAGAATCAATCCGCAGGGGCAGCACCCCCACCTTTTTTTGGCGGCCCTGGGGAGCAACCACTACCCACTGGAGGATTATGGAACAATTAAGGTGAGGATTGAGCAAGGAATTGAGCTCTGCCCCAGTTAAACTGCAGTCATCCATAATTCTCATGAACGAAGACCCAGGCGAAGACTTCGGATTGTAAGTATCGCTTGGTTGGGTGGGAAGTGAGGTGGGAGAGTGACTGAGAAGTGGTTGTTGAACAGACCCATGGGATCAGGGAGGTGGTAACCTAAGGTAGAAGGGATCCATGGGATCAGGGAGGTGGTAACCTGGTTGTTGAAGGGACCCATGGGATCGGGGAGGTGGTAACCTAAGGTAGAAGGGACCACTGGAAAACAGGCTCCACTAAGGGCAAGGGTCCCAGGAGTAAAAGGGGGAACTGATCCAAGAAATTTGGGTATTGATACTGCCAAATTGAGGGGTTGATCCAAAAATTTGTGTATTAATGCTGCCGAATTGAAGAGTTGATCCAAAAATGTGGGTATTAATACTGCTGAATTGAGGAATTGATCCAAGAAATTTCGGTATTGATGCTGCCGAATTGAGGAGTCAATAACATTTGAGATTTTATAATACCCATGGGTGAATATTAACAAGTGATTGGAAAGTAGAGGTACCTTATTTTTTGTATGTTTGTTTTGTTGTGTGTGGGGTGAGAGTGAGAAAGACATATTGAAGGAATAAAAGGGAGTGAGTGGGAATGAATGAGAGTATACAGTATAAACTATTGGCATAACTGGTATGAGTGTGTTGAGCTAGCTCTGCAAGAAGTGGTCTGTGTGTGTGAGACACAGCACAGCTGCGAAGTGAGTGCAGAGTTCCGATCCACAGTTCCGCTGTCCCACGAGGGGCACGGCCGGAGATGAACGAAGTGACTGTAACCTGTTAGTGATTCCTGGGAAGAAAAACAACAAAGCAAACAAGACTAAACGGTTGAGAGAATTGTGTCTTGTTATCTGCTGTATGTCAGAAATCAAGCCCAGCCTCCCCCAGCCCCTCTGCTCTCTGAGGATCAGCTGGAATGCAAGGGGGTTTGATTTCTGATAAAATGGGGTTATAAATTGGATAAAAGAAAAGCAAAATAGGGATACAAGACCCCGTTGAATTAATTTAGTGTCTGGTTATTGTTTTGTGTATTATTGTTTTCAGTGTGTGTTGTTTGTGGTATTTTTCACGAAGTTCTGAATTAGATCGATGGTAAAACCCCCTTAGGGTGCATTTTCGCACATTGGAGGCAGATGGGAGGTCAACCAGGAGGGAACTTGAGCCGTAGAAAGGCTGAGGGATATTGTACCGATGTATGGCCACTGTATAGATTGAGTGGGGGGGGGCTGGGGTGGCTGGCAGGAGGTGCATTGGATTGTGATGCCTTGGTGGAGCTGACGGTGATTTTAAGGGAAAATGAGAAATGAGATGAAGAAAAATATGCAGATATGTTTTTCTGAGTTAGAAATCATCCCGAGTGGCAGAGGAAATGTGTATTAAATATGCCTCGATAAGACCCCTTAGTTTTGGCTTTGGAAAAGGACCATAAGAAGGACAGGGAAGTGTTGAAATGTTTGAAAGGAAAGGGAAACGAGGAATCTGGAAAAAGCTATTGACAAACCGAGACAGGGCAGGGAAGGAATGGAATGGAGGGTGGAGGTGTAAAGAACGGGGCAAAGGAAGAAATTTTATACAGAGGGATCAATGTGCACACTATAAGAGAAAAGGGCATCGGAAAAATGAATGTCCAGAGAGAAGGGGGAGAGGTACAGGGGCGATCCAGGCTCAAGATTGATGGGGAACCTGGGGAATCTCCCCAGCAGATCCACTGGTTAAAATAAGACTAGCAGAACAATGAAGAGACATGGAATTTTTAGCAACATATTCAGTTTTAAATCAAGCCTTGACACCCCTAGATGATGACTTTGTAACGGTAAAGGGAGCCACTGGCTAAAGGAGCACTTGGGAGCAAAGATAAAATTTGAAAAAGGAAACTAGAATTTAAAATAGGGAATGAACAATTAATTAAAATCCTTAAGCTTGTCTCTCATTAGCACCCCCATCAAAGCTGGGGTACCTGAGGAAATAAAAGAACAAATATATACAGGAGTATGGGCATCAGAAATACCTAGGAGGGCAAAGACTGCCTCCCCAGTAGTGGTGAAACTCAAACCAGGGACCCAGCCAGTAAAAACCAAACAATACCCTCTAAAATTAGAAGACAAAAAAGGAATTCAACCAATAATTGAACAGTTTATAAAATATGGATTGCTAACAGAGTGTGAATCGGAATATAACACTCCTATCCTGCCAGTTAAGAAACCAAATGGGAGTTACGGGATAGTGCAGGATCTGAGGGCCATTAACAGGATAACAGAGGATTTATATCCAGTAGTGGCAAATCCATATACATTATTAACTAAATTAATATCTGAATTGGCTTGGTTTACCGTACTGGATCTGAAGGATGCCTTCTTTTGCTTGCCCCTGAGTTTGGAGAGCCAGCCCTTGTTTGCTTTTGGGTGGGAAAACCCAGATTCTGGGAGAAGAACACAACTCACATGGACAGTATTGCCACAGGGGTTTAAGAACAGCCCCACTCTTTTTGGGAACGAACTAGACAAAGACCTGGAACAATGGGAACATCCACCTGGAATAGGGGTGGTATTACAGTACGTGGAGAACTTATTAGTGGCCACTGAATCAAGGGACACGTGTATGGGATGGACAATCAGTTTGCTGAATTTCCTTGGACTAAATGGTTATCGAGTCTCTCCCCAGAAGGCTCAGGTGGCTCAGCAGCAAGTAACCTACCTTGGATATGAGATCACCACTGGACAACGAACCTTAGGGACTGCAAGGAAGGAAGCCATTTGCCAGACCCCCAGACCACACACTGCTAAAGAACTCCGTACGTTTTTAGGCATGACAGGGTGGTGCTGTTTGTGGATATACAGCTATGGACTTTTGGTAAAACCACTTTATGAACTTTTAAAAACTAATTCAAAGAGCATTATTTGGGATGAGGAGGCTGAGCAAGCATTTAATCAGGAAAAGGAACTGATGAGAGCTCCTGCTTTAGGGTGACCAGACACCACCAAACCCTTCTGGTTATTCTCTTATGAAAACAGGGAACAAGCTTGGGAATTCTGGCCCAAAATCTGTGACCATACTGAAGGGCAGTGGCATATTTCTCTAAACAATGTGATAAAGTTAGTAAAGGATGGCCCAGTTGTTTAAGAGCGGTAGCTGCAGTAGTGCTTAACATCCAAGAAGCACGAAAGTTCACACTGGGCCAGAGGAATCCAGTATTGGTCTCCCACACTGTATCTGCGGTATTGGAGGCGAAGGGGGACACTGGTTCTCACCGCAGAGGTTTCTTAGGTACCAGGCCATTCTGGTGAAGCAGGATGATGTGGAGATACTGGTTACTAACATTGTCAATCCAGCACCTTTTTTCAGCGGGAATCCCAGGGATCCAGTGATACATGATTGCCTGGAGACTATTGAGGCGGGATATTCCAGCTGACCGGACTGGAAAGAGGAGCCGCTAGAAGATGCTGAAGACTCCTGGTACACGGATGGAACTAGCTTTGTTCGACAAGGCACCTGCAAAGCGGGATATGTGGAAACCACTTCAGACCAGAGACTGCAATCCGGACTGTGGAGCGCGAATGGACTCATGCTACCAGGACTAAAGGACCGGTGGAATCTCCCAAGAATTGGACTGTAACCTCCACCCCAGGAGACCTAAAAATTCGCCTAGTCAACAAATGAACATTCCTGCAAGAAGGGAACCAAGGCAGATACCGTGGGAACCGTGGGTAAGACCGAGCCTACATTCGTGGTTTAATATAAAGCCTGGGCAAATCCTGAGAAAAACACATTTTGCCTTCTGGAAAGAGAACTCAATATCACCTCAGTCTGGGGGATCTGGACTATACAAGATTGCCCCTGTATCTCTGGTTTATGCTCTCACCTGTGACGCAGAGAAAGAGGACCAATCAACTGACCCGAAGTCAAACTATATTCCATACAGAATCCTGTGTATCAAACACCCAGAACTGGGACATTGGGGTTGGGGTAATGTGTGAATGTATAAAGTCTAACTTAAGGTGGTCTTGTATTTCTTACAATCGGAACCCTAGGTGCCCCAGGTGCCCGAGTAACCTAAGGAGGGGGTACCAGATCAAATTAACATGGATAATTGTGGATGCTCCCGGCATAAACAGCGACAGGTAATCAAAACCTTTTGTGGCTGGGAGTTGTTACTGCCAGAAAACTGGGAGGTGCTTGAAAGGCACTGGTATAGGACCCTAGATTATTGTGCGTGAGAATTTGCTTGGGAGAGAGCACAGAAAAGGCATTGATTAGAAACTTCAAGGTCAGGAAAAAGGCGAGGGGCAAGACCGGATTGACCACTGCTCTTGCTACCAAGAAGAAACCCATCCCCAGCTTTTGGCGGCACTCCAACAGGCATGGGGGGTAGAGGAGTAAGTCATACCGGACCCTTGTACCTGATACTGGCCTTGTTCACTAAGGCACTGATCGCACATGACTGTGCCTCTGCGTGCTATCAGACCCACCGATTGAGGGGGACCTCTGTGCACTCTTTTACCCTGCACACCCATGTGAATAAAGAATGTTAAGAGGACAAAAGGGCAATCAAGTGCACAAGATTTGCACAAACCTTCTGGGTAGCCCAAAATTTGGGCCCAGGAGGGACAAAAGGAAGGGTTGGGTGTCCCCAGGGTGAAGCAACTATATGCTTTACTCAAGGTGGACACTGGGACATAAGTGACGGGGGAGGTTTACAAAATGACTTTAAGGAAATAATAGTGAAGAATAGAATAAAGTCATTACATTCTGAACGTTCCATTCCAACACCTCTCACCAACATATACACTGGGTTGAAATCGAAACTTAAGGAGCTACAACTCCCTGGGCTCAGACAAAACCTACTCCTTGATTTAATACAATGCATAGTAACTGAATTGAATGTCTCTCATTGTTGGGCCTGTGGGGGAAGCAAAATGACCGAGGAATGGCCTTGGAGAGGGAAAGGGCTAAGAGTGGAACAATTGTTAACCTGGAATCATACAAAAATATATGATAGGGAACACCGCCTGGAGGGGTGGATCTTAAATTCGGAAGAAATAGGCCACGGGTGCATAACCAGAGACGGGGGGTACATTTGTGAAAGGAATTGGTGAATCACATTGCAAGCAAACCCTAATTACAAATGGAACTTTTCATTCTTGGTGGCCAGGACCTCCCAGGGGTTATTTTACCAACCAAAATGGAACCAATTGCAGTAAAAACAGACCCTTGTGTTGGTGCAATGACACGAGACATCCTAACCCCTTCAAGGGTATCCCAGAGATGTCTCAATACTGGGACATGTCCGATAATGACAGCTTTGAATGGATTGCCCCAGATGGACTGTTTTAGATTTGTGGAAGGAGTGCATACTGCTGTCTCCCCAGAAGGTGGAAAGGTACCTGTACTATGGGACTGATTTGGACAGGATTCTTCTTGTTGCCAAAAACTGATAACAATGAGCTGGGCCTCCCCTTATATGAGAAAATTCCAGCTCGAGCAAAAAGAGACCTCCAGTTGGGGGGTACACAACAATGGGGAAATGATGAATGGCCACCTGAAAGAATCATTTCCATATATGGATGAGCAACTTGGTCTCACGATGGTTCATGGGGATACCGAACCAAAATTTACATGTTAAATTGAATCATTAGACTCCAGGCGGTGATTGAAATAATTACAAACAAAATGGCTCAAGCTCTAGAGTTAATTGCTAAACAAATGACCCAGACCCGAGCAGTCCTTTATCAACATAGGTTGGCTCTGGATTATTTGTTAGCATCTGAAGGGGGGCTATGTGGAAGATTTAATACCTCTGAATGTTGTCTCGAGATAGATGATAATGGAAAGGTAGTAAAACTTGGCCACAGAAATAAAAAGGATTGCCCATGTTCCAGTACACAAGTGGAATTCAATCTTAGAAGGGACTTGGTGGGATATGTTTTTCCTGGGAACATGGTGGAAAAGGATAGGCTTTATCCTACTATGCTCGGTAACAGGGTTACTATTTCTTCCCTGTCTCATTCCCTGTTTTATCTGTTTAAAACACTCCGTTGTCCAGGGGATGCAAGTGACCACCGTGCTCGTGGATCCAGAACTCGCAACTTCAGGAAAACCTCCTAAGCTAATGATACTGAGGCCGAGACCCAAAAGGAGCTAGAGGGAAAGGGCAGAGTTACTATTGCTAAACTTTGAAAGACAAATGCAAATCAATAGGTTGAAGAAAGAAAGGGGGGAATTGTAATGAAGAAAATTGGATGATTCGTGTCAATAAGACGTGGCAACAGAGGGTTGCTGTTAAAAGGGTCAGGTAAAACAAGTGCTTAAGCTGGTTTGCTCTAATAAAAGCACCAAATCAGGTATGGAAAGGTACCAAATGTATTCTGACCTACGGGGGACTTGGCCCTCCAGGACACAGAATCATAGAATAATTATGGTTGGAAAGGACTTCCAGGGTCATCAAGTCCAACCTTTGTCCTAGCATTCTCTAACCACTACACCATATCCTCAAGCGGCACATCTATTTGGTCTTTAAATGTCGCTGTTTATGCCGGGAGCGGAGAGATGCAGCAACATATAAATTCAGCAAGAGCAGGCAAAAGAAGCAACTTCATTAATTTACAACCCCATTTTATATACCCTAGCCCCATAGGGCAATTGGTCAGTGATCACCCATCTCCTAGGGTGATTGGCTCAAGTCCTACAACACCTATTTTAAAATATTTTTACAATGCACCATAAACAGAACTTATCAAAACACCATGTGTTAGTCTAGCTTACAAAACCGTCCTACTGTTTCTCATAACACGTGTGAGAAAGGCAGGATTCCCACCGAATATTGTGAGAACCTAGGAAAATTCCTCTGCTAGCAGCTTTTCAGCATACACAATTCCCCCTTTTTGTTTAAAGACCAAAAAGGTATCCTTTGTAAACCTCTGCGGGTAGTCTTGCAGAAGGGAGAACAAACGCACCATAAGGGATCTGCTTGGTAATGGCCATTTACCAAACAGAGACTAAATCGGATGCTGATAAGGGGTCGTCTGGTAATGGCCAGTTACCAAACAGAGCCCAAATTGAATGCTGCTTTAAAATGGGCAGAGAGTCTCCAGTGATGCCATGGGAGATACATCTAGCAAACAAAATTCTACATCACAATTCTATCAGGTATTAATCTTAAATAGAAATTTACATCAGTTATTAATTCTAACATAGCCTTAAGGGCCTTAACTTTCTGACTCCATAACAAAACAAACTTAAAGTTCAGTCTCTGCTTGTGGAAGGACCATCTGCCTGATGGTTGGTATCCTGGTTATCACCAGAAGGATCATTTGGTTCATGATCTGCATTCTGGTCAGCATTTGGAGGTTGCCTGTTCTGCCTCTGGTGCTGCAGGTCAGGGCGAACGCATCTTGCAGGTAGCCACCGTACCCCAGTATCTGTGGAAACGCAAGCATACCCACGATCCCAAGCAATAATCTCATGCGGACCTTACCAATTGTTGGTGAGTAGATCCCGTACCCAGACTTTTGCACGAGGCAGATGCATCTCGCCTGATGACTGCAACAAGAGAAAATGATTCAGAATAACAGGATTCTTTGAATTTGGTGGCACTGTGAGATGATTAATTGTATGTAAAGCTTTTTCTAGTTGGCTCTGTGGGGTTTCTCCGTGCATTCCCCCTTTCTGTTTTTCCAAAACACGCTTCAAAGTGCCATGAGCGCATTCAACAACAGCTTGGCCGGTAGGAGAATGTGGAATACCAAGAGTGTGGTCTATACCCCATAGGTGCAAGAACTGCCGCGCCTTCTGTGAGGCGTAGGCGGGACCATTATCAGTTTTCACAGCAGACGGCACGCCCAGGACCGAGAAAGCCAATTTCCA
>JANVCC010009648.1:412551-430027 GCA_025345505.1 Todiramphus chloris collaris
CAAAAAAAAAAAGCCAACACCTAGGTTTTTTAATTTTGCAACAGGTTTTATCAGCAACAGATTTTATCAGAATAAAAGGTAATGGAGACTGAACAACAGGAGGAGACCTTTACCAACACAGAGACAAATGGTAAATTTTTTTAAAGGGTTATTTTATTTGGAAAGTGGAGAAACTTTTTGTGTCTTAGTGTTTCTAACTGTTTTGGAATGCTTTAACTGTATGAAATGTTTGTACTGGCAGTGTTTTTGCATTTAATATTTTAATTTTTATGTGTCCAGTATGGTTTTCTGTATCGTGAATTTTTTCTTTGGGAGTATATTAGACATGGCATAAGTAACTAAAAGTTATAATGAAAGATTTGAAAATATTTGTTAGCTAAATACTCAGTGCTTGTCTGGACAGTGTGATCATGTAAAAATAACTGGTTTTATTGCAGTTGTTACTTTAAAGGAATGTGTATATATATGTGAAATATCTCTGAATATTAGCTAAATGAAAAAATTTGTGGGCATAATTAATGAAGAAGAGTTAAGATTGAGTTGATTTATGCCAGTTTTTCAAAGCTATTTGAAATACTTCTTTCCTGTTGTTCCACCAATATTTCAGTATTAGACAAACTACTTTTGGGCTTTAATATTTTCCCTATTGTAAAAGAAATACTAGATAGGTGATATAGCACTGTTTTAAACAACATAATGTAAATTTTTCACTAATTCTTGAAAATTCTCATTTCAACTGTAATTCATAGATTTGGAATGAGTCTTCATTAATTAATTGATATGTAGGCTGATGAAGTAAAAGCCCATTTCTGTGCTATAGATACTCAGAGTATATGTTAGAAGTTAGTATTGGGTTAAAAGGAGGGAATGCTTCATTAGGAATACAGTGCATAAGCTTGATATACAATTTTATTGTGACATAGAAAGTTAAATATATGTATTCATTTCCCCCCTATGGACCTGTCTGCAGGCAAACGTCCTGCAGAAGATATGGAAGAAGAACAGGCCTTCAAAAGATCTCGGAATACAGATGAGATGGTTGAATTGCGCATCTTGCTTCAAAGCAAAGTATGCTTTTTCAGTATCACTATCTTCCTGCTTATACCATTGCTTAAGACAGTGGTGAGAGTGTACATTGTGTATGTTTAGAAAGAACATGTGCTTTATTTAAAATACAATAACTTATTAGGAATGTTTGTAAGTGCGCATGAATGATAGTAGAAATGTATTGCAATGGTGTTATCTTCACTAAATTTTTTTCAAGGATGATTCTTTAATGATCTATGGAACTTCTCTGATTTAAAATAATGTACTCATTGAAAAAATAAAGGCACATTTTATGTTTGGGTGGAATGCAATTGTTTCCAGGAGAATGACTGTGTATTAGTCTTTAGAAAGCAAGCAGTTTAGCAAATGTTCAGCTTACGATTGTAAATTAAATATGAGAGTCAAGATGAGGACTTCCTCAGGATTTTAGTAGTTTTTCCAGATTTAGTAAATCTATATGTATCAACAGGAGGAAATATGGGAGTAATGTTTCAGGGATTGTAATCAATTAATTGACTAGTACAGATTACCACAGTAAAATTGCTATTTATGAATCTCCTTTAGTGTTTACAGCTGTTACAGATGTTTGTGCTGTCTGAAGTAATTCAGTCTTTTGTGTAGGGCCAGGGCAATGTTACCTTAACTCTGCATGATGTTTCTGATGAATGTTATGTGGAGTGCTGCAAAATGTTTGTGGTCCTGTTGGCATAATATATGAACTTCATAATAAAAGCAATCATTTTGCATGTAGGTCTTGAAATAGTCTGGTAAAAATGTAATTTTACAGTTGCCCCCTCTTGAATATCTGAGTTTATTCCTGTTGATTTTAGCAACTGGAGATTAGCAATTGTTTATATTGGCTTTCCATTCTTCAGACTGTGTGGTCTAACCACTGAGTGGTTAGTTGAGTTACATTTGAAATTATCAAATGTTTGGAGTGCAGAAGTGAAATTTGATTTTTTAATTTTTTTTTAAGTGATCAAATTAGGAAAATCTTTGGCCTACATAACATGCATGGAATCCCATAAGGTTTTTTTTTCAGTCGTACTTTTAACTATGAGATGGTTTTAACACGAGCAGAATTGCTTAGAAACTTAAATTTGGAATAATATTATTGAGTATTTGCATCTCTTTCTGAAGTTCAGTGGTAAGAGCTGTTTTGACTTTCTGTCCGTCCATCCCCCCCATGGTAAAACAATGTTAGTTTGTTTTAATTTGAACCTTTCAAAAGCAAAGCAAGCCCCACCCCTAAATGCATCCCACAAGGTAATGTGGAAATAGATATGTTGTTCTTATTCTTTGGTTCAAAATTTTAGTTTGTCCTGTATTAGCAGAACATAACTTCTGAAAACTATTTTCCAGAATGCTGGAGCAGTGATTGGAAAAGGTGGCAAAAATATTAAGGCACTTCGTACAGATGTGAGTATATACAAGTTTGTATTAATTTAACACCAATTTCTTTTAGAGCACTACATTGAAAACTTGATTGTATACATTTCTAGAAATTGAGAAATTCAAATCTAGACAACAATCTAATTATAAGCCCTTTATAATGACTGTTAGAGGAGATAACTTCAGCTGGGTTTTAATTACAACACAAATGGAAAAACTAAACTTATGTGGAAGGAGAGGTTTATATTAAACCTCTTTGCTTTCAAACAGGGTTCCTCTAAATTACACACTTCAAATGAGTTAACGTCTTTAATTAGAAATACTGACAAATCTTAAAACCCTCAACTGTACTATTTCCCATATGTGAATCAGTTACAGTACTATTGACAGCTATTGCAAGTGGCTGCCTTCAGCCAATGATAGGGGAATTTGTTAACTTACTATATTAAAAAAAAAAAAATACTCATAATGGTCCATCTGCTCTTACTTTAACAGCTTGGACATAAAGCACAAAAACATTCATGTTAAGTTTTCATGATTTAAATACAGATATAGAACATAAATATTTTACTCTTACTTGGAAGCATTTTTAAATGGTTATGACCAATTCATATTTTATAGTGGGTTTACTCTCTTGTGATTAGACACCTGTTTAGTGTAAATGTTATGTATTCATAAATCTTGACAATGCTTCTTAAATTGTTTGTTTACACTTGTGTACTTAGCATCAACTACAATTTCAGCAATTCTTTCAAGCAAGACTGTTCAACACAATATTTGCTAATATATCATTACCGAATTAATTCCATCTAAGTTCACAAACTATAGCAACTAGAATTGAGGATTAAGTTGAAATAGTCAGGAATCATACATATGCTCACTAACTTTGGCAGCTAGTGTATTTGTTTGTTTGTTTTAAGTAAATAAATATGTCACCTAAGTCCAAATAATTTAATTGGTCTGGAATGCTAACTTCCCCAACTTGCCCAAGATTTCAGGATCTCAACAGTTTTTGTGTCTACATTCATGAGCCAGACTACTAGTGAAACATCATTATGTGAAAAGTAGAAAATGAGTTACTTTATCCGAGTAATTGACTAAGATCCATACTGTTAAGCCACAATCTATGTAGCAATCCATTATTGTGTTAGTCTTCAGAACAACTTAAGCTTGTTTCATTAACTGAGAGTAATGAGTATAGTTTGTATTAAATTTTAAAATTTATTGCTTTTCCCCCTTTTCCCTCTCCTTGTTTTTTTGGCCATATATCTCCGTTACCCATGTACTGGATCGACTTGCCCCTGCGTTGCCCACCATGACGTTGGCCCATCCGCCCCTGAACGCCCATGTGAAAACCCTGGTTGGCTATGCCCAAAAATATGCTCGTTGCCAAACGGGTACCATACTTGACAACTGATTGAATACCCATGCCCAATGCCAACATCCACGAACGCCAATGACCAATGCAGTACAATGCAAGTGTTTCAGTCCCAGACAGCAGTGGCCCCGAGCGGTATGTCCCAACAGTTTATGCCTCACTGCCTGATTAGAAAGAGAGAAATGTATTTTATTACCTGCCTTTTATATAATTAAATAGTATCCCCTTATAGACCATGTATTGTTTTTGGGTTTTTTTTAAAGTTTTCTGTCTTATTTTTTCCCCATTAAGTCTTTTTGTCACTGAACTTTTACGTGAGTTGGCCACACAAACAATCTGCTAATTTTATTTCAATGGAAGGAGCACAACTTCAAGTGTTGCATATTCACTGCATTATAAATCAAATTGTTTCTTGCTGTCTTTGTGGCCCACCTTGCTCTCCTCAACATTGTTCATAATTATTTCTGATGAAAACCTAACTCTAGTTTACTTCCCTTCACTCTCATTTGTGTTATGTTTTTGTTTTGGTTTTTTTATTGGGTTTGGGTTTTTTTCTCCTTGTATTTATATTCCTTTTTTTGCAGAGCCCATTAGTAATCCAATTTTTAACTGGACTTTCAACCTTACTCCAGATATAATGTTGATGACTTGCATATCCCCACTTTTTCTATAATAAAATGTGCCAGTTTTACCAATGTAATGACAAGGGTCATTACAGTTTTGCATCAATTTCTTGCCCGCTTAATCTGAGCCCTTCCAAAATGTTTCCCTTGCTCGCTCTCACTCTTTCTGCAAGACCTACCTAGTCTTATATTCATCATGCATATATATTGGGCATGAATAAAGATGCATGTGTTGTAAATCCAATGAACGTGTTTACTTTAAATGAGGAATATTAATTCGAAGTTCTTCTGTGTAGTCAATTTTGTTTATGATTATGTATACTAAACTTGTACTACTTTTCCAACTTCTCCATATATTCTGACACTATGGTCTCTAATAGAATCTTGAGTATAAGTGCAGATACAGAGACAATTGGAGAAATCTTGAAGAAGATTATTCCTACTTTAGAAGAGGTATGTCTCTTAGGTTTGTCTCTTCAGAGGTATAAATTTAGATTTTAAAAAAAGAGAATTCTAGATCATTGTGTGCATCATGTATTTTTTTGAAAGGAGACCCTATAGCTCTCAAACTACTGCTGGTAATTTTTTTTTTTTTTTTTTTTGGTAGAGCACATAGACAAACTCTTATTAGAAAATCAATGTTTGGAACAGCCTCCTCCCCTTCAAAACACCCATCTCCTGACTTTAGTCCACAATTTGAAGTAGCTGTATTGTAATTTCCATCCTGCCTTGGCTTTGTAAGCAAGTGTGTTGTGCTGTTTGATATTTTAAAATTTTATACAGTAATATGGAAAACTAATTTGACATCACCTTCTGTTGAGGCAAAGTAGTTTAATAGGTGTGATTCTCTTGTCGCAAACACAGCATTACAGTTTATCAGCAAAATAAGTCATACCATGGTATTTGGAGAAAAACCTTAACAAAAACAAAATTAGTATTTTGATTTGTCAGTTATTTTTTACCCTGACTAATATTTTATTCTTTCTTTGTATGCATCTTGCTTACAGTATCAACACTACAAAGGTAGTGACTTTGACTGTGAATTAAGACTTCTAATTCACCAAAGTCTAGCAGGAGGAATTATTGGTGTCAAGGGTGCTAAAATCAAAGAACTCAGAGAGGTACTGTTTCCTTTTCTTTTCAGTTTCTGCTTTTATTTTATAAACAAATTAGGTTTTTGTGTTTGTAAACAGTGAATGTAAGCATCAGCTGTTTAATAATTCCTTCAGAATGTATTTCATACACAATTTCTGTGTTCTGAGATCAATCTGAGTTATTAAAACTTTCTTGCAAGGAGTCAGAAATAAGGTGGCTGTTGGTAATAGAGTCTAGGACTTCTTATAAAGCTTTTAAGCATATTAACAGTAGAGTAATTTTTATAAATGAAGAATACTTTTTAAAGTTAAAATGCTATTCATCACTCCTGGAATGAACTGCTGAATAGACTATATGGGTGGTGATGGATACGGAAAATGATTTAGCATGGATGCATATCCATAAACTGTAACAATGATAATTGAATAGATGTTTGAATGTTGCTATAAAAAGGTAGTATGGTGTGGTTTTTTCACTGGTTTGGTTTTCGGTGGGTTTTGGGTCGTCTTGTTGTGAATTTTGTGTTTTGCTAGGGGGGTTGGTGGTTGGGAGTTTTGTTTGTGTGGGTTGGTGGTGGGTTTTTTTGTGTTGTTTGGCTGTTTTTTGTTGGTGTGGGGTTTTTTTGGGTGGAGGGTGGGCTGTGTGTTTTTTGTGTTTTTTTTAAAGTTCCACTTTCTTGAAGACCAGTGTTTCCTTTGTGAAGGAATGAGGTTTTGTTTGAAAAAGCTAGTGGTCTCTGTTAATAAAGAGTGTTGTTTTCTGTCCTTTCCTGACATTGTGTCAAAGGCAATTCCAGGTCAGCTTAGGTGTAAGCTACTATTTGTATGGACTGAGGAAGGCAAGGTGACTAGATGTAATCTTGGCAATGTTGCTGTCTTTCATCCAAAGCACATTTTTATTAATATATAAAGGTTTATATAACCTATAAGCTTATAATAGATATGTGGTTCTTTTGCTAATGTTTGATTAAATGATTGCATAAATGAGACCTAATTGAAAGATTTAAAAAATTGGACCTTTTTTTTTACTCTTCATTAGCATTTCATAGAAATTCATGTCATTGCAGGTCTTAAAAATATAATATTCTAAGATTAAATTTGTTGTAAGAACTTGGAAGCAAGCATTCACTTAAAATGACTAGAAGTTTAATGGTCTTGTTTGATTGTTTCTTTATAAACATTTTAGTGTATGTTTTAGCCATATTTTTTTTCAAAAATACTACTTTTTTTTTTTTTTCCTTCAACAGAACACTCAGACCACCATTAAGCTCTTCCAGGAGTGTTGTCCTCATTCCACTGATAGAGTGGTGCTTATAGGTGGAAAACCTGATAGAGTTGTGGAATGTATCAAGATTATCTTGGATCTTATCTCTGAGGTAATGTCTTAAACTTATTCCTTCATTAATATTCATGAAAGTCAGGATGACTTGGAGGGAAAATTATATCTTTCTATTTCTATTTTGAATTCAGTGCCTCTTACTTCTCCAGTAACAAAATAAGTATTGTACTGTTAGCATGCTTTGAAATTATTCCTGTTTTCTAGAATTGAGGAGGTACCAAAAATGGCAATTTATGTTAGTGGCAATGGACTGTTAGTCATGATTTACATATCATTAAAATAATAAATTTTAAATTGTGGAGGAAGCAAGACAAATGTATGTGCCACCCATCAGTAACAGCAGTTTCTCTATCATAGTTAAGTTCTCAGGAAGCATATCACCATCTTTGTCTTCCTTGTCAGCATTGTGAATTCAAGAATTCATATTTATACATTTAATATAGTAATTTAATGAAATATAATAATTGTAACAGTCAGTACTAACCAGGGAGGGGGGTGGTGTTGTTTCTGGTGTTTTTTTTTTTGTTTTGTTTTTTGTTTTGGTTTTTTTTGTTTGTTTGTTTTTTTGTGTGTGTGTCTCAGTCTCCAATTAAAGGACGCGCCCAGCCTTATGATCCCAATTTCTATGATGAAACATATGACTATGGTGGCTTTACAATGATGTTTGATGATAGAAGGGGACGTCCAGTAGGCTTTCCAATGCGTGGAAGAGGAGGCTTTGATCGAATGCCTCCTGGTCGTGGTGGAAGACCTATGCCTCCATCAAGAAGAGATTATGATGACATGAGCCCTCGCAGAGGACCTCCACCACCTCCGCCAGGTCGTGGTGGCAGAGGTGGCAGCAGAGCTCGTAATCTTCCTCTTCCTCCTCCACCGCCTCCCCGTGGCGGGTAAGCTGTTATATAAATGCATTGTACATGACTCAAGTTGAGTAAAACTTGCTGAATTGTGCTCACATTTCCAGGACTTGTTTCACACTCCATGTTATTAGTGATTATGCAGGACTGAGTGCATTGCATCACAGAACTTTAAAAAGTATTTGAATTTAATTATTTCTGCAATGTAGCAGTCTATTAGGACTGCAGTCAGTAGTTCTGTAACTTTGTCATTCAGAACTTCATAGTTGTGTTCAAATCATGAAAACTTGAATTAGAATATATAAACTAGTTTATAACATGAGTAATGTGCTGATGCTCTTTCTCATTTTAGAGATCTTATGTCTTATGACCGAAGGGGTAGACCTGGAGACCGTTATGATGGAATGGTAGGAGTTAAAATTCATATTGTTTTGTTTAGTTACAGTTAGCACTTTGAATATCTGTGGAAACTGTTCTTGAATACATACATTAAGTGTGGAGCATGTGTGCTTCTGATAAACTTTTGATATCGCCATAATGTTTTGGCCATACAAATGGTCCCCCAAGAAGATGACTGGGGTGTAAAAGGTATTTGGGATGTTATCTGCTATGTGGTTTTGGTTTGTGGGGGGTTTTGTTTGGTTGTTTTTTTCTGTTTGCCATCAACAATGGAATAGAAAGTTGGTAGAGCACAGTCCCTGCAGGTTTTATTGTGTGAACCTTCTTTTAGAGCTTTTATCTTTAATTGGGATGACAGAAATAGGAATCGTGAGGCTTTTCAGATCACGAAAGCACGTCAGAACAATGTTTTCCAACAGATGTTGGCAGAATTTAAGAGAACAGAACTAATATTCATAAAGAGCTCTAGTTGGTCTGGCAGATGATTGCTTTTTCAAATCAGTTCTTGTCTTCATGCTGATTTCTATGTCTGCTAAAAAAAAATCTACTGTAGTTCCAAATATTTTGGAACCAGGGCCACTGATAAGTTGAATTTTAAATGAAATTGGGTACATTCAACCATGTTGGGGGATGGGGAGACTTAAAGGCTTAAAGATACTCTTTCATGTTGTACTCTGAAATGGGACTTCCTGGTAGTCATTTACTGTTGTATCCTCTTTGCTGGGAAGAGAAAACATAGGCATCTGTGAGGTAAATCTCTGTGGTTAACAATCTTTTTTTCTCCTCTAGTTCTCTTTGGCACATTCCTTAAGATGACAGGTTAGATGAGATTTTTTTTTTTTTTAATTTAGTTTTCTTTTAAATGAATGGAAGAGAAAGAAGAGGAGCTATGAAATGGGCTACCTAAATGGTATTTATGCATTGTCTCCTTCTGTGAGGAAGAGGCAATTACTTCCAGTAATACATACTAGAAATACATATTACAAGAATGTCAAAATTGAGGCACCCAAAGCCTAACAGAAATATTGAAAGGAAAGACTTGCACTTAAAATTACCAAAACCAAACAAAAAAAAAAAAAACCCACCCAAAAAACCAACACTGAAAATGCCAAGTTGTCTGTGCTACTGTGAATCTTAAGAACTGACAGAATCATGAACTATGCCTCTAAGATCTATTATTCATATTCTTATGTTTTCAAAGCTCATTTTTTGTGTTTTTATATTTGCTCCTGGTAAAACCAGTGTCAGGACATATAAACAGAGCAGCCTGCCCTTCCATGAGTATCTGGTTGAGTGCAGTCTTCATCTTGGGCAATAGTTCTGTTCCATTCCATTTAGAATAGAAAAATCTATTTGAGCTCTATTTAGTCTGACTTTGATCAGGTTGACCTTGGCTTTCTTGACATGAGTTTCTACAAATAAGTGGGAGTCATCTCTGCTCATTTTCCATGTTCTGAAAAACAATTTTATTTCCTCTTCAAAGTGGAGCTGCTCATGGCTTTGGCTGCTTTATGCACGAATTTCATAGCCTGCTTACTATGGGGACTGCTTTCCGATACAGTTTGTATTTAAGTCCTAGTTTTAGCCACAATTACAATATCCTTAATTGTATAAGCATATGAGAAGTCTTTCCATGGATTGCAAAGTTAAAGCTGGAAATGTCATGCCAGAAATATAAGGTTTTCTTGAGCTACTATGCATTTCATATAGAAAGCATTCTCTAGCAAAACTTTTAAACTTAGAGTAAACCAACATCTTTGTGGTTTGTGAAGTAATGCATGGGAATGGCTACTTTTAGAGAGCAGGAATGCCATTTTGCATAAATACAAGAATAGATTCTCTTTTCAGACCAACATCTTGGAGATGGTGAATCTACAGAAATCCTCATTTTCTGCCAGTTCTCTTCTCTGCTAAAGGTTGAAAAATTCAGTAGTTCAAGACTTGTAAGATGGTGAACCAAGACTGGATGGTGAAACTTGAATTTTCTGAGATGCGATAATACTGACAGCCTTGTAAATTCTAAGATGGGAGAAAAAAAAATTTGGACTTATTTATTTTTATTTCTATATTAAAAAAAAAAAAATCTCTATTCTGAGGCATTTTACTGAAGGACATACATGTATTGTTTTTCTTATTACAGAGGTATATATTTTAGACTGTAACTACTCCAAATCAAATGCCTGTGGACCATAACAGCTATTTTGATAGCTGAGAAAACATGAATGCATTTCCACTATTTCTTTGTTAATACCCCCACCCCCATGGGTGCTTTACATATGCAAATGCACAAAAACATACTGGGGGGGGGAATAAGGTAGAGAAGTGCATATAAAGCTGTTTAATATCTCCCCTCTTTTTTTAAATTATTTTTAATGGTCGATTCCTAATGCTATCTAAATATTTTTTTAATTGAAGCTGAGAATTAAATCAGAACATCTGTTTAAAAGTACAGTGTATATTCAGACATCTAATCTGGTTTTGCTCATTCAAATGATTCCTACTTCTTTATATTTCTTAACATATGTATGTGTATATCACAGAACATTAGGGTTTCGAAGGGACCTCAAAAGATCATCTAGTCCAACCCTCCTGCCAGAGCAGGATCACCTACATTAGATCACACAGGAACACGCATCCAGGCAGGTTTTGAATGTCTCCAGAGAAGGAGACTCTACAATCTCTCTGGGCAGCCTGTTCCAGTGCTCTGTGACCCTCACCATGAAAAAGTTTTTCCTTCGGTTTACCTAAAACCTCCTATGCTCCAGCTTGTACCCATTACCCCTTGTCCTATCAGTGGATGTCACTGGCTCCATCCTCCTGACACTCACCCTTTACATATTTATAGACATTAATGAGGTTCCCCCCTCAGTCTCCTTTTCTCCAGGCTAAAATGACCTAGTTCTCTCAGCCTCCCCTCATAAGGGAGATGCTTCACTCCCTTAATCATCCTAGTGGCTCTGTGCTGGACTCTCTCCAGTAGCTCCCTGTCTTTCTTGAACTGGGGTGCCCAGAACTGGATACAGTACTCCAGGTGGGGCCTCACCAGGGCAGAGTAGAGGGGGAGGAGAACCTCCCTCGACCTGCTGGCCACGCTCTTCTTAATGCATCCCAGGATGCCATTGGCCTTCTTGGCCATAAGGGTGCATTGTTGGCTTATGGTCAACATGTGTGTATATATATATATATATATATATGTGTGTGTGTGTGTGTATGTGTATATGTGCATATACATGTATGTGTATATACACATGTCTGTATAAGCACTTCAATAAAGGCATATACACTAAAAAATATAAGTATTTAATGTTTAAAGAGATTTTTACATTAAGGAACGTAAAAAAAATCAATTAAGGAAAGATGTTTGACACATCTTATTTATCTGTATAAATGCTAAAGGAAATGAGCACAATTTCACTATTCTGGGCCGATCAATTAAAAATAAGGGAAAGTTGCAATAAGGAATTTGCTATCAGTTAGGATTGCATGCATATTCTTTTATTATATGTAAAAGTCAATTCTTATTAATACTCTTCACTTTCTTATCCAGCCAGTGTTTCATTTGGTTTTGATTTAATTTCCATTGGTTACCAGTAGTAGCTAGCATAAATGAGTTTGTAGAGAAGAAAATTATGTTATGTATCTTAAGTTATCCTGCACCTAGTATTTTAGGAACTGATTTTAACTGAGCATTTATATTTTAATGTGCTATTCATGTTGTGTTGTACGTTTTAACCCAGCAAAGACCTTTGCCATAATAGCAACTTAAAATGGATTCTAAAAATTTATTTTTTTATATTTGTTTGATTTTATTTTTTTCCCCAATGTTTGTTGCAGCATTCCTTTCCTTCAGTATTCTATGTATCATATTTAAAAGGAAAAAAAAGTATTGTTTTTCCAATATAATTTAGGCAGTAGTAGATTGTTAGTTTAGATATTGACTATATGAGGTATATGGAAACGAATTAATATGAGAAGCTTCCTTCCTGCTTGACCTGCTGTTGACATAGATATATCAATGACAAGTTTTATTAAATGCCTTTTCTGTTTTTTTGGTGGGTTGTTGGGTTTTTTGTTTGTTTTTTGTTGTTTTGGGGTATTTTATGCATGAAATAGAAGGATTCAGTATCTGAGAGTAGCTTCTTTTAGTATATAGTACTGTTTTAGTACTCAAAGTTTGTTTTTTTTTTAAACAAATTGAACTTTACTCTCCCCTTATCTATCTGATGTCCTCTGTAAGAGGAAAATCTGTTTACACCACAGAAACAAGGAAGAAAGAAGTGTGACCAGTTACAGTTCCCTTGCAGTGAAAGTAAAAGGGAGTGAATCTTGTAACTGGTCTATATGATGTACTTATGAGTCTCTGTAGTAATTTAAGTAGTGCAGAAAAATGTTTCTCTGTATTGGTATGTATGTGTTTGCTTGCCAAGTTACCGATAAGCCTCCATGACATGGACCTAATTTGGATTAATTTCCTCTTTTCCTCCTATTATGTTGTACCTGGAAGATGATGCAGTGTCATGTGGATGCCTGTGATGACATGCAGCCACCAGAGTTGGTGAGTGTACTCATGATTTTATTTAACTGATTTAATAGTTGATTTTTGAGGAAAATCACTTGACCCAGAAAGGGTCAAGAAAGGGATTGTTCATTAAAAGAAGTTAACTCCAAAAAAAAAAAAAAAAAAAAAAATTCCCTGTACAAAATGTCAGCAGAAATAGTTTAAAGAGTATGTATGTGGAATATGCAGCTCTGATCAGCCGCTGAATTAAGTTCTAAAAGAGCATCTTTCATTCTTTGGTGTTTTGCACTCCACTACAAACTATTATGTTGTTTTTCGGTCTGTATTGCTAAACAATGTGATTACACAACATAGGTTGCTTAGAAACGTGATCAGCTGAACATTTTTTTTTTTTCTGAATAGCTTCCATTTTGATGTGGTTCCAAAAAGCTATCAGGTAAATAGCTTTTTTGGAAAAAGCTGTTGCGTTACAACTTCCGCAAACAAGAAATTCACACAAATTCCTGTATTTATGTATTTCAGTGATGTAAGTCGGATTATAGAGAAGCATGCACATCTATTCTCTGCTTCTACAGGAACATATTAAAATGGGTGTTTGTGCATTTAGAAGGTATTAGACCAAAGTAAGCACTTGATAAAGTACTAGTCTACAAATCTTGAAAATAAAAGCAGTCAGTAGTGCTGCATTGCAGTGATTTGGATTTGGTATATGGTAGTTTTAGCAGAACAGCAGTAAGTAGTGTCATGATTGTCCCTTCTAAGATACAAAGGATTGTAACATAGTCTGAATGGAGAGAACAATTATAAAGTTGTCATTAGACTTGTTTTTTCCTCAAGATAGAGATGGAGTAGGAGAGTTGACAGTTACCCCATAAATGTCTTATCCCAAACTGAGAGATTCATTTCTCCTGAGCTGTATAGGTGATAGTAGTAATAAGGCTAAACTCTAATCTTTATTTGAATGTTAGTTTAGTCCAAGGGTTAGGAGTAGATCAGCATCAGGAGTTTTTTACCAGCTGACTGATATGATTATTAAGAGGTTCTCCCCCACCCCATGTTCCTGGTATGCCCTCTTCCCCAGTTTGCCTTCAGTGACACTTAAATTAAGGTTGTGGGTTAGGAATTTTGCATAAAATAGGCTCGAAGTTAACAGTGTGATACTTGAGATGAAAACATGTTAATGAATCATGGCTATTTGCTATTTAAGGGTTTTCTTTCTCTTTTTCTTGCAGTTTGAGGGTGGTTCTGGATATGGTAAGTTTTTATAGAGAACTTTGACATACATTTTGTTTAGTCAGTAAGAGGCTTGATGCATACACTTAAATCAGACTATTCTTACACAGGGGGCCGTGGTTCATATGGAGATCTTGGTGGACCCATCATCACAACACAAGTAACAATTCCCAAAGATGTAAGTGAAGCTGACTTGCTTTCCAGTTGTGTATAAATAAATAAATAGAAAGTCTCAGCCTTTTCTCAGACTATGTAAGTAAATCAAATGTATTTGGGATGCTTGACAAGTACTTCTGATGATTTAGAAACATCTGCTTTATATTAAAAGTTTATTCTTAAGGATGTTTGTTTGTTTTAGAGATTCACTGAACTACTTTTTTGTAACTGTTAATATTCAATAGAGATGGTCTACATAACTTGTTTTTACAAACAAGAATGTGGTTCTTTCAACTTTATCCTACCTGTGTTTATATAATAAACATTAGAGAGGATGGTTTGAGTCTGTAAAAGAGTATGCTTCCATTGTAACTCTTAAAACTAAATTGATGGAAGCTACTTGAAAAGTACTGTGTTTTTGCAGAAAAAGTTATATCAAAAAATTAATGCTATATTTTCCCTCTAGTTGGCAGGTTCTATTATTGGAAAGGGAGGACAGAGAATCAAACAAATACGTCATGAGTCAGGAGCTTCAATCAAAATTGATGAACCGCTAGAAGGCTCAGAAGACCGAATAATAACTATTACGGGAACACAGGACCAGATACAAAATGCTCAGTATTTACTGCAGAACAGGCAAGTTAAAGCTTAATGCTGTCCTTACTGTCAATTTTAAACTACTACTACATTCTAAAGCTGTTCTCTGAAATATAGCTTTTTAGAAGGCAGGATTTAAGTAATTATTGAACCTAACTTCTCCAATGGTAGTTCTGCCTTGATATTCTCTTTTCTCTGTTCTAACTAAAATGAAGATTCCCTCAAAACTAATCTTGATGGAAGACACCTTAATCAAGCAGTCCTCTCATTTCTCTGGTGGAAATTGCTGCAAAAAAAAAAAAAAAAAACAAAACAAAACCCAACCAACCCTACTTTCAATAAATTACATAGAACCTGTAGAAATTATAGAAGATTTCAGTGGATGTTGGTCTAGTTCTGTGTGGAAGACTAGTGATTTTGTTGTTTTTAGATAACTTAACTGACAACAAATCACAGTCTGCCATATGGCACAGACTATGCCTCTACAGGACAAGTTGAAGTCAATTGGTGCTGTTATGCAGCATTTCACACCTTGCTGGCATTACTTTCTCTTCTGACAAATATTAACAGTTTCAGATTTAGTTTGCTTAGTTTTGCTTTAATAATATGTTGGCTATCATAGCATTTATTAATGTTTAACTTGAATGCTTGGCTTTAGATTACTAATATTTAAATGTGCTTAAAATAATAATATGCCTATAATTATTAGCTATTAATCTATTAAAATTAGTTACTTTAAAATGTATTGAGAATTTGTAGTTTAAGAATGCCATTGTGAATATTGATGCAAGATGTATGGTCAATCCTTCTAATACATGCTTTTTTCTTTTTCTTTTATAGTGTGAAGCAGTATGCAGATGTTGAAGGATTCTAATGCAAGATTATTTTTTCTTTTTTATAGTGTGAAGCAGTATTCTGGAAAGTTTTTCTAAGACTAGTGAAGAACTGAAGGAGTCCTGCACCTTTTTTTATTTTTATTTTTTTTGAATATCTTCTCTTTAAAAAGCCAACATTCCTCTGCTTCATACATGTTCTGCATTTGAAGTGTAGTGGAAACTGCTGTTCACCAGATATAATGTTTTAGTTTGTTACAAATATTTGGGGGAGGGAAAGGCCAAACAAGACTAATTCAAATTTTAAAACAGCAGCAGAGAGTAGATTTTAATTTTGTTCATTATTGGTGGTAAATTGTAATGTTTTTTCTGTAACTATTGTGAACACCCTGCTTTATGTACACTGTAATTTTTTTTTTTTTTTTAAAAAGGGAGGAGAAGACATGTTCCCCCATGTCCTTGGCATCCTTTGAGACCAGTGTACAGAATGTAATGCACGCTTTTTTTTTAAGATGTATTTTATGATTTAAAAATAAATTTAGTGAACTTACTATTGGTTGTCTTTTTTTTTTATATACATAAGGTGATATCTAAAATGGATGCACCCTTTTTTCCCCACCAAATAAAATGCATAAATGAAAGTTGCTGTTACACTTGCTTTTCTGCTTCTTTGATACACATGGAGTTATGTGGTTTTGGCAAATTAAAGAAACAGTATGAAAACAGTGGCTCAGCTTTTCTATTTGGGGGGGGGGGGGGTGTACAAAAATATTAATGCAAATGTGTGAAATTTGATCCTTTTTTGCAAATTTTTGGCCCTCTTTGCAGTGTGTGTGTGTGTGTATATATAGGTGACGTATGAATAAAATATTTCAAAAGTTTTTTATGCCACTGAGTTAACAGTGGGTTAAATATGCCTGGTCTAGGCAGCTTGCTTAATGGAAATATCGATGTTAAAAATAGCAGTTTGTGTATCATTAATAAATTGTAGTTTTCAGAGCTTTCATTTGTGTCAGGTAGAACTTTTATGAATTGACAAATTACTAATATCTAACTTGATTTTCATTGTGAGAAAATAAAGATAAAGTACTTCGGGATAGTTCATGTAATACCTTGGCATTTGTATTTATAGTTTACAAGTTTTCATTTCACTTCCTAAATAAAAATAATTTAAAAAATGCAATAGAACTTTGTAAAGCTGTATGTGAAGAGCTGGTTTCTTTACCTTGGGGGGGAGGGAATGTACTTCACTTCTGCCTGAGCTGCCATATTTTGTCCCCTGTTCTAACAGCAAGGCTGTTTCTCCCATGTTCTCATTCAGGTCAGAGTGTTCCTCTCACAATAGTAGAGACATCAGCTCATTTGTATCAGTTTGACAGATTGGCTTGCTGCTCTTCAATCTATGTCAACCCAACCACCAAAGGATCCGCCTAGAGCCTGGACAAGTTGAACAACTGTTCAATTTCCTCCAAGGTGCAGCTATACCCATGGCTCACCACTACCCTTCTGGGTCCTTGAAATACCCCCTTCTGAGTCTATGCCAAGGAGGGACGTGGCCTCTGCTATATCATAAGGGGGTGTTTATGCCACTCCTTCCCCGTTAGCTTCACTTCAGCTTCCACTACACTCAGCAGTTGTGATGCATCTGTCACCCCAGAAATACAGATGGGTTCTGCCCCTCTCTAGCCTGATGCTATTAGAGTGCACTGTGCCCCAGTATCTACTAAAGCCTTATATTTCTGTGGGTCTAATGTGCCAGGTTATGGGATCCTCACAGTCCAGTAAACCTGATTGTCCTTTTCTTCCACAGGGCTGGAGACGGCCCCTCTAATCCTGATTGGTTGCTCATTTCTTGTGGAAATGACTTGGAGAGCCCCTCAATAGGATTGGAAGCAAGATCAGCTCTTCTGTTCTCCTTGGGGAATTTCCCACTAGAAACCAGAGCATCATTTTTTTTTATTAATGTGTGGATGCTGAAAAGCTGCTAGCAGAGGAATTTTCCTAGGTTC
>JANVCC010009648.1:440027-454245 GCA_025345505.1 Todiramphus chloris collaris
TATATGTTGCTGCGTCTCTCCGCTCCCGGCATAAACAGCGACATTAATGGACTGGAACATCTCTCTTATGAGGAAAGGTTGAGAGCCCTGGGGCTGTTTAGCCTGGAGAAGACTGAGGGGATCTGATTAATGTTTACAAATATCTGAAGGGTGGGTGTCAAGTAGAAGGGGCCAGTCTCTTTTCAATAGTGCCCTGTGATGGGACAAGAGGTAATGGGAACAAGGTGAAACACAGGAAGTTCCACCTCCACGTGAGGAAAAACTTCACTGTGAGAGTGACAGAGCACTGGAACAGGCTGCCCAGGGAGGTTGTGGAGTCTCCTTCTCTAGACTTTCAAGACCTGCCTGGATCTGTTCCTGTGTGGCATGCCCTAGGTGTTCCTGTGCTGGCAGGGGGTTTGGGCTCTCCTCTCCAGACGTCCCTTCCAATCCCTACTATTCTATGATTTTTCTTGGAAGGATCCCCTTTCATGATTGTTTTCCCTCACAGATCCTCTACTCATGCAACTAGGAGTGAAGTGACTTTTCCATTCCGCTTCCTCATATCCTCTCTCTGGTCACATATGTAGAGCCACAGGCTATGTGGTGTGTGCATCCTGGCCTTCTTTCCAGGACATTACTGCCAATATGTTGGCATATGATGGTGGTGCCCTTCATAGAAACTTCTGCTATGTGGGTGGTGTGCATTGGACTTCCTCTGGATCTGCTTGTTCTTTGGATCATTATAAATCATCTCCAGCACAGCTAATTCCCTCAGGTACTGGATACTTTTCTCCATGGTGGTCCACTTGCCTGGGTGACATGCAACATTTTCCTTGAAGGGGTAACTTTCCTACACGCCTGACAGAAGTTGCCCCCAGTGGCTGAGGGCTTGTGTCTCTTTTCCAATCAACTTGTCAATGTCCCCTTCCCTAGACAGGGATCCTAGCTGCTTGGCCTCCTTCCCCTCTAATTCCAAGCTAGTAGACCACTCATCCCAGTATCTGTACAGACAGGTGATAATTTGCTTGCCTGGATGACAGCTGAAATCCTTTCACATATCTTGCATCTCACACAGCGATTGGGTGATCACTTCTGTCTCTTCCTCCTGTTCTTGTGATGGCCCTGGTTCATCATCATCCCTCACTATGTGAACTAATTTTTTCCTGTATTTCTATAGGGGCAACTGATACTGCCATAGATTGGTTCTCTTGTTCAGCTGCAGCACCTGCCAATCTGTTTTTAGGTCCAGAGACCTTATCTTCCTCTTGAGGGCACTGAATAATGTTGAAAAAGACTCGGAAGGCATAGGGAAGGCCCTAACACATTGTAGTTATTTGTGTCTCTTAGGAATTGCCAGGTTGACAAGAGACCTTTTCTAAATACCTTACTAGTTTATTGGTATCCTGCATTTGTTCAGGGGTGAAATTCCAAAACATTGGAGGTGACCACTGCCCTAGGCACTTGCCCATGTTCTCCCACACACACTGCCACTCATAACTATCCAGCCTTGGGACAGACCTCTGGCTGATATTCTTGGGAAAAAAATTGTGTAACACTAAACAAGACTTGGCAAACATTCAAAAGACATAACACCGAGAGCATGCTGGCCTGGACATCCCAAGGATAGTCAAAGTTCTAAAAATCTGAGAATGTCTCCTCCCCTGTCTCGTCCATAGTTTGGGTGAGTTCACTAACAAATGACAAGGCCACATACACATACCAGCCTAACCCTACGCCCAGTGACATAATCATATCATAAGTTGATAATATCCACTATTGCAACACAAGAGTCCTGCCCCATTTCCCAGAGGTGATAAACACCACCACAGGGAATACATAGAGCACATAAGGATTTATACAACACCACCATGCAAACAAAGGGACCAATTTTGTGACCATGCACTATTTAACTTATATATATATATATAAAACATTTGTGTGTAAGAAAATGGTTTTAACATGCTTTGGTCAGATTTTGTCATTACCTTAACCCTTTGTGCCCCACTTTAGGTGTCAAAAAGGAATGTTGTGGTTTAGACCCATCTCAGAAATGAGCACCATGCAGCCCTTGCTCACTGCCCTCCCCCTACTGAACAGGAAGGAGAAAAGGGAGAAAAGTACAAAACCCCATGGGTTGAGATAAGATTTTAATGCAACAATGGAACAGGAGAAGTAGCAAACAAGAATAATAACAATGAAATTATACACAGAAGGAGCTATATCGAATTAATCAAGAAACAGTGACTGGTCCAAATGCCTGCCTGAAAGCTGCACTTTACTTGGCCCACCCCTCTGTCCTGACATGACATCAGTATGGTATTGAATAACACATTCCTGGTTCATTTGTCTATCCTGGATGTGACCACTCTCCCACCTTCTGGTGAAAATTAACCCTATCCTAGTCAAACACAGGATAATTATAAGTTGAAATAAGTTTTAATTTAATTTGTTTTTGACAGACACTGAACTCATCTCAGACTTGGTTACCTGAGGTTTTTTTCAGTAGGCTGGAAGATGATGTTCACAAAATACTTAAAAGAGAAAAAAGTAGAGACCATCTCCCCAGTTAGAGTGGAATAGGTAACTGTACATCTCATGAAAGCAACGAGGCATCTATGATGGGAGTCCCTTTAAAGCAAAGAAAGTTGCATAATGAAACTTCTTTAATGATTAGAAGACAGCACCTGATTAGAAGATATTGTGAATCAAAAGCATGATAATCTTAAAAACGCATTTAAAAAAACCAACCTTGGATTCTTCTTTTACTGGAAGAGGTATTTAAATTACTTAGTATTTTGTAGGGTTTTTTTTAAACAGTAAACACTTGTGATTGAAATATGTTTTGCTCCATAGGACATGCAAATACTACTTTGTTATATAACAAAGAAGAATAAGTTTCCTTTCTCAAGAATAAAAGTCACATGAGTGAGTTAGGTGTGGTGACTTGACCTTGGCCAGATGACAGGTGATTACCAAGCCACTCTATCGCTCCCCCCCCTCCTTTCAGCTGGACCAGGGAGAGAAAATAAGATGAAAATCATAGGCAGTTTAATGAAAAGCAAAGCAAGTCCGTGCATGGAAGCAAAAGAAAACAAAGATTTATTCTATATTTCCCATCAGCAGACAATGTCTGTCCCCTTTTTCTGAGAAACAGGGCTCCAGTACACATAGCAGTTGCTCTGTAGGACAAGCGGATGCCCCCCATCCTCCTCCTTTTCCTAGCTTTTATTGTTGAACGGACATCATATGGTATGGAATATCCTTTTGGTCAGTTTGGGTCAGCTGTCCCAGTTGTATCCCCTCTCAAGATCTTGTCCACCCCATACCACTGCAGGGGGGAATGTTGAGAAAAAACAACCTTGGTGCTGTGTGAGCCAATAAAATCTCCACCCCTTATTCCATACCATTTGCATCATGCTCAGGCCCTACATAATACATATTCACCCATTCCATTATATCTAATTCACTTTACTGAAATTCCTTCTTACAAACACTTACATCTTAATCTACATACTCTAAAACCATCTTTATACCTGTCCTGGTTTGAGTGAAAACAGAACTAATTCTGTTCAGTAATTTTACTTTTCAGCTCAGTTCTTCTAACTAACTGCACTTTCTGAAGTTAGCAGCCTGTTCTCACAGACAGTGTCTGCTTCTATCGGTGATAACACCTTATGTTTAGAGTTACTACCAAGGATTGGTGTGCAGACCAAGGCCACTGCTGGGTCCTGTGTACCACATTGGGGGGTGCAGAGGGTGAAAGGCTGCACCTGCAGGGAGGAGCGGACAGGACGGGTGACTCTAAACGGACCAGCGAGGTATTCCATCCCATATACGCCATATTTGGTCTGGAGCTGAGGGACCTGAAGGGTCTCTGGGCTCTTCTCTTCCCTCTTGGACTGCTTTGCCAGCTTTTGCTTGGCTTGGCTCGGGTCCTCTCTTGGTTCCTTCCTCGGAGCACCCAAGGAGGACTGCCTTCGATCCGATCTGCGTGTTCCTGAACCCGGTACCAGAATCCAGCTCCCGAACACATCTCCCGTCTGCTGCGGGGCCCAGTCTGGGACTCCCCCGAAGCCTGCACAACATCAGTGGTGACGGTGATGTAATTACCATCAGGGGGGGTTGGGTTCGATACTGGTTTTGTATATATTTGTATATATATTCCATTTTTATAATTATTATTTTCCTTTTCATTAAAGCTGTTCTAGTTTCCTTTTCTAATCTAAGTCTCTCTCCCTTATTCCCTTTCTCTTCCCCTTTGGGGAGGGAGGGGGGTTAACAGAGAGCATCTGTTATAGGTTTAAGGGGCTGCCCTGACCCTAAACCACGACAATACCCAAATTACAGATTAATATATTCTCATTAAGTACTATCCCCCGTCCTTTAACAGATAGCTATTATTCCCACATTACATGGCCTTTCTCCACTCCTCCAGATGTTCACAAACAGGTGATGATTGAGCCCCATCTGTCAGGATGGATCTTAAGGACAGAACAAGCAGTATATTTGATTATTGGGCACCAAAACCAGCTAGGTTTGGGTCATCACTGCACTCATCCAGTTCTTTGCAAAATCCACTCTTCGCTGCACTTCCTGCAACACACAACTCACATCACAGGTTATTTTTCCCCTAAGGTTAAGTCACCTTGAGGTACACACCAGTTCTCCCCATCCTCCTGCATTACTCACCAAGTACACCCAGGTCCTTGAGCAAAGACAATCCCATAAATGGGTTTGCCCTTTCCCAAGGGAGGAGCAACCCCCACTGCCTTCCCCAGACACTTCCCTGTGTGCACTACAGGGACCTTATCTCCTCCCACCTTAGGTAGGGGTTTTGTTTGGGCGGGACCAGGTTAACAGATCCTCTGCTGTTAACCAGCCAAGTGGCTTCTGCTAAATTTATATCCCAGTGCTTCCATCCCCCATTGCCCAACGCTCTCAACATAGTCTTTAGCATTCACGTTGGAAAAGACCCTTGGGATCATCAAGTCCAACCATTAACCCTACTCTACAAAGTTCACCCCTAAACCATGTCCCTCAACACCACATCTAAAGGACCCTTAAACACATCCAGGGATGGTGACTCAACCACCTCCCTGAGCAGCCTATTTCAGTGCCTGACTACCCTTTCTGTGAAAATTTTTTCCCTAATGTCCAGTCTAAACCTATCCTGTTGCAGCTTAAATCCATTCCCTCTTGTTATATCGCTAATTACCTGTGAGAAGAGACCAGCACCAATGACGTGACGATCGGTGATGGACTTCAAACAACTCTATAAGAGTTATAACTGAAGACCTTTATTCACCAAAGCGTCTGCAATATATACAGTTTGAGGCCCTGATCACGCACCCAAAGCTTAGCTGATTGGTTGCATTTGTTTTTCCACACACTGTCCACGCACGTTAAGCTAATACATAATTGGCTATTCTACATCACTCCCATCACTACCCCCATCCTGGTTATCTTCTACTTTCTTCTTTATCTTCTTGCTTCACTGCTTTGCTTCCTCCCTTGACGTTCTCAAGCATACCTCAAGGTTGTCATCCACAGCCCAATTTATTCCCAGTCTTGCCGATAGCAGGCATGCCCATTCTCCTCCAGGAATGATGCCACACACCAATCTCTCTACAATGTCCTTTCAGGTAGTTGTAGAGAGTGATGAGGTCTCCCCTTAGCCTCCTCCTCCTCAAACTAAACAGTCCCATCTCCTTCAATTGCTCTTCATAAGATTTATTCTCCAGGCCCTTTACCAGCTTTGTTGCCCTCCTCTGCACTCACTCCAGCACCTCGATATCTCTCATGTATTGAGGTGCCCAAAACTGGACACAATACTCAAGGTGTGGCCTCACCAGTGCTGAGTACAGGGGACAATCACCTCCCTACTTCTGCTGTTCACACTATTTCTAATACAGGCCAGGATGCCATTGGCTTTCTTGGACACCTGGGCACACTGGTGGCTCTCATTCAGCCACTTGTCAATTAGAACCCCCAGGTCCTTTTCTACCAGACAGCTTTACAGCCACACTTCCCCCAGCCTGTAGCATTGCCTGGGGTTGTTGTGGCCCAAGTGCAGGACCTGGCACTTGTCCTTGTTGAAGCTCATACCATTAACGTTGGCCCATCAATCCACTCTATCCAAGTCACTCCGTAGAGCCTCCCTATCCTCATGCAGATCAACACTCCCATCTAACTTGGTGTCATCTGCAAACTTACTGATGATACATTCTATGTCCTTATCAAGATCATCAATAAAGATGTTAAATAGAAATGGTCCCAACACTGAGCCCTGCGGAACACCACTTGTGACCGGCCGCCAGCTGGATTTAACTCCATTGACCAACACTCTTTGGGCCCATCCGTCCAGCCAGTGCTTGATCCAGCAGATCATATGCTCATCCAGGCCATGAGCAGACAGTTTTTCCATAAGAAATCTATGGGAAACAGTGTCAAATGCTTTTCAAAAGTCTAGGTAGACAATATCCACAGCCTTTCCCTCATCCAATAGTTGTGTCATCTTGTTATAGAAGGATATCAGGCTCATCAGGCAGGACCTGCCTTTCATAAACCCATGCTGACTGGGCCTGATCCCCTGGTTGTCCTCTATATAGCTCGTAATGGCACTCAAGATGATCTGCTCCATGACCTTCCCTGGTACCGAGGTCAGATTGACAAGTCTATAGTTTCCTGGATCCTCCTTTCTGCCTTTCTTGTAGACGGGTGTTAGATTTGCTAACCTCAAGTCCATTGAGACCTCCCCAGTTATCCAGGACTTCATGTAAATAATGGAAAGTGGCTCGGCGAGCATGTCTGCCAACTCTTTCATCACCCTTGGGTGTAACCCATCTGGTCCCATAGACTTGTGTGCATCCAAGTGGTGTAGCAGGTCACTGACCGCTTCCTCTTTAAATGTGATGACATCATTCTGCTTTCCCTCCCTGTCTCCTAGCTCATAGAATCATAGAATCATAGAATGTCAAGGGCTGGAAGGGACCTCAAAAGATCATCTAGTCCAACCCCCCTGCCAGAGCAGAATCACCTAGACCAGGTCACACAGGAACGCATCCAGGCGGGTCTTGAATATCTCCAGAGAGGGAGACTCCACAACCCACCCCGGGCAGCCTGTTCCAGTGTTCTGTGACCCTCACTGTGAAAAAATGTTTCCTTATGTTTACATGAAACTTCCTGTGCCTCAGCTTCAACCCATTACCCCTTGTCCTATCATTGGGCATCACCGAGAAGAGCCTGCCTCCATCTTCCTGGCACTCACCCTTCATATATTTATAAACATTGATTAAATCACCCCTTAGTCTTCTTTTCTCTAAGCTAAAAAGCCCCAGCTTCCTCAGTCTATCCTCATAAGAGAGATGTTCCACTCCCTTAATCATCTTTGTAGCCCTGCGCTGGACCCTCTCCAGCAGTTCCATGTCCTTCTTAAACTGGGGGGCCCAGAACTGGACACAGTATTCCAGATGTGGCCTCACTAGGGCAGAGTAGAGGGGCAGGAGAAACTCTCCCAACCTACTAGCTACACCCCTTCTAATACACCCCATGATGGCATTGGCCCTCTTGGCCACAAGAGCACACTGCTGGCTCATGGTCAGCCTCCCATCAACCAGGACCCCCAGGTCCTTTTCCCCTTCACTGACTTCCAACAGCAGTGAAGGGGAACTGCTGTTCATGAGGCTGGGTGTCTATGGAACAGCTAGTTCCACTGCTAAAGACTGAGGCAAAGTAGGCATTGAGCACCTCAGCCTTCTCCTCATCCTTTGTTACTACATTTCCCTCTGCATCCAATAAAGGATGGAGATTTTCCCTAATCCTCCTTTTGTTGTTAATGAATTTACAGAAACATTTTGTATTAACCTTAACAGCTGTAGCTAGGTTGAGCTCTAGTTGCATTTTGGCTCTCCTAATTTTCTCCCTACATACTTTCACTACATCTTTATAGTCTTCATGAGAGACCTGCCCCCTCTTCCAAAGGTCATAGACTCTCCTTTTGTTCTTGATGTCCAGCCAAAGGTCCCTATTTAGCCAGGCCAGTCTCCTTCCCCGCCTTCAGCAGGTAGGGACAGCCTGCTCCTTTGCCTTTAAGACTTCTCTCTTGAAGTATGTCCAGCCTTCCTGGGCTCCCAGTCCAGGTTCAGCTGAGCTACTTCAATCTTGGCAGTCTTGTTTGCCTGTTCTTTGTTTGAATGTTCTTCAGTGGCACGGTTTTTGAGCACATGAGCATCTACATGACCTTTAGAGCAATGCTTTCCACTTGGGCAGCAATATCCTACCACAATGCAGCAGCCCAAAGAGGTTTACCTCTGTGCTCCCAATTGGCTTTCTTCCACTCCTGCAGCCACCTCCACAAGGCATTAGCCACCATCTATGAGTCAGTGTAGAGATAGAACACTAGCCACATTTCTCATTTAGCAATCTCTAGGGCTAGTTGGATCACCTTCACTTCTGCAAACTGACTTGACTCACCTTCTCCTTTGGTGGCCTCAACGTATTGTCTTCTGGGACTCCACACAGCAGCTTTCCACTTCCAATGGTTTCCTACCACATGACAGGATACATCATTAAAAAAAGCATAAAGCCTTTCATCTTCTGGCAACTCATTATATGGCACTGCCTCTTGCACACGATTTACCTCCTCAGTCAGTGCTCCGAAATCTCTGCCTTCAGGCCAGTCCATGATATCTTCCAGGATCTCTGAATGGCTGGGTTTCCTCAGTCGAGCTCTGTCATGGTTTAGGGTCAGGGAAGCCTACTAGACCTATAACAGATGCTCTCTGTTAATCCCCCTCCCTCCCCAAAGGGGAAGAGAAATGTAATAAGTGAAAGAGATTTATCAATTAGAAAAGGAAACTAGAACAGCTTTAATGAAAATAATAATAATACTAAAAATGGGATATATACAAATGTATACAAACCCAGTATTGAACCCAACCTCCCCCCGATGGCAATATATGTTACCGTCACCTCTGATGCTGTGGAACAGGCAAGGGGAAAGTCCCAGACTGGGTCTAGCGGCATATATGGAAATGTGTTCAGGAGCTGGATTCTGGTACTGGACTCAGGAACACACAGATCAGGATTGAGGGCAAAACAGACAGAATTATCCTCGGATGCTGGCCATTGACGAAGCAAGGAAGAACCTGGAAGAGATGAGCTTGACCCTCCTAATCCCTCAGCTTTATACTGAATATGACATATACGGGATGGAATACCTCACTGGGCAGTTTATGGTCACATGTCCTGTCCACTCTTACCTGCAGGTGCCACCTTTCACTTTCTGCACCCCCCCACTGTGGTACACAAGATCCAGCAGTGGTCTTGCTCTGCATACCAGTCCTCCATACTAACTCTAAAAACTGCAAGAAGTAGACACTGCCTGTGAAAACATTCTGCTAATTTCAGAAAGTGCAGTTAGTTAGAACTTAGATGAACAGTAAAAGCACTGAACAGAATTCGTTCTGTTCTCACTCAAATCAGGACAATCTCGTGTGATCAACACTACCCCTTTATTCCAACGTAGCACTGTTTTCATGATGTGTAGAGGTAATGTTTCCTATGAACATCCAATGAAGCAGAGGCTGTTCAAATCCCCTCATATGCTGCTAGTATCTCTTTTTCAGGGGGGGGTGTAGTGGGCTTCTGATCTCTGATACTCACAGATCCAAAACTCAAATTCCAGTTTCTTCTGATGTTTGCTGCCAGAGGCTCCAGGTGAGACCATGCTCCCCAGCTGCTGTGTAGAGTACATTTTGCACAGCTGGTGCTGTCCAAACAAGCCCAAGTGCTACTGCACGAGCTATCTCCTGTTTGATGTGCTCAGAGGCTTGTTGTTGCTCAAGGCCCCACTCAAAATGGTTCTTCTTTTGGATTAATTGATAGAGAGGTCTCACCATCTGAATGTAACCTGGAATATACATTCTTCAGATCCCCACAAGGCCCAGGTGACATGCGGAAATTAATGTTTTTAAAAGTTCATAAAGTGGTTTTACCAAAAGTCCATAGCTATGTATCCATCCTGTCATGCCTAAGAATGCAAAAAGTTCTTTAGCAGTGTGTGGTGTCGGGGGTTCGGCAAATGGCTTCCTTCCTTGCAGTCCCTAAGGTTCGTTGTCCAGCGGTGATCTCATATCCAAGGTAGGTTACTTGCTGCTGAGCCACCTGGGCCTTCTGGGGAGAGACTCGATAACCATTTAGTCCAAGAAAATTCAGCAAACTGACTGTCCATCCCATACACATGTCCCTTGTTTCAGTGGCCACTAATAAGTCGTCCACATATTGCAATACCACCCCTATTCCAGGTGGATGTTCCCATCATTCCAGGTCTTTGGCTAGTTGGTTCCCAAAAAGAGTGGGGCTGTTCTTAAATTCCTGTGGCAATACTGTCCACGTGAGTTGTGTTCTCCTTCCAGAATCTGGGTTTTCTCACTCAAAGGCAAACAAGGGCTGGCTCTCCAAACTCAGGGGCAAGCAAAAGAAGGCATCCTTCAGATCCAATACGGTAAACCAAGCCAATTCAGATATTAATTTAGTTAAAAATGTATATGGATTTGCCACTACTGGATATAAATCCTCTGTTATCCTGTTAATGGCCCTCAGATCCTGCACTATCCTGGAACTCCCATTTGGTTTCTTAACTGGCAGGATAGGAGTGTTATATTCCAATTCACACTCTGTTAGCAATCCATATTTTATAAACTGTTCAATTATTGGTTGAATTCCTTTTTTGTCTTCTAATTTCAGAGGGTATTGTTTAATTTTTACTGGCTACGTCCCTGGTCTGAGTTTCACCACTACTGGGGAGGCAGTCTTTGCCCTCCCAGGTATTTCTGATGCCCATACTCCTGGAAATACTTGATCTTTTATTTCCTCAGGTACCCCAGCTTTGATGGGGGCGCTAATGGGAGCCAAACTTAGGATTTCAATTAATTGTTCATTCCCTATTTTAAATTCTAGTTTTCCTTTTTCAAATTTTATTTCTGCTCCCTCCCAAGTTGTGGGAGTGGGAGTCGGAACCTGAGTAACGACGTAACCTCAATGTGAGTATGGTCGTTCTCCTTTATTAATAGCACACACCATGTTTATATAGTCTATCAAACAAGCCACATGTGCAAACAAACTTTTTATTGGTTACAAGTTCTCGGCCACCATGCAAGTCCTCCTCTGGATTGGTGGTCAGCTATTGTTCTCGCGGTTACACACAACTCCGTCTGCAGGACTTAGATACTCCCTTCGTTACTCCCTTCTTTACTCCCTTCTCAAGGACGTTCAAAGGCAAGGCACGTCCTCCCTCTCAGATGCTAAGGGAACGTCCTCCATCTTAGATATCAGGGGAAAGACTGGATTGGTCACTCCAAGAAGTTCATGTCCTCCTCTGGCACGCAGCCATTCCTCCACAATTCCCCCTTCTTGTTTTTGAGCAATCCAGGCTTTATTTACAATGTTACTAAGTGCCTTTCTAATACAACTTAATGTCACACACAAGCAAATGCCAATGATAACCAATATTAGTAAAATACGTAGCCCCTCTGTTAAAACTACCAACAACCAACCAGGTAAGTTACCAAATAATCCATGCAACCACTCGTCTAGATACCCATGACTTTGTTGAATCCTTTTTGTGTGATCTTTAAGCCATTGAATTTGTTTGTGTATTGACTCACTATGATCCGACAAAGTCATATAGCACATCCCTTCAAAATCTTCACAACCGTGACCTTGAGCTAATAACAAAAAATCAATGGCTGCTCTATTTTGTAAAACCGCATGCCGCAAGCTATTCTGATCTTCTAACAACTTCTCAATTACTTCTATGGTTACATTGGCTTGTTTTTCAGCCCAACAGGCTAGCTTGCCTACTTCATTTAACGCTCGACCTGCAGCTGCGCCAGGTACAAATAGAGACAGAAATACTCTTTCAGTGGTACTCATCAGGGATACTTGGTCATTACACTCTGGGGAAAGACCTGTAACAGCGCGTTTTCTTCAAGACCTCCAGGTAACATTTCTCCACCAATTCTTATTTGGAGCCAGTAACGTCAATTGCCCAAGATAACAGGGTCCTCCAATAATATTAGCTGGAATACCTTGCCATACTCAATCCCCACAGATAAGAAAAACACCAGGAGGCAAAGCCTTAGCAGAACCATTGTTCCATAACAATGGGCTATTCCTGATACCTTGTAACATCCATGACAATGGACTAATCCTGTTACCTTGAAACATCCCATATGCTCCTAAGCTTCTCCCCTTCTTGTTGTTACCCTTCTCAGTGTCATTTGTACCACAAAACTGCCCAGGGCCCCAAGACCCATAAGAAGGTCCAGGGGAAACATCTGTCCAACCTGTACCATTCCAAGGATTGGCCCCAAACACCACACACGCCTGTGTCCAATGCTGGCCCGTATTCCCCATCCACATCGATCCCAACAACTCAATTTCCTGTGGATCCCAGGGCAGTGATACATCTAAAAAGCTGATTAGCTAAGCACTACATTAACTAACTGTGATAGAGTTACTACAAGTTGCTGTGATGAAGCCTGAAAAATCCCTAACGTTAAACTTTGGTACTCCAAGTAAACATGTTCGAAATGGCTCTGTTGCAGAGTTCATTGCCAGGCAAAATGCCTGTTGACCTGTTTTATTCGCCCATGTTACCCACAGATTCTGTCTGGGCTCTATCAGATGTAATGTTATCACCAGTTGCACTTGCAAGCTGAGGATCAAAACCTTGATCATCTTGCTCTGGTACAGACGGCTGAGTAGCGATGACAGGCTTTGCGTTGCGACTGGGCACCCACACAGGTCCGTGATCTGTGGAAACACACATATAAACTCGAGCGTTAAAGATAACTGGCACAGGTCCTAGCCAAGTACCTGAAATAGGATCTTTATACATTACATTAAGGCCTGGTAGCGTTGTCCCTCGGTTTAACTTGAGTTGTTGATGGTGGATCACCACAGGTGGTTCCTCCCTATCTCCCATGAGACAAAGAAAATTCAGAGTAAACAAAAATTTATGCAGTCTTTGCTGAGCATCTGTCTCGGCCCCCTTCTGCCTTTTAAGGCAATCCTTTAGTACCTGGTGAGTATGCTCCACCAGACTTTGCCCCATCGGTATGTGGGGAATCCCGGTAACATGATTAACTCCCCATGTTGTCACAAAAGATTTAAATTTCTGACTGACATAGGCTGGCCCATTATCCGTTTTTACCTGCTCAGGCACCCCCAATATTGCAAAACAAGCTAGCAAATGTCTGCAAGCATGATGTGCTTTCTCCCCAGACAGGGCAGTTGCCCAAATCATTTTTGAAAAGGTATCTATCGTTACATGCACATATTTTCAAATCCCAATATACGAAACATTTGTTCTTTGCCGTTTTGATCTAAATGAGGATGCTGCATTATAGCCTCCCAAAGGCGGTCTATAAAATGACTATATGTCTCTGTGGCCCCCTGTACAAGGTTGCCAAACGAGGGAGCACTTGACCCTGGAAGACCAAGAAACGCATCCAGGGCCAACCGTGCAGACAGCTGCAACATGTTGGCTGGGAAGGCAATTTGAGCATTCAGGTCACTAAAGTTCCCAGTTCCCATCAACATATCAACGGTAACTCCCTTGAGAGGGTCCCCGTCTCTTTGTCGCTGGGCTGCTGCAGCGATTGCTTGCTGCTGCCAAGATGACTGCCACAGCAGAAACTGCGTGGGAGTCAACAAAAGTCACATCAGGCTTTGACAATCATACGGACACATAAGATCAGCGGAAAAAATTCACGTGACAATCTGTCTAGTGACCTCTGATTTTACACCATAGTTTGCAAGGGACTGTCGGGCTTGTTGTAAAATTTTCCAGTCGTGCGGTTCCCATTTCCCTACACCGTTGTTTTGCACCACTGGAAAAGCCAGGGAGGTAGGTTCTCCCAGGTCTCCCATAGGCTTCCAGTGGCCCTCCAGGATCGCGTCCTTAATTACACCACTCCAGCGTCCGGGTTTAGCCAATGCTAGGGGATTTTGAAGACAAGGGGGTAACTCGTCCTTCTTTATTTTATCTCGCATCTCTAAGTTGTCAAGACGTTTCAAAACACTCTGCAAAAGTTTCATGGTGGCCTCAGTCAGTTGCGGCTCCGCTCTGTCGCTGGGGGGGGTGGATCCGGGGGGGTGGATCCTGACGGTTTCCCCGGAGTTGTTGGCAGCGGAGGGTATAGAGGAGATGCTGGAAGCGTGGGAGGCAGAG
>JANVCC010009648.1:479245-493662 GCA_025345505.1 Todiramphus chloris collaris
ATTTATATGTTGCTGCGTCTCTCCGCTCCCGGCATAAACAGCGACACTGCCTCAAAACAGTGTCCACACCCAGATGGTTCCTGTTAGAACCTTCTTCAAGATGGGATTTCTTCCTAACCCCTGCCAGAGGTATATCCCCTTAAATAAATACTTATTAGGAGTAGCCCACATCAGTTTGAGCACTTGAGCAAATTCAGTGCTTCTTGTAGATCAATCTCCTATTCTCCCTCTGCTATCTAGCATATTGCTGAAATTGAGACATGGAGTTTAGAATCAGGGATCAATAACAGGCAGAAGAAAAAGCAGAATCTTTCACATACTGTTTTCCTCCTTCCTGCCTTCTCCTCCCATCGCGCAGTCCAGAGCTGACAGGTGCAGGTGCTCCCTTGCCTTTTCAGCAAATGCCTGCATGCCTGGCCCAGCTGCCACTGGTGCCTTTGGACCAGGATGTCGGCTTTGTCTCAGGGCCAACCATTGCCTTAAGAGTACACATGTCAGGCTGTGTGCATTCTGCTCTGTGGATGCTGTAAAGCTGCTAGCAGAGGGATTTTCCTAGGTTCTCACAATATTCGGTGAGAATCCTGCCTTTCTCACACGTGTTATGAGAAACAGTAGGACGGTTTTGTAAACTAGACTAACACATGGTGTTTTGCTAAGTTCTGTTTATGGTACATTGGAAAAATATTTTGAAATAGGTGTTGTAGGACTTTAGCCAATCACCCTAGGAGATGGGTGATCACTGACCAATTGCCCTATGGGGCTAGGGTATATAAAATGGGGTTGTAAATTAATAAAGTTGTTTCTTTTGCCTGCTCTTGCTGAATTTATATGTTGCTGCATCTCTCCGCTCCCGGCATAAACAGCGACATTGCTCCTCTCTCTCTTTCCCAGATTACAACTAGAAAAAAGGTGATCCTTAGAACACAGCAAACTGTTCTTCCTTTTCTCCCTGCTGGGCTCCTGATGATTCTCCTGGAGGAGAGAAGGTTGGGAGTTGATCTTCACAATGCTTATAACTAGTGGGTGTCAAGAGGATGAGGCCAGTGACAGGACAAGGGGCAATGGGCACAAACTGGAACCCAGGAGGTTCCACCTAAGCATAAGGAAAAACTTCTTTACTTTGAGGGTGATGGAACACTGAAACATGCTTCCCAGAGAGTCTGTGGAGTCTCCTTCTCTGGATACTTTCAAAACCTGTCTGGACATGTTCCTGTGCAACCTGCTCTATATGGCCCTGCTGTAGCAGGGGGGTTGGACTCTATCTCCAGAGGTCCCTTCCAGCTCTTACCATTCTGTAATTCTTTGCTTTTGTAGTGGGTCTGGCTGAGCTGCTTTTTCCCATCCAGCCCTCATGCTGCAGCACTGGGAGCTGGAGGGTGTTGATAACACACCCATGTTATGACTGCCAGTGCTCACACGGCACCAGAGGATGGGGGGGCAAGATGGGGGAGAGGATACAGCTGACCTGAGCTGACCAGTGGGATATTCCATACCATATGACATCAGCTCAACTATAAAGGGAGAGGGCAGGAGGAGGATGGGGGTGCATTGTGCTTTGTCCTCCAAGCGGCTGCTTCATGTTCCTGGAGCCCTGCTTCCTGGACTTGGCCTGACATCGCCTGCGGATGGGAAGTAGAGAATAACATCTTATCTATCATAACCCACACCCCTTTGCTTTGCGTCTTATTCTCTCCCTGCGTGCCATGCTGAAGGGGGTCGGGGGGAGTGATAGAAGGGCTTGGTGGGCACCTGGTGCCGTGACAGGGTCAACCCACCACACCTTTATAGAACAAAGTTATTCCTGCAGTACCACATGAAGTGGTCATTCTTGGTAAGTTAAGCATCTAAAAGTGAAGTATCAAGACAAAACATCCAGGAATAAACTTTGTATCTGACATATCCACCCATTACTTGTTTCTTAGTGTTGCTATTTTGATCACTGTCAAAAAACCAAAGACTCGAGCTAGGACTTAGCAAGCCCTTGAACAACCTGATCTGACTTGTAGATTACCTATGCTTGAATAAGAAGTTGGACCTTCATGGGCCTTCTCCAACCTATTTTTTTTGCTAAGATTCTAAGAAGCTATTCTTGCATTTAAGAATGATATATTGTTGGGGGATTTTGTATATTTGGTCGGCTATTTGAAGTGCCTAAAGAGAACAATGTATATTTTGTCAGATTTAAAAGGTGTCCTTTAAAGGTGCACATAACAGTAATCACAGAATCACAGAATTACTGAGGCTGGAAAAGACCTCTGAGATCATCAAGTCCAGCCTATGATCTAACACCACCACATCAGCTAGACCATGGCACTAAGTGCCTCATCCAGCCTTTCTTTAAACACATCCAGGGATAGTGACTCCACCACCAATCTGGTCAGTCCATTCCAATGTCTGATCACTCTCTCTGTCAGGAAGTGCTTCCTGATATCCAACTGAAACCTCCCCTGGTGCAGCTTCAGGCCATGTCCTCTCATCCTGTCACTAGTTGCCTGGGAGAAGAGCCTGACCCCCACCTGACTACAACCTCCCTTCAGGTAGTTCAGGTCCCCCCTGAGTGTCCTCTTCTCCAGGCTAAACAATCCCAGCTCTCTCAGCCTTTCCTCAAAATACTTTCCTTCTAGTCATTTCACCAGCCTTGTTGGTCTCCTCTGGATCTGCTCCAGAACCTCAATATCCTTCTTGAAGTGAGGGGCCCAGAACTGTACACAGTACTTGAGGTGAGGCCTCACCAGTGCTGAGTACAGGGGGAGAATCACATCCCTAGTCCTGCTGGCCACACTATTCCTGATACAAGCCAGGATGCCATTGGCCTTCCAGGCCACCTGAGCACACTGCTGGCTCATTCAACCGGTTGTCAACCAGCACTCCCAACTTTCTCTCCAGCCACTCCTCCCCCAGTCTGTAGCACTGCGTGGGGTTATTGTGGCCAAAGTGCAGGACCCTGCACTTGGTCCTGTTGAACTTCATACTGTTGGCCTCAGTTCATCGACCCAGCCTGTCCAGGTCCCTCTGCAGCGTCTTCCTACCCTCCAGCAGATCAACACTCCCTCCCAGTTTGGTGTCATCTGCAAGTTTACTGAGGGTAGACTCAATCCCCATATCCAGGTCATCAGTAAAGATATTGAATAGGACTGGGCCCAGTACTGATGCCTGGGGTACACCACTGGTCACTGGATGCCAAGTGGATGCAGCACCATTCACCACCACTCTCTGGGCCTGGCCATCCAACCAGTTTTTAACCCAGCGATGGGTGCATCTGTTCAAGCCATGGACTGCCAGCTTTTCCAGGAGGATGCTGTGGGAGACTGTGTCAAAGGCTTTGCTGAAGTTGAGGTAAACCACATCCACAGCCTTCCCCTGATCCACTAGGCAGGTCACCCAGTCACAGAAGGAAGTGAGATTGGTCAGACATCAATAACTCCAGGTCATACAAACAGTCCTTTCTTGGTTGTTGACGATCGACCTAATAAAAGTGCAGTCAAGCCATATCCTAAGTGTCCTTTAATATTAGTGGGCACACACTGGACTGCTGTGTCCCACAGCGTTACTTCTACTGCTGTTTCCACATCCACTCCGGTGCTCCCTGCAGTTCTGGCGCAGAGGCTTGCCAAGCTGCCTGGCTGCTCGCCTTTGTTTGTGTCGACACGTGAGGTGACAGCGTCAAGCGCCCTATTAGCTGTAAAGCCTCTGTAGGTAGGCGAGCCTGTAATTGTACATTCACAAACAGACCTTGACCAGTCATTTGCTCAAACGTTATCAGACACAGCGGGTCTCCCTCCTGTATTTCAGTGTTTTTTAATGACTCTTGCATGCACAACTTATACCATCTATCTTGCCACAACAGTTGCCGAGTCAGCATTAAGAGCATATCAATCATCTGCTGACAATCACAGGGTGTCAAAATCTGACCCCCAAAAATATTATCTAACAGAGCTTGCATAAAGGGTGCTTGCAACCCATAATTCAAAACTGATTTACGAACCTCCTTGATTAAGTCCCAATGAAAAGGCACCCACTGGTTTGGCCCCCCTTGCACTACCGTAACCAGGAATGCAAACGGCACATCAGTTATTCCATCCCTCAGAGCTCCCTCACACACATTCCTCCACCGCTCACTAGCATCACAGCCCACACATTTCCCCTCCACTTGCTTTTGCTTTTCACCATACATTGTTACTGGGGACTCATCCCACTCATCATCACTGTCCTCCGGCAGCGGTGGATAATCTATTGCAGGGTCAGGTGGGGAGGGCGAGATCTTAGGAATGTCTCTCGGTGCTGCTGTTGGAGGGACCTTATTATACCGAGGAGGTTTTATTGGAGGGGTCGGCTTTGGAGGTACTTCCATACCCATGCCCAGGCAATGTGGGTTACGGTGAACACTCTCTGTGGGACAATTTCCCGCCTCGCTTGCACCCCCCTTATCCTCATCTTGCTCTACAGGCACTGTTGGTGCAGTCGGTGCAGGCGAAAGGGCATCTGATGGAGACGAAAATGGATTAGGTGGGGGCGAGAACAGATTTATGGCTGGCTTTATTGTTGCTTCTGCCCCAGATGCTGCCTTTCTTTCTGCTTTCATGTCCTGCAGTGTGGTTAGTACTAATTTCCACTATATCACCAAGTCTGATGCTACTTCATCTCCTTTCTCTACAGCGTCCCGTTAGGTTTTTTCCAATACCTTCCCAGGTCCCTGGCTTAAATGCCAAATCTGGATCAGGGGCATACCCTTGACTGCAGCACCACCTTAAGAGCCGCCGTAACGAATATTCGTCATACTTCAGTCCTCTTTTAGAGATAATATGCAGTAGGAGTCTGACAATCGCTCTCTCTTCATATGAAATGTTCTGCCACATACCGCCCCGGCTGCTCACCTCGCTGGGTGCTTTACCCCGTTGAAACAATTCCTTTTTCTTCCAGGCTGTTGTCTTGGTTTAAAAGACAGGTGTCTGCCAAGGAAGGCAGGAGTCTTCCTTGGAATGGAAATGCAACCCCCTCCCCCCCGAATGCTTATAATTTTGAAATTGTTATAAATGAGACCAAATAGTCTTTAAATAGAAAAATAAAAATTTATTAGTGATGGGGAATGAGCAAGCAGCGCTGAGTGCGCAGGGAGTCTGCACTCCATCAATAAAAAGACCATCCGCTGTGTCCCCTCCGCAGAAGCTGGATCAAGGGGCGTGTGTTTCCTCATGGCCGATTGTAATTTTTCCAGAAATTCATTGGGGGTTTCATGAGGCCCCTGTCTCAACGAGTATATATATGACCAGTTTAGTGGTTTGGGTATCACAGTCTCCAATCCGAATTTAATCAAATTCTGATATCTTTGTAGTCTTTCATACTCAGCAGGAGTATTTGGGTCCCAATTAGGATCAGCCAGGGGTCCGTGCTGATCCACTGTTCCTTGCAAAGTTCCCGAGGCAATTTGTCCCTGCACATGAGTCCGGGCAGTTCTAATTATTAACTGTTTTTCAATGTCTGTTATTTCTCCCCATAAAGCATCTATAATCCTCCTGTCCAGTGGAATCCGTCTCCACTCTTTGCTCCGCTCTCAGGTCGATGGGGGGTGCATAGTCTTCCATTCTTTCCTCCTCCTTTCCCTTTCCTCTCAAACATTTCAACACTTCCCGATTTTTCCAAAGCCAAAACTAAAGAGGTCTTATCGAGACACATTTAATCCATATTTCCTCTGCCACTCGGGATGATTTCTAACTCAGAAAAACATATCTGAATATATTACTTCATCTCATTTCTCATTTTCCTCCAAAATCACTATCAGCTCCACCAAGGCATCACATTCCAAGGCACCTCCTGCCAGCCACCCCAGCTGCCTCCAGTGTGTGAAAATGCATCCCAAGGGGTTTTACGATCGATCTCCTGACTCTGTCTCCCACCCGTTGCAGTATTTACGAAATCCCACACCTCTCACAATAACAATGGGTAACAGACACAACCAAATTATCCAAACCACCACATACAACAACAAAAGGTCCTTATACCAAATCACCTGAAACTAGCCCTGAATTTGCATCTGTGCAGTTCCAGGGACAGTCTTAAAAGTTCTCAGTTCTGTGCTAATTCAGAACTTCGTCAAAAATACCACAAACAAAACACACTGAAAACAATAATACACAAAACAATAACCAGACACTAAATTAATTCAACGGGGTCTTGTATCCCTATTTTGCTTTTCTTTTGTAAAATTTATGACCCCAAATTTAGCAGAAATCAAACCCCCTTGCGTTCCAGCTGATCCTCAGATAGAAGAGGGGCTGGGGGCGGCTGGGCTTGATTCCTGATACACAGCTGATAACAAGACACAATTCACTCAACCGGTTAGCAGTGTTTATTTTGTTGTTTTTCTTCCCGGGAATCACTGACACATTGCAATCACTTCATTGTCTCTGGCCGCAGCCCTTGCGGGACAGCGGAACTGCAGATCAGAACTCTGCACTCACTCCGCAGCTGCACTGCGTCTCACACACACAGACCACTTTCTGCAAAGTTAGACTGTATACTCTCATTCATTCTCACTCACTCCCTTTTACTCCTTCAATATGTCTTTCTCACTCTCACCCCACACACAACAAAACAACCACACAAAAATAAGGTACCTCCACTTCCCAATCACTTGTTAATATTCACCCATGGGTATTATAAAATCTCACATGTGATCAACTCCTCAATTCGGCAGAATTAATACCCAAATTTCTTGGATCAACTCCTCAATTCGGCAGCATCAATACCCAAATTTCTTGGATTAACTCCTCAATTCGGCAGTATCAATGCCCAAATTTCTTGGATCAATTCCTCAGTTCGGCAGAATTAATACCCAAATTTCTTGGATTAACTCCTCAATTCGGCAGTATCAATGCCCAAATTTCTTGGATCAATTCCTCAATTCGGCAGAATTAATACCCAAATTTCTTGGATTAACTCCTCAATTCGGCAGAATTAATACCCAAATTTCTTGGATCAACTCCTCAATTCGGCAGTATTAATACCCAAATTTCTTGGATCAATTCCCCCTTTAGACCTGGGACCCTTGCCCTTACCGGAGCCCTGTCCCAGTTCCCGGAGGTCCCTTCTACCTTAGGTTACCACCTCCCCGATCCCATGGGTCCCTTCAACAACCAGGTTACCACCTCACCGATCGCATGGATCCCTTCTACCTTAGGTTACCACCTCACCGATCCCATGGGTCCCTTCAACAACTGCTTCGTCCCTTCACCTGCCGTTTCCCTCGCGGGATAACGGAACCAAGGCTAGAAGGACTCCGCACTCACTTCGTAACAGAGTTACGTCTCACTCACTCTCCGACCTCACGTTCCCACCCAACCAAGCGATACTTACAATTCGAAGTCTGCGCCTGGGTCTTCGTGCACGAGAATTACGGATGACTGCAGTTTAACCGGGGGAGAGCTCAATTCCTTGCTCAATCCTCATCTTAATTGTTCCCGTAACCTTCCGGCGGGCAGTGGTCGCTCCTCAGGGCCGCCAAAAAAAAAGGCGGGGGCGCCCCACCTGAGGATTGATTCTGCCCAGCGAAAGAAACGGGATCACGTCGGGGTCACCAAATTGTTATAAATGAGACCAAATAGTCTTTAAATAGAAAAATAAAAATTTATTAGTAATGGGGAATGAGCAAGCAGCGCTGGGTGCGCAGGGAGTCTGCACTCCATCAACACGCACACCAAGATGTCAAGCAGGCAGGCATTTATCACACTAAATCATGAATATCCAACAGTGTTAACTACATATTCATTATATGGGGTTGGATTATTATAATCAGGTCCAGGAACTCATTATCATAGGTCTCCTCCCTTTGGCACTTGCGCACTGGTGTCTGGTGGTCGTGGGCCGGGGTCTTCAGGAGGAAGGCCCCCAGTCTTCCTCGCAATGTACTTTTCACCTCTTGTCTCAAAATGATGAGTTGCGATGAAATCACAGGGTTGGTGTGACCTGGCTTGTCTGTGGGAGACTCTCCTGTATTCCTCCCTGTCTGGGAGTTAGTTTCCCTTATCTACAAAGACCAAGACTACACAGGATTTATGAGAACCTTGATAACTCTCAAGGCTATGTAAGACAGGCTACAGCTTACAATTATGCAAGGCAAAGCACAGCTTATAACTATGTAAGACAAACTATGTAAAACAAAACACAACTTACAACTATGTAAGACAAAGCCCAGTTTACAACTATGTAAAACAAAACACAACTTACAACTATGTAAGACAAACTACAGTTTACAAGGCTACTAAACTAGGATTTATGAGGACATTTACAACTCAGGCCTCAGCCAGGCCTGTATCCAGTGGGAGCAGGGATGATGTCCTGGAGGGCCGAGTCCCCAGCAGGGCAAAATAAATTTGGTACCTTTCTATACCTGATCTGGTGCTTTTATTAAAGGAAAACATCTTAAGTGATTGGTTTACCTGTTCCCTTTTAACAGCAACCCCCTGTTGTCACATCTTATTGACACGAATCATCCAATTTTCTCCATTACAAAATTAAGGGGCTTTCAGGCAAAGATATGAGGAATAGGAATACTAGTTCTTTACTAGATATCTATATAACAAGACAAACAAACAACAATAACTACGGCAGTAACAGGAAATAGCAACAGGAAGCCAGTGCCAACCCCTCGGGCGGCTCCCGGGGAGCAGGGAGGGCGTGATGGTCTCCCCACCGCTCCGGAGCCAGCTCAGGCCTCACGTGGCAATGGCCGACGGAAAGCCCGCGTCACAAACCCCCCTGGGCAGCCGATCCCGGTGCCCTGCAGACAGCAGGGGTAGAAGGAAAAAGCAGGAGACGAAGCAGGGATGACCTCTCTCCAAGCTGATCCCGGTGTCCCGCCGGATCCTTGGTAGGCAGCAGGGAGAGCAGGAGACTCAGCAGGGAGAGCAGGAGACGCAGCAGGGAGAGCAGGAGATGCAGTGGGGATGAGTTCTCTGCACCACGAGGGCAGCTTCTCCTCACCTCGAATGCAGGGAGAAAAAACAAGAGCCCCAGGGGCTCCACCCAAACCCCTTTATTCGGCTGGCTGGACCCCTCCCCCTGTGGCCAGGTCCTTTTGTCTCTCTTAAGTACAGCCATTTACCTCCCTGACAAACAAGTATGGAAAAATTCTTTAAAAGAAGAAGGAAAACAGAATAACTCCCCAAAACCCCAACATTATCCACCCCGAATTTTTCCATACTAACATGTTACACCAAACTTAAACCTTTAAACTATATACACACATGCATTACCCCTAATTATATACATCTATACATGCAGATATGGATACAAGTGCAATGCCATGAGTGGTTCACCCTAAAACGAGGTCCCCTTGAGGTATGCATCGGGTCTCTCCATCTCTTTGCATCACCCACCAGGTGCAACCTGGTCCCTGTGTAAAAACAACCCCACGCATGGGTTTGTCTTTGCTCAAGGCAGACTTTACCCAAACAGTTTTCCCAAGCATACCTCTCATGTGTACCACTGGAACCTTTTCCCCGTCTGTTGTTTGTAAGGGTTCACACTGAGCAGGGCCTGCTCGGTTGGTGGAGCCTCGGGTGTTAATTAACCAGGTGGCTTTTGCTAAATACATCTCCCAGTTTCTGAAAGTCCCCCCACCCAGTGCCTTCAATGTGCTTTTAAGCAGTCCATTGCACCGCTCAACCTTCCCAGCTGCTGGTGCATGGTAAGGGATATGGTACACCCATTCGATGCCATGTTCCCTAGCCCAGCTGTTTATAAGGCTGTTCTTGAAATGAGTCCCATTGTCAGACTCAATTCTCTCGGGCGTACCATGCCTCCAAAGGACCTGCTTTTCAAGGCCCAGGATGGTGTTCCGGGCAGTAGCGTGAGGCACAGGGTAGGTCTCCAACCATCCTGTGGTGGCTTCTACCATGGTGAGCACATAACGCTTGCCTTGGCGGGTTTGAGGCAGTGTGATGTAATCAATCTGCCAGGCCTCCCCATACCTGTATTTGGACCACCGCCCACCATACCATGGGGGTTTTACTCGCTTGGCCTGCTTGATCGCGGCACACGTCTCACAGTCATGGATAACTTGGGAGATACTGTCCATGGTTAAATCCACCCCTCGGTCTCATGCCCACTTATAGGTAGCATCTCTGCCCTGATGGCCTGAGGCATCATGGGCCCATCGAGCTAAGAACAACTCGCCTTTATGTTGACAATCCAAGTCTATCTGGGACACCTCTATTTTTGCAGCCTGATCTACCTGTTCATTGTTACGATGTTCTTCATTAGCTCGGCTCTTGGGGACATGGGCATCTACATGGCGGACTTTCACAGGTAGCTTCTCTACCCGAGTAGCAATGTCTTTCCACTCAGCAGTAGCCCAGATTGGTTTTCCCCTACGCTGCCAGTTTGCCTTTTTCCATCTTTCCAGCCAGACCCACAGGGCGTTGGCTACCATCCATGAATCAGTGTAGAGGTATAGCTTTGGCCACTTCTCTCTTTCAGCAATGTCCAGGGCTAATTGGACGGCTTTGAGTTCAGCGAGTTGGCTCGATCCACCTTCTCCCTCGGTAGCTTGTGCAACTTGTCGTGTGGGGCTCTATACAGCAGCTTTCCATTTCCGGCTAGCACCTACGATTCGGCAGGAACCATCAGTGAAGAGGGCATATTGTCTTTCACTCTCCGGTAGCTCATTATATGGGGACGCTTCCTCGGCACGTGTCACTTGCTCCTCCTCTTCTTCAGAGGATAATCCAAAAGTCTCACCTTCCGGCCAGTTCGTAATTATTTCCAAGATCCCAGGGCGATTTGGGTTTCCAATACGGGTGCACTGTGTGATGAGGGCAATCCACTTGCTCCAAGTGGCGTCGGTGGTGTGATGCGTGGAAGGAGCCTTTCCCTTAAATATCCACCCCAGCACCAGTAGTCGGGGTGCCAGGAGGACTTGTGCCTCTGTGCCAATCACTTCTGAGGCAGCTTGGACTCCTTCATAGGCGGCCAAGATCTCTTTCTCTGTTGGGGTGTAGTTGGCTTCGGACCCTTTGTAGCTTCGGCTCCAGAATCCCAGTGGTCATCCCCGAGTCTCACTAGGCACCTTCTGACAAAGGCTCCAGGACAGACCTTTGTTCCCAGCTGCAGAGTAGAGCACGTTCTTCACCTCTGGTCCCATCTTGACAGGGCCAAGGGCTACCGCACAAGCGATTTCCCGCTTGATCTGGGTGAAGGCTTGTTGTTGTTCAGGGACCCAGTGCAAATCGTTCTTCTTGCGGGTAACCAGGTACAGAGGGCTCACGATCTGGCTGTACTCAGGAATATGCATTCTCTAAAAACCTATGGCACCAAGGAAAGATTGCGTTTCCTTCTTGTTGGTGGGTGGAGACATTGCGGTGATCTTATTAATGACCTCGGTGGGAATCTGACGCCGTCCGTCTTGCCACTTTACCTCCAGGAACTGGATCTCTTGGGCAGGTCCCTTGACTTTGCTCTTTTTGATGGCGAAGCCGGCTTCCAGGAGAATATGGATGATCTTCTCTCCTTTCTCAAATACCTCTGTTGCCGTGTTCCCCCACACAATGATGTTGTCGATGTACTGCAGATGTTCTGGAGCCTCACCCTTTTCCAGTGCAGTCTGGATCAGTCCATGGCAGATGGTGGGACTGTGCTTCCACCCCTGGGGCAGTCGGTTCCAGGTGTACTGCACGCCCCTCCAGGTGAAGGCAAACTGAGGCCTGCATTCTGCTGCCAGAGGAATGGAGAAAAAAGCATTGGCAATGTCAGTAGTGGCATACCACTTCACTGCTTTGGACTCCAGCTCATACTGGAGCTCCAGCATGTCTGGCACAGCAGCGCTCAAGGGTGGAGTCACTTCATTCAAAGCATGATAGTCCACTGTCAATCTCCATTCTCCATCAGACTTGCGCACAGGCCAAATGGGGCTGTTGAAGGGTGAGTGGGCTTTGCTGACCACCCCTTGGCTCTCCAGCTCACGGATCATCTTGTGGATGGGGATCACGGCATCTCGATTTGTCTGGTACTGCCGGCGGTGCACTGTTGAGGTGGCAATTGGCACTGGCTGCTCTTCCACCTTCAGGAGCCCAACTGCAGAAGGATTCTCTGATAGTCCAGGCAGAGTGTTCAATTGCTCAATGCCCTCTGCCTCTACAGCAGCTATCCCAAATGCCCACCTGAGTCCTTTTGGGTCTTTGTAATAGCCGCTCCGGAGGAAGTCTATGCCCAGAATACACGGGGCCTCTGGGCCAGTCACAATTGGATGTTTCTGCCACTCCTTCCCAGCCAGGCTCACCTCAGCTTCCACCACGGTCAGCTGCTGTGATCCTCCAGTCACCCCAGCAATGGAAAGTGATTCTGCCCCCACATGTCCTGATGGCATTAAAGTACATTGGGCACCAGTATCAACTAATGCTTCATATTTCTGTGGCTCTGATGTGCCAAGCCATCTGATCCACACTGTCCAGAAAACACGATTCTCCCGTGCCTCTTCCTGGCCAGAGGCAGGGCCCCTCTAGCCCTGGTTATCATTCCTTCCCTGGGCATATGTGCAGGAGGTTCCTTTTAGGGGATCTGAGATATCATCCTCCCTTCTGTAGTACCTGGCAGCTCGGTCATGGGAGGCTGAGGCCACTTTCACTCTGGTGGTACCCCTTTGGTTAATGATTTCCCTTTTGAGTTCACTCACCTGTGCTGCCAGAACAGAAGTGGGTTTCCTATCCCATTTTCTCATGTCTTCCCCATGGTCACACAGAAAGAACCACAGCTCAGCTCGTGGGGTATACCCTCTCTCTCTAGCTGGGGGACGTCGGGCTCTGACTCTGGGGTCTGTGACTCGCACTGGTGCCACCCAGGAAATGCTCTTCCTTACCTCCTCCACAATCTCCTCCTTGAGGTCCCTAACCACAGCAGAGACATGAGCCTTCATTGGGCCATTGACCATACTCTCATAATACTGGAATTTGTTGGAAATGGAACCCACTGTTTCTCGGTTGTCCTCAGCATTAATGGTTGCAATGAAGGTGGCATATTGCGGTGGCCCTAATCTTGCCAGGTTCCACAACATCTGCCCTGTGCACCTGACTTGGTCGGGGTCATTATCGTGTTGTCCATCCCTCCCAAAGAGTACCTCTAACACTGCTACATCTCTTAGCTGTTGGATTGCTTCCTCGAGTGTCTTCCACTGCATTTTATGATGGTACTCCTGCATTCTCTCTCTATGAACAAACCTTTCTCTCACACTTGTTAAAAGGTGCTCCCAGAGAGAAAGGGGCCCTGGCTCCCTCACAAATACTTGATCTACAACCGGGTCCTGGGTCAGGGATCCCAAATACCTTGCTTCACCACCATCCAGTTGCACACCTTTGCCCATAAGGTCCCAAACCCGAAGTAACCAAGTTGCATAAGCCTCAAGCCCCCGTCGCACAAGGTCTTTTCGCAGATTACGGAGGCTGTCATACAACAGGGACTCGGTGATGATTTCAGGCTCTGGCTCTCCTGCTGGTTGTGAGGGCCCTGGTTCCCCATCATCATTAACTGGGCGTGCTGATTTGGTCTTATACTTCCTCCTCTGCACAGGGGTGACTGCTGCTGGCTGGGGCTGCCCTTGTGGTTCAGCTGGAACCTGGACAGTTGTAACATCTGTGGGTTCCACTGCTGCACCACCAGGATCCCCCTCTTTGGGGCAGGGAGAGGGTTTCCCATCAGCTGGGGAGGTGTATTCCCTCAGCATCTGGCCCATCTCACATATCTCCTTCACCAGTACCACTACCCAACTCGGGTGGTCTGTTTCTGAGGTGGGCTGTGGGGCAGGGTCGGGCTGCGGGGCAGGGTCTCTAGTTGCTGGGGCCGTGTCAGGTTCTGGGGCAGCACCCCTAGACTCTGGGGGAGGTACCTGGGCAGTTATCCAAGCCGATCTGAATGCTAAATAGAGCAGGCCTATCAACAACATTTGGTTAGTATCTAGAGGAAATCTAAACCCTTCAAAAGCCGGTGGGGTAGGCCCAAAGAACTGGTTGAAAGGTTGGGAGAAAAGTTCCCACAGTGTTATTTCCTCACAGAAGGTACCATTTTTCATACAACCCCAGAAACATACGCTTAGTGTATGAGAGCCCTTTATCCATGCGCCCACACTCCAGAGGAAGTAGAAAACCCATGCATTCCTCACTTTATCAACCCACTGCGCAAACTGGATAACAGCCACAGTAGCCTTAGTCAGGGGATCCATGTTTAGAAAAGGAGCTGCAAAGGGGAGAAACAGAGACACGACCGCGTGCCATGTGAGCCGGGGCAAGCTAGACCACATGGTGCTGCCTAACAAGGTTGCAGTATTCATCACACAAAACTAGATTACCCAGTTGTCGTAGACAGTGGGAGAATTACGGCACTCAGTGTGAGCAATCAGGCAATTCTCGTTTATTGTTAAGACCAACACTCTT
>JANVCC010009648.1:503662-518887 GCA_025345505.1 Todiramphus chloris collaris
TATAGATGGCATTATGTGGTGTGAGCCAGGTAATATTCTGTGACCTCTGACACACATAAGAGCCAAGCTTCACACAAGTAACATTGCCTTCATTCCCTGTAATATTCGCAATAGCTTCCGACCCTGCCAGGTCGAGTTTCTGGGGATCCCATGGGAGCGTAGTATTCAAGCCTGCCAGTAACTTTCTGGAGCACTCCGCGATCGACGTGCTGTTGGTACAATTTCCCGTAGAAAATTTATCTAGGGCTGACGACAGTAAAGTCATGTTAGTCTGAGGGACCCCTAACAGACAGGTGCAAAAAGGATCAGATGCTGATGCAAGGGAGAGGCAAAGTGCCGTACGGTTAGTCTTGTTGGCCCAGGTTACCCACAAGTTTGCTCTTGGGTCAATTTTGTGTAATCCAGTTCCTAGCGAGACTGGTAGGAACAGCATTAACGTTACCAGGGTTACCATAATTGATAACTAACTTAACAACTAATAACTGATAAATGAAAACTATTAGCGAATAAATGACAACTAACAAGCGGATAATAAGCGATAACTAACAACTAGTTAACGATAACGAATAATGGGGCACCACGACCCCCACGGTTAGGTTTGTTGCACCCACAGCAATTGCTTACACTGCCCACAGTCTAGGAGTACCCGGGCCACACAGTTTCTTTCAAGGTACCCCTTGCAGGGATGTGTAGACAAGTCTACAAATTCGATGGTGGGCAATAAGGCTGATACGTGGAAAAGCTGGTCAGCGCTGGAACAGTGCTCAACCTTCCAGTCCAGGGTCGGGTTGAGCACTCCCACCAGGTTGCTCAAGCATAGTCGAAGGGCCAGGAGGAGTCGCCATGTCAGTGTCCTCTGGTCGAGACCCTAAAATCGGGCTGGTATCACGCTCATTCGTTGTTGCAGCCTTGGTCCATCTCGCAGGAACCCAAATAGGACCTGTAGGCGCAGAAACACAAAGATACCCACGCCCCCAATATAACACCTTCGCTGGACCTTCCCACAGTCCAGATTTTGGATTCCGATACCAAGGTGCGATTCTGTTGTAATGGCGGGGACACCCATTCCAGGGCCCACACCTCCCCCGTTTTCTTTAAGGACTGGGTTAATGTCCCTATAAGATGTTGCTCCCCAAACCATATGGTAAGGTCAATGGGGAGGTCCGGGTCGCGCCTCCGGACCTCTCCATGGACCACAAAGTCGACAATACGGTCCAAAGTCTCCCTTTCACGGGGCATTACCCGAACCGGCCGTGTTGGGTCCGCACCCTTCAGAAGGGGTCACAATTGTTCTAATAGTTCATTGGGTATGCTGACTATAGGGCGCAACCATTGCAGATCGCCTAGTAATCTCTGGGCATCATGCACAGTCTCAATCTTAGTGTCCAGAGTCAGTTTTTGGGGCGTAATTACTTGCTCCGTAAGAGTCCAACCTAAGTATTTCCAAGGGGAGGATCGTTGCACCTTTTCTGGCACGATTTTCAAGCTGGCAGCACCGAGCTGTTGTTGTATGGCCTCTACCTGATTCTGGGAAAAGGGGTGTGATTGGGCAAACAAAATGTCGTCCATATAATGATAGATCACTGTTTGAGGCCAAACCCTTCTCAGCGGTTGCAAGGCATTGTCCACATACAACTGGCACAAGGTCGGGGAATTACGCATCCCCTGCGGTAAAAGCGTCCATTCGAACCGCTTATCAGGTTCGGCTCGATTTAATGCTGGCAACGTAAACGCGAAGCGACGGGTGTCACTGGTATGTAGGGATATAGTGAAAAAACAGTCCTTGAGGTTGATTATCAATAAGAGCCAATCTCGGGGGAGCATGGACGGATTAGGCAAACCCGGCTGCAGCGCCCCCATTGGCTCCATTTGCTTATTCACTGCCCTTAAATCATGTAATAACCGATATTTGCCTGATTTTTTCTTTATGACAAAAATGGGAGTATTCCAAGGACTCATTGATAGTTGTAAATGTCCTTGCTCAACCTGTTCCATCACCAACAGGTGAGCTTGGTGTAGACTTTCCCTCTTTAGCGGCCATTGATCAATCCACACCGGAGTAGTCACAGTCCAAGTCAGTGGGATGGGAAAAGTCCATGCAATGGCTGTGACTGTAACCATACTGGGCAGCATAGGCCAGTTCTCCAGCCAGTGTTTAGGGGCAACTATACTCGAGTCCACTCCAGTGTCCAAAAGCCCATCCAGCATAATTTCTTGTTGCTGATAGGCGATAGTCACCTTTTGTTTGGGCCGGGTGGTTAAGTCCATGGTAAGCAAAGTAAGTCCTCCGGTCGAACCAAAGCCTTGCTTACCCCTTTCCCTGTTCAATAATGGGGGTAGACCACACGTAAGCTGTGGTAATGGCACCAATTGGGCGATACGCTGTCCCTTCTCAATCCTCAGAGGCGGTGAAATGGTATACACCATCACGAATATTTCCCCAGTGTAGTCTGCATCTATAACTCTGGGAAGCACAAATAGTCCCATCATGCTAGCTGACGATCGTCCCAGCAGTAGAGCTCCTATGGCCCAATCATTAATGACTAGTGAACCATGCACTCCCGTTGAAACCCTCTCAGGACATGTTGTTAGCAGGTTGATGTCTGCTGTGGCTGCCAGGTCCAGTCTGAGGCTTCCGGTGGTAGCAGGTTGGGGGGGAGCTGTGCTGAGGCATTGATGGCTGCTACTTGTGTCGTCGCACGGTGTGTCCTTCTTTTCCACAGCGGAAACACTTTATCCTGTTGGTCGCTGGTCGGCTGCCGCCCATGGCCGTTGCTTGTAGGGGTGCAAGAGCAGCTAACACTTGTGTCTGCGCGGCTGCTGCCTGTTCTTTGAGCCCTACCCCAAGCTCCTTAACGGCCTGCACTAAAAAGGCCTGCGACCCGACAGGAATATCGGACATCCGCTCTAACGCTTCCTCTATGGTCCAATTCGCCCCCAAGGTATTTAGAACTGCTCGGGTGGTTGCATTGCAGTTCTGTAGAGCACACTGCTTTAACAATGCCCCCCTCATGTACTCAGGAACCGCAGCCTTCTCGATTGCATTAGCAGCTTTATCTATAAAGGTCCCAAATGGTTCATCCCTGCCCTGCTTTATCCCCATGTAACTAGGAACCCCTCCGGGGGCCTTGATTTTATTAAAAGCAGCTCGGACCAATCGCATCGCCTCTTTCAACTTTTCAGCACCGAGTATGGCTTGGGCTTCAACCCAATGAATGGAATAGGCTCCCAGACCCATCAGCTCATTGAGAGTCAGCCCATGTAGCGGATCACCCGGCTGTCTCTGCACAGCTACAGATTCTTGGCAATACGCTTGCCAGTGGGCATTATAAAGTAGCTGCTGGTGCTGGCTAAGGATGAGCTTCATGATCGCTCGACAATCTGAGGGCAACAGAATCTGCATCCCCCACAGATAGTCGATCATCTGTCTCACGGGCTCACTAGTGACGCCGAAGTGGCTGACAGTGGAGCGGAGTTGAGCCAGCCATTTACAATCGAGTGCCGATATCGTGGCATTCATCCCTCCCCCGGCTATCGGCGTAAATATTACCGGGTAAATCACCTCTAGGACAGAATCAGCCGCTTCGTTATCCCTGGATCCAATAATATCCCGAGCTAAAGCAGCCCATGCCTCCCGTCTTTCTCGGGCAATCGCCGCCCCTAGATCGCTGTCTTCTCCGGGGACGGCCTCTTCCCCGGGCGGCGGCGGTGGTTCCGGCCACTGCGACGGCTGCGGATCCTGCCCCTGTGCTGGCGGAGCCGATGGCTGCGGATCCGGCAGAGGGGGGTCTTGGCTAGGAGGTGGTAGCAGGATAGTGGATACAGCGGGGGGTAAGGGACAGTAGCTCACTCCCTCTAGCAACCTATTCCTCCCCATAGCTGCCGATGCTTGGTGGGCAACTTTCTGTTCTGCCTGATGTTGTAAAAGCGCATTATGTACTATCCTCCACTGCTTCCCTAATTCCTTCGCGGTTTTATAATCATCTAAAATCTCCTCCCAAAGTATATACCCGAATTTAAAGCATCCTCGTGCGTACCCATAAGCTAACAGCCCAGGGAGACCTTTTCGCAAGTCTATGCCCTTAACCTGTCACTTCTCTAAGAAGCAGGGAAATAAATCATATGCTGCTTGCCTCTCCATTTTACCTTCACTGCGTGCTCTTGCAGCCCTACGAGGTCACCGGCAGCACGTTACGGCCACGGACTCTCCTATGAGGTTGCCGGGGGCCCTGCTGTATGGCTTCTTGCCGTTCCAGCTTTTGCCATCCCTGCTTCGACGGGATCTGTTCACTCGGCACCGTCTCTTTGGCGAAGACGTCCGTTTGGCACGTCGGAGCGTGTTCAGACCAGCAGTATCATGTCGTGGTCGTCGTCGGGGTCACCATTTGTCGGAGACGGTGGGAGAATTACGGCACTCAATGTGAGCAATCAGGCAATTCTCGTTTATTGTTAAGACCAGCACTCTTTTATACAGTTATTAATGAGGCTCATACATAGTGCAAAAGCAAGCTCATTATTGGTTAGGCTATAAAAAGTCAGACCTGCCTAGTTGCTTATCTCTGTGGTCGTGCAGCTGGTGCAGCTCCTCATATCTTAGGCCCCAGGCATCTTGTTGTTGTAGAACTCCCATTCTCAAGGAACAATCTGACCTTGCTATTCTGTTACACTATCTGTGTCCTGTGCCTGTTCAGCTCCTCGTCAGCAAGTCTCTGCATGGGAATGTGACCCTTACCCTGTAGCCACTCTCCCACACCCAGTAACTGTTATTCCTTTTTTCACCCTTTCCTCTCAATACCCTCAAGCCCCACATTGGGCGCCAAAATCTGTCTTGGTTTGAAAGACAGGTGTCTGCCAAGGAAGGGAGGAGTCACCCTTGGAATGGAAATGCAACCCCGTCCCCTCCGAATGCTTATAATTTTGAAATTAAGGGGCTTTCAGGCAAAGATGAGGAATAGGAATAACCGTTCTTTACTAAATATATATATATCAAGGCAAACAAACAACAGTAACAGTAGTAGTAACAATAGTAGTAGTAACAACAAACAGAGGCAGGAACCCAGTGCCATGCTCTCTCGGCTGCAAGCACTTCCCCCTTTCGTGCAGTTCCACTCACAGCCGGCAGGGGCGCTGGCGGCTCCCGGTGAGTAGGGAGGGCGCGATGATCTCGCCGTGCCTGCAGGGGCGCTCCGGAGCGAGCGCAGTACTCACGTGGCAATGGCCGACGAAAAGCTCGATTCACAAACCCCCCTGGGCAGCCGATCCCGGTGCCCAGCAGGATCCCCGGGAGACAGCAGAGGCAGAAGGAGAAGCAGGATACGCAGCGGGGACGACTTCTCTCCACCACGAGGGCAGCTTCTCTCCCCTTCGAATGCAGGGAGAAAAACAAGAGCCCATGGGGCTCCACCCAACCCCTTTTATTCGGCAGCTGGCTGGACCCTTCCCCCTGTGGCCAGGTCTTTTTCTCTCTCTTAAGTACAGCAATTTATCTCCTTGAGGAATAAGTATGGGAAAATTCTTTAAGAGAAGAAGGAAAACAAAAGAACTCCCCAAAACCCCAACAACCACAAAAATCTAAGCTTGGCCATCCAGCCAGTTTTTAACCCAACAATGAGTATACCTGTCTAAGCTAAGGGCTGATAGCTTCTCCAGCAGAATGCTGTGGTAGACAGCTTCAAAGTGACGTGCGGAAAACAAACTCTACAACCCATAAAAGGTTATAAAGCAGGTATGTTTATTACGGCACTTGGCGCAAGGGGGATTGTTCCTCCTAACTTGCACACCAAAGTGTCCATCGAGCAGGTATTTATTACACCAAAGTATGCATATTTAACAGAGTTAGCTACATATTCATTATACGGGGTTGGATTATTATAATCAGTTCCGGGAACTCATTATCATAGGCCTCCTCCCATTGGCGCTTGCGCAATGCCATCTGGTGGTTGTGGGCCGGGGTCTTCGGGGGTCTTTGGGAGGAAGGCTCTCAGTCTTCCTCACAGTGTACTTTTCACCTTTTGTCTCAGGATGCAGAGTTGCGATGAGTCAGAGATCACAAGACTGGGGGGAGGCTCTTCTTTATTCCTCCCTATATTGAGTTAGCTTCCCTTACCTACAAGCCATGCAAGATGAGCTAAGGCCCATAAAGCTTGTCAAGTCTCAAGGCCTCAACATCCTGTCTCCTGTTTATCTCAGGAGGCCCCAGGATAACAATGGCTGCTCAATTTGCTTCATTATCTTTCAAGCAGAATACTGTCCCCCTCACTTCAATTCCCCCCTTTTCTTCTAACTTAGTAAATACTTTTACTAATAACTCCAGGTGAGGAGAGGTCCTTCTGAAAATATTTACCAGATTCTATTCTGTGTTTTAACTGGTGTTTCTTCCCACAACTATAATCGTCCAATAAATTTGAAGCCCAACACATAAAGCATCTAAAAGACATGCACATTAATATTCCCAACACTATCAACCCCACTATCATCATAAACAATGTTTTAACCATGCCAAGTTTGGTAACCACAAAGTCAATTTCCCCCACAACTCCTGAAATCCCCATGAGGTATCATCTTGTGTTACCATGTGTAAGACCTTTGTTTGATCCCAGATTTTATGCAGGTCCATCTCAATCCGACGTTCTTGATTCACATAGGAACAGCAGGACCTATTAACAACTGTACAGACTCCTCCTTCTTTGGCTAATATCAAATCCAGGGCCATACGGTTTAAACTAATAAACCCCCCTTTTCTTGGGAGTTCCTAAAAGTCAATTTACCATTATTGTCCTGGGTAATTTCCTTTCCCTATCTGTCCTGACGGAGCTTTTGAGCCTGTGTGAGGACTATTTTGTAAACAGACTTCACACTTTTGTGTTACCTACATCATAAAAGTATATAAATTTGGAGCAACTATACGTTGGTTCAGATACTTTTGTAATGCCTCTGCCCCCCATGTGTTTTCTTATGCTCTGCCATCACCACAGCTCGTAACAGCATCAACAGTACTATTATTTTACCTTGTGAAGTCTCTACTCCATTTACCCATTTCCATGTTCCCACCTAGATCCACAATTAGCTTCTGATCTTCCTTTCAATACCTTGGCTCACAATTAATTTGTATTTTACCATCTGGGATCAAGGATGAAACCTCCACCTCACCAGCCCCAGCCACTCTTTTTGCCTCACAGTCTGTCATTGAGTTGCCCAGATCTTGTGTTCCCTTATGGTGAGCTTTACAGTGCATAACGGCCACCTTCTCTGGTAACTGAACTGTTTACAGGAGTTTCATAATTTCTTTAGCATGCTTTATATGCTTTCCCTGGGTAGACAAAAGTCCACTTTCCTTTCAGATCACTCCATGGGCATGTACTACCCCAAATGCGTATTAGAGTCCGTCCAGATATTAATCCTTTTTCCTTTTGCCAGTCCCAGCACACAAGTTATTGTTTCTGCCTTTTGTGCTGATGTGTCTGGAGCGAGAGCTCTGGACTCTATTACCTCGTCTGAAGTGGTTACCGCATATCCTGCTTTGCGGGTGCCTTGTTGAACAAATCTGGTTCTGTTGGTGTACCAGGAGTCTTCAGCATCTTCCAGCAGCTCCTCTTTCAAGTCTGGTTGTCTGGAATATCCCGCGTCAATGGTGTCCAGGCAATTGTGTATCACTGGATACCCGGGTGTCCCGCTGAGAAAATATGCTGGATTGACAATGTTAGTAACCAGTATCTCCACATCATCCTGCTCCACCAGAATGGCCTGATACCTAAGGAACCTCTGTGGTGACAGCCAGTGTCCCCCCTTTGCCTCTAGTACTGCAGATACAGCGTGGGAGACCAATACTGTAATCCTCTGGCCCAGTGTGAACTTTCGTGCTTCTTGGATGTTAAGCACTACTTCAGCTACCGCGCTTAAACAACTGGGCCATCCTTTACTAACTTCATCACATTGTTTAGAGAAATATGCCTCTGCCCTTCAGTACGGTCCCAGAATTTGGGACAGAATTCCCAAGCCTATTCCCAGTTTTTCATAAGAGAATAACCAGAAGGGTTTGGTGGTGTCTGGTAACCCTAAAGCAGGAGCTCTCATCAGTTCTTTTTTCAACTGATTAAATACTTGCTCAGCCTCCTCATCCCAAATGAGGCTCTTTGAAATAGTTTTAAAAAGTTCATAAAGTGGTTTTACCAAAAGTCCATAGTTGTATATCCACAAACGGCACCACCCTGTCATGCCTAAAAACGTACGGAGTTCTTTAGCAGTGTGTGGTCTGGGGGTCTGGCAAATGGCTTCCTTCCTTGCAGTCCCTAAGGTTCGTTGTCCAGCGGTGATCTCAAATCCAAGGTAGGTTACTTGCTGCTGAGCCACCTGGGCCTTCTGGGGAGAGACTCGATAACCATTTAGTCCAAGAAAATTCAGCAAACTGACTGGCCATCCCGTACACATGTATCTTGTTTCAGTGGCCACTAATAAGTCGTCCACATATTGCAATACCACCCCTATTCCAGGTGGATGTTCCCATCATTCCAGGTCTTTGGCTAGTTGGTTCCCAAAAAGAGTGGGGCTGTTCTTAAACCCCTGTGGCAATACTGTCCATTTGAGTTGTGTTCTTCTCACAGAATCTGGGTTTTCCCATTCAAAGGCAAACAAGGGCTGGCTCTCCAAACTCAGGGGCAAGCAAAAGAAGGCATCCTTCAGATCCAATACGGTAAAACAAGCCAATTCAGTTATTAATTTAGTTAAAAATGTATATGGATTTGCCAGTACTGGATATAAATCCTCTGTTATCCTGTTAATGGCCCTCAGATCCTGCACTATCCTGTAACTCCCAATTTTTTTCTTAACTGTCAGGATAGGCGTGTTATATTCCGATTCACACTCTGTTAGCAATCCATATTTTATAAACTGTTCAATTATTGGTTGAATTCCTTTTTTGTCTTCTAATTTTAGAGGCTATTGTTTAATTTTTACTGCCTTGGTCCCTGGTTTGAGTTTCACCACTACTGGGGAGGCAGTCTTTGCCCTCCCAGGTATTTCTGATGCCCATACTCCTGGAAATACTTGGTCTTTTATTTCCTCAGGTACCCCAGCTTTGATGGCGGTGCTAATGAGAGCCAAGCTTAGGACTTCAAATAATTGTTCATTCCCTATTTTAAATTCTAGTTTTCCTTTTTCAAATTTTATCTCTGCTCCCAAGTGCTCCAATAAATCTCGCCGTAATTATGGCTTGGGTGAGTTTGTTATATACAAAAATCTATGTACCCCGAACTGCTTGCCTAATTTGAATTTGTGGGGTTTTAAGAAGGTTTTTTAAGAAGTTTTTTAGGCCTTGTCACTTTGTCCAGGGGCTTCCTTTACTGCTACGAAGTCATCATCTATCGGTGTCAAGGCTTGATTTAAAACTGAATATGTTGCTCCTGTGTCAATTAAAAATTCCATGTCTCTTTGTTGTTCCCCTAGCCTTATTTTAACCAGTAGATCTGCTAGGGTAGATTCCCCAGGTCCCCATCAATCTTCTTCAAAATGAACCTGCATCGCTCCTCTACCTCTCCCCCTGCTTCTCTTGGGACATTCATTTCTCCAATGCCCTTTTCCCTTACAGTGTGCACATTGATCCCTCTGTAATCTGGGGACAAAAATTTCTTCCTTTACCCCATTCTTTACCTCCATCCTCCATTCCATTCCTTCCCTGACCTGGCTGGGTTTGTAATGCTGCTACCATTGACGTTGCAATAGCTTTTTCCAGACTCCTCCTTTCCCTTTCCTTTCAAACGTTTCAACGCTTCCCTGTCCTTCTTACAGTCCTTTTCCAAAGCCAAAACTAAGGGGTCTTATCCTCTGCCACTCAGGATGATTTCTAACTCAGAAAAAACATATCTGAATATATTACTTCATCTCATTTCCCATTTTCCTCCAAAATCACCATCAGCTCCACCAAGGCATCACATTCCAAGGCACCTCCTGCAAGCCACCCCAGCCCCCCCCCACTCAATCCATACAGTGGCCATACATCGGTACAATATCCCTCAGCCTTTCTACGGCTCAAGTTCCCTCCTGGCTGATCTCCCAGCTGCCTCCAATGTGCGAAAATGCACCCTAAGGGGGTTTTACAATAGATCTCCTGACTCTGTCCCCCACCCATTGCAGTGTTTACCCAATCCTACATCTCTTACAATAACAATAGGTAACAAGACACAACCAAATTATCCCAATCACAACATACAACAACAAAAGGTCCTTATACCAAATCACCTGAAACTAACCCTGATTTTACATTTATACAATTCCAGGGCCAGTCTTAAAAGTTCTCAGTTCTGTGCTAATTCAGAACTTTGTCAAAAATACCACAAACAAAACACACTGAAAACTATGATACACAAAACAATAACCAGACACTAAATTAATTCAATGGGGTCTTGTATCCCTATTTTGCTTTTCTTTTATCCAATTTATAACCCCAAATTTAGCAGAAATCAAACCCCCTTGCGTTCCAGCTGATCCTCAGAGAGCAGAGGGGCTGGGGGCGGCTGGGCTTGATTCCTGATACACAGCGGATAACAAGACACAATTCACTCAACCGGTTATTCTTGTTTGCTTTGTTGTTTTTCTTCCCGGAAATCACTAACAGGTTGCAATCACTTCGTTCCTCTCCGGCTGCAGCACTCACGGGACAGAGGAACCATGATTCGAAACTCCACATTCACTGCGCACCTGCGCTGCATCTCACACACACAGACCACTTACTTCAGAGCTAGCTCAACACACTCATACCATTTATAAATGTAAGAATAGGTGTCAGTATCTCTAATTTACCTACTCCCATCATGCTGAAAACACAATCAAGAATTTTAACACATAGGTCGACCACTACTCCTCCCAGAACCTGTAATTCCTTCATTCGTCTCTGGCCGTGCTCCCCCACAGGACAACGGAACCGCGGATTGGAACTCCTCACTCGACTTATATTGAGCTCAAACCACACACGGTACCGTTACCAAACCACTCCGGCCAGCCCGACCAGGAGAACCCAAGTCACCATTGACTTCCCGATAGTGCACTATTCCCAACCACCCAGGGGCGAGCTGCAATGCTCTTTACCTCGTCTAGGACGTCTCTCTACGACTTACAGGTATCCCCTCCTACCCAAACATACCTGGTCCGCTGATGGTCCTTGTCTCCTCCTGCGGTGATCGGGTGAGAGAGGGAGTTCTTCCGAGAATTCTCGGGGCGCGCCAAAGACGTCCCAGCCCTCAGCCGGTCCCGCAGCCGAGCAGAGAGGGTCCCATCTGGGTCGCCAAATTGACATGCAGAAAACCAACTCTACAACCCATAAAAGGTTATAAAGCAGGTATGTTTATTACGGCACCGGGTGCAAGGGGGATCGTTCCTCCTAACTTGCACACCAAAGTGTCCATCAAGCTGGTATTTATTACACCAAAGCATGCATATTTAACAGAGTTAGCTACATATTCATTATACGGGGTTGGATTATTATAATTAGTTCCAGGAACTCATTATCATAGGCCTCGTCCCATTGGCGCTTGCGCAATGCCATCTGTTGGTTGTGGGCCGGGGTCTTCGGGGGTCTTTGGGAGGAAGGCTCTCAGTCTTCCTCACAGTGTACTTTTCACCTTTTGTCTCAGGATGCAGAGTTGCGATGAGTCAGAGATCACAAGACTGGGGGGAGGCTCTTCTTTATTCCTCCCTGTCTTGAGTTAGCTTCCCTTATCTACAAGCCATGCAAGATGAGCTAAGGCCCATAAAGCTTGTCAAGTCTCAAGGCCTCAACATCCTGTCTCCTGTTTATCTCAGGAGGCCCCAGGATAACAATGGCTGCTCAACTTCCTTCATTATCTTTCAAGCAGAATACTGTCCCCCTCACTTCAAAAGGCCTTACTAAAGTCCAGGTAGACAACATCCACAGCCCCTCCCTCATCCACTAGGCAGGTCACCTGATCATAGAAGATCACATTAGCTAAGCAGGACCTGCCCTTCATATAGCCATGCTGTCTGGGCCTGATCACCTGGTTGTCTTCTACTTGCCGTGTGAGCGTGCTCAAGATGAACCATTCCATAATCTTACCTGGTATTGAGGTCAGACTGACAGGCCTGTAGTTCCCTGGATCCTCCTTTCAGCACTTCTTGTAGATGGGCGTCACATTTACTAACCTCCAGTCAACTGGGATCCCCCCGGTTAGCCAGAACTGCCAATAAATGATGGAAAGTGGCTTGGTGAGCACTTCTGCCGGCCCCCTCAGTAGCCCTGAGTGGATCCCATCCACCCACATAAACTTCTGTGTGTCTAAGTGGTATAGCAGGTTTGAAGTGAGGGGGACAGTGTTCTGCTTGAAAGATAATGAAGCAAGTTGAGCAGCCATTGTTATCCTGGGGCCTCCTGAGATAAACAGGAGACAGGATGTTGAGGCCTTGATGTTTGACAAGCTTTATGGGTCTTAACTCAACTTGCATGGCTTGTAGATAAGGGAAACTAACTCCAAGACAGGGAGGAATAAAGAAGAGCCTCCCACCAGACCTGTGCTCTCTGACTCATCGCAACTCTGCATCCTGAGACAAAAGGTGAAAAGTACACTGCGAGGAAGACTGAGAGCCTTCCTCCCAAAGACCCCCGAAGACCCCGGCCCATGACCACCAGACGGCATTGCGCAAGCACCCGTGGGAGGAGGCCCATGAGAATGAGTTCCCGGAACTGATTATAATAATCCAACCCCATATAATGAATATGTAACTAACTCTGTTAAATATGCATACTTTGTTGTAATAAATACCAGCTCGATGGACACTTTGGTGTGCAAGTTAGGAGGAACGATCCCCCTTGCACCCGGTGCCGTAATAAACATACCTGCTTTATAACCTTTTATGGGTTGTAGAGTTGGTTTTCCGCACATCTGGTTACTAACCATTTCTCTTTGGATCATGGGGATTTTATTTTGTTCCCGATCCCTGCCTTACAGCTCAGGGGGTTGGGTACCCCAAGAATAACTGGTTTTACTATATAAAGTATGAGGCAAAGAAGGCATTAAGTAGCTCAGCCTTTTCCTCATTGTCCTGGTTTGAGTTGAAACAGGACTAATTCTGTTCAGTAATTTTACTTTTCAGCTCAGTTCTTCTAACTGCACTTTCTGAAGTTAACAGCCTGTTTTCACAGACAGTGCCTGCTTCTAGCAGTGATAACACCTTATGTTTAGCGTTACTACCAAGGATTGGTATGCAGACCAAGGCCACTGCTGGGTCTTGTGTACCACACTGGGGGGTGCAGAAAGTGAAAGGCTTCACCTTCGGGGAGGAGCAGACAGGACAGGTTACTCTAAAATGAGCAATGAGGTATTCCATCCCATATACGCCATATTCGGTCTAGAGCTGAGGGACCCAAAGGGTCTCTGGGCTCTTCTCCCCTCTTGGACTGCCTTGCCAGCTTTTGCTTGGCTTGCCTCGGGTCCTCCTTCACTTCCTTCCTCGGAGCACCCAAGGAGGACTCTGTCCGTTCTGCCTTCGATCCGATCTGCATGTTCCTGAACTCGGTACCAGAATCCAGCTCCTGAACACAGCTCCCGTCTGCTGCGGAGCCCAGTGTGGGACTTTCCCCTTGCCTGCTCCACAGCATCAGTGGTGACGGTGATGTAATTACCATCACAGGGGTTGGGTTCAGTACTGGTTTTGTATATATTTGTATATATTCAATTTTTATAATTATTAATTTCATTTTCATTAAAGCTGTTCTAGTTTCCTTTTCTAATCGCTAAGTTTCTTTCCCTTATTCCCTTTCTCTTTCCCCTCTGGGGACGGAGGGGGGTTAACAGAGAGCGTCTGTTATAGATCTAAGGGGCTGCCCTGACCCTAAACCGTGACACTCATCCTTGGTGGCAATGACCCCCCTCGCATCCAGCAATGGATGGAGATTTTTCTTGTTTCTCTTTTTGTTGTTAATGTATTTGTAAATAGTGTTTTTATTATCTCTTACAAAAGTGGCCATCTTGAGTTCTAGCTGGACTTTTTGCCTTTCTGTTTGTCAGGAAAATTAATCCACAAACACCACAGGTTTACGTCCAAAAAGGAGACAGAGGAGTCCTTTTACTTTATTTGAATAAAGGGAGAGGCCATGGGGCATTACCCTGGGGTCTCTGCAATTTTTGGAGGACGCAGCCTCCTTTTTATCCTAATTTCCCAGCCGCTTTTCCCTCTCTCTTTCCCCATTGTCTGAGGTACTTGAGAGGTACAGACTTCCCGGAACGCTTCATATCTAAGATTCCCTTTTAATATATAACCCCCCCCCCCCACACACACACTTTTTTTAATCCCTTACAGAATTTATGGCTCGACCCACTGTATCTAAATTTCATTCACCAGCATGTCGCTGTTTATGCCGGGAGCGGAGAGATGCAGCAACATATAAATTCAGCAAGAGCAGGTAAAAGAAGCCACTGTATTAATTTACAACCCCGTTTTATATACCCTAGCCCCATAGGGTGATTGGTCAGTGATCACCCATCTCCTAGGGTGATTGGCTAAAGTCCTACAACACCTATTTCAAAATATTTTTCCAATGTACCATAAACAGAACTTAGCAAAACACCAGGTGTTAGTGTAGTTTACAAAACCGTCCTACTGTTTCTCATAACACGTGTGAGAAAGGCAGGATTCTCACCGAATATTGTGAGAACCTGAGAAAATCCCTCTGCTAGCAGCTTTTCAGCATCCACAATTCCCCCTTTTTGTTTAAAAAAACAAAAATGTATCGTTTGTAATCCTCTGCGGGTAGTCTTGCAGAAGGGAGAACAAACGCAGCATAAGGGATCTGCTTGGCAATGGTCAGTTACCAAACAGAGCCCAAATCAGATGCTGCTTTACAGTGGGCAGACAGACTCTCCAGCGATGCCATGGGAGATACATCTAGTAAACAAAATTCTACATCACAATTCTATCAGGTATGAAACTTAAATAGAAATTTACATCAGTTATTAATTCTAACATAGCCTTAAGGGCTTTAACTTCCTGACTCCATAACAAAAGAAACTTAAAGTTCAGTCTCTGCTTGTGGAAGGACCATCTGCCTGATGGTCGGTATCCTGGTCATCACCAGAAGGATCATTCGGTTGATGATTGCATTCTGGTCAGTGTGGATGCTGAAAAGCTGCTAGCAGAGGAATTTTCCTAGGTTCTCACAATATTCTGTGAGAACCCTGCCTTTCTCACACCTGTTATGAGAAACAGTAGGACGGTTTTGTA
>JANVCC010009648.1:553190-628856 GCA_025345505.1 Todiramphus chloris collaris
CCCCCCCCGAGGATTGATTCTGCCCAGCGAAAGAAACGGGATCATGTCGGGGTCACCAAATTGTTATAAATGAGACCAAAATAGTCTTTAAATAAAAAAATAAAAAATTTATTAGTGATGGGGAATGAGCAAGCAGCGCTGGGTGCGCGGGGAGTCTGCGCTCCACCAACACGCATACAAGATGTCAAGCACGCAGGCATTTATTACACTAAATCATGCATATCCAACAGCATTAACTACATATTCATTCTGTGGGGTTGGATTATTATAATCAGGTCCAGGAACTCATTATCATAGGCCTCCTCCCTTTGGCACTTGCACACTGGTGTCTGGTGGTCGTTGGCCGGGGTCTTCAGGAGGAAGGCCCCCAGTCTTCCTCGCAATGTACTTTTCACCTTTTGTCTCAAAATGATGAGTCAGGAATCAGAGGGTTGGTGTGATCTGGCTTATCTGCAGGGAGGCTCTCCTGTCTCCTGTCTCCTATCTTCCTGTCTGGGAGTTAGTTCCCTTATCTACAAAGACCAAAACTACACAAGACAGGCTACAGGATTTAGGAGAACCTTGATAACTTTCAAGGCTATGGGAGACAAAACACAACTTACAACTATGTAAGACAAGACACAGTTTGCAGTTATGTAAAACAAGCTACAGTTTACAAGGCTACTAGGCTAGGATTTATGAGGACATTTACAACTCAGGCCTCGGCCAGGCCTGTATCTGGTGGGAGCAGGGATGATGTCCTGGAGGGCCGAGTCCCCAGTATAGCAGAATACATTTGGTACCTTTCCATACCTGATTTGGTGCTTTTATTAGAGCAAACCAGCTTAAGCAATTGGTACAAAGTTTGATGAACAAACAATTCACAGTTTATCACACAGTGAAGCTGGTGAAGAGTCTAGAGAACAAGTCTCATGATGAGCAGCTGAGGGAACTGAGTTTGTTGAGCCTGGAGAAAAGGAGGCTCAGGGGAGACTTTATCGGTCTCTACAACTACCTGAAAGGAGGTTGTAGTGAGGTGGGATTCAGTCTGTTCTCCCATGTAACAAGTGATGGGACAAGAGGAAATGGCCTGAAGGTGTGCCAGGGGGGTTTAGATTTGGTATTAGTAAAACTTTCTGCACTGAAAGGGTTGTAAAGCACTGGAACAGATTGCCCAGGGAAGTGGTGGAGTCATTGTTCCTGGAAGTATTTAAAAGATGTGTAGTTGTGGTGCCTAGGAATATGGTTTAGTGGTGACCTGGCAGTCCTGGGTTAATGGTTGGACTTGGTGATCTTAAAGGTCTCTCCAACTGAAGCAATTCTATGATTCTAAGATGCTTGACTAGAAGTAAATCAGGTTTATTAGTTAGAAGGCAGAATTTTCTTCTACTTGGATACCTATTAAGGAGAAACAATTAAAGGAAAGAATTTTGAAAATTACATTGTTTCTAATTATTAGGAATATAAATTATTTTAAATTATATGGAAGAATGCTCAGAAATTGACTTCTAATGACAGCATGTGGTAGAGTTCTCATTAGTAGTCTGTTGAAGTTGAGAGACTTCACTGGAAGGAGAGTTGTGCAATATTTCTGTCTTGCTTGAGTCTTGATCTGTTTATTAATAAGCACTTTGTACTGTATAAAGTTATTCATCTGTACGTAAAGAAGCTGAACTTCTGCAGGAAATGCTGTAATTGTAGGTGAGAAAAGAGGAATGGTATATAAATTAAACTGTTGTTTCTAATATCAAACTTATTCTCAATTATATTCTTTTAGATCAGAAGTTGATGCAGAAAAGTTGTGCAGATCATAGAATCATGAAATATCTCAAGTTGGAAGGGACTCATAAGGATCAAGTCCAACTCTCTGCTCTTTGCAGGACTACCTAACACTAAACCATGTGAATAAGAGTATTGTCCAGATGCTCCTTAAACTCTGATAGGCTTGGTGCCATGACCACTTCCCTGGGGAGCCTGTTCTAATAATTGATCACTTTCTCAATGAAGAACCTTTTCCTAACGTCCAATTTGAACTTCCCCTGATGCAGCTTCATTCCATTTCTGCTGCCCCCCTTGAGGAAGTTGTAGACTGCAATGAGGTCACCCCTCAGCCTTCTCTTCTCCAAGCTGACCAAACCAAGTGACCTCGGCTGCTCCTCACATAAGTCATGGCCTTGAGACTTTTCACCACCTTGGTTGCCCTCCTCTGGATAGTTTGATAGCCTTCCTATATTGAGGTGCCCAAATCTGCATACAGTACTTGAGGTGGGGCCACAACAGTGCAGTGTAGAGTGGGCCAATCACCTCCCTTGACCAGCTAGCTATGCTGTGTTTGATGCACCCCAGGACATGGTTGGCCCTTTTGACTGCCAGAGCACACTGTTGACTCACATTCAAATTGCCATCACCCAAACCCCTAGATCTCTTTCCGCGGGGCTGCTCTGCAGCCTCTCATCCCCCAATTTGTACATATAAGGAGGATTACTCTGTCCTCATCTATCATAATAGATGATTATAGAAAGAGGAAATAAAAGCACAAGAGGAAGGAAGTGGGGAAAAAAAGTAAAACCAAGAGTAAAGAAATGAGAAGTGAAAAGATTTTTTTTTCAAAATAAAAACAGCCTATGGAGGAGTAAGGACTCAAAATCCTTTGCTGGATCATTTTAATTTTCTACGCACCGTGTATAAGCTGTATTCTGAACTATTTCAATTTGAACAGACAAGCATGTTGTCATGTTTCAGGGTATTTTCTACCTGGACTTCTCCCTTTTCTATTTCACCTGTACGAAAATTAAGATGATGAAACTACCATTAAAACTTCCTCTTTGCTTAATTAAGGACTTTTAATGATTTGCAAGTTATTCTTTTATATGAATTTGTATTCTTTGTCCCTCAGGTATTCTTAGTAAATAACAGAGATGATTAATTCTCTTATCTGACTTGTAAACATGAAAATTTGTAAATCTCCACTAAGTTAAAGCAGGTAGCATTTGTGCTATTTCAGTACAAACTGTACTCCAAATAATAATATCATAAAGCAGTGTAAAATGATATAGTCAGCATAAGCTAGCATATGAACTAAGAGAACCATTTCTTTGTCTTTTGATCTGTTTGATTTCTGCTTGAAATCACTAACATTTTGCACTGCAATCAAGTATTTTATAATGGCCCTCATTCTGCCTCCTTTTTAACATGAAAGTCATACAGGTCATGGCATGGTTTTATTACTTCATACAATGTAATTGTGCATTATATTATATTCAAGTAATAGCTTAATCAATATGTAGGACATCAACAGTTTAATATTGTAAAATTCATAATAACCTTTTAAATATATTTATTTGTAACTTCAGAGTACTGAAGTCACCTGACTATATCCGAAAACAAATTTTAAACTTCCATACGGCAGTTTAAGGAACTATTTGCCACTGTCTCTTTTTAAGATTTTAAATCTCCAAACTACTGCCCCTAGTACGCAAGCGCACCGAAGGCGAACTTGCGCCCGGGGAGACGGCTCCCCCTTTCTAGTAACTTCCCCAGTTCAGGGCGTCATCAGTGCGCGCCACGGGTGAGCTGGGACGTTTCTGTCTGCCGCTTTCCGAGTGAAGCTGCGGCGTGGAGGACTCGTCTGGAACTGTGCGGTTGAAGCAAGTCAGGTCTCACACGCCATGTCGGAGAGCGCGGAGAGCTCCACGGGGGCCCACAGCTCCTCCGACTCCTCCTCTCAGGGCTTCGCTGCTGCTGAGCCGCGGACCATCAAGATCACAGTGAAGACTCCTAAGGAGAAGGAAGAGTTCGCTGTGCCCGAGACCAGTAGCATCCAGCAGGTGAGGGGCCGGGGGGGGGGGAGGTGGCTGACGAGTGCAACCGGGGGAAGAGCCTTGGCTTGTGCTTTCTGCCTCCCACGCCAGAGGGTGAGGGCCCTTAGAGATGACAAAGCAGCTTCTGTTTATCTGAGCTGTTCTCGGCGCTGTTAGGTGAGTGTTGGGGCTGGCCCGGTCTTGTGGAGGGCTGCTGCTAACTGAGGCTATCGGGAGCGGTGAAGAAACCTCCTGTGTCGTCTCCTCCACGACTCCTCCCTGTTGCGATGCTTATATCCGGCTGGGGAGGTGGGTGTAGCTCGTTTCGTAATTCTGAGTTGCCCTGACGAGCTGGCTCAGTCTGGCAGTAGGAGACTCGTTGTCTAACTAGTACAACTGTAGAAAACATGCAGTTACCTACGTGGCAGTGCTATAGTGGCAATAATTATCTTGATCTAAAATTGGCTTTAGAAACAGCAAGTAGGCTATGGCAAAGATCTCTTAATTTTATAAAAGCTACATCTTTAGACTGTATAAAACATTTACTACAAATAAAGCACAGCTTCTGCTGTGCTTCAGTGTATTAGTGTCTGATAATTCTGAATTGTTAGGGTCACAGAATGGTAGGGATTGGAAAGGACCTCTGGAAATCATCTAGTCCAACCCTAGTGGTTCTATATATTTTACAGACTCTTGCGCCACCTAGTTGTAAAATTCTTTGTAGTTGCGTTTTGGTTTTGTTTTTTTTTATTAAACATTCTGGTTCTAGTTTAAGGATTACATTTGTCTTGAAAAGCAGTTTGATTACAATAATATTGGAGACTTAAAAAAAGAAATTATACATAATATAAGATAAATAATATAAATATAATAAAACAAATAAAACTAATAATATAATATAAATTATAAAATAAATTATATAAAAAAATAGTTTAAGATGTGAATTTTGTAAGATATCCATCTTTAACAACATGGTTTCAAACATGAGTCCCAATGGGAATATCAGGTTTTTCTAGTAGATAATAGAATCATAGAATGGTTTGGGTTGGAAGGGACCTTAAAGATCATCTAGCTCCAACCCCCCTGCCATGGGCAGGGAGACCTCCCACTAGACCAGGTTGCTCAAGGCCCCATTCAACCTGTATTTAAACACATCCAGTGATGGAGCATTCACAACTTCCCCAGGCAACCTGTTTCAGTGTCTCACCACACTCAGAGTGAAGTATTTCCTTCTTATTTCCAATCTAAATTTACTCCAGTTAAAACCTGAAATAGTTATATAAGCTAACAAACACATAAATTTGTACTGAAAACAATCATAAAAATTTAAGTGATTAATAGAACATACTGTTTTAAAATGTCTTCATTATCTATAGATATCTTAAACTTTAAATATTGTCTTGGTATCTCTTTGAGCTGATATTAACAGATTAGATTTGCAGTTGAATCTTCCTGTGAAGTAAGACTGCTGCTGCCCCTGTGGGTCCACCATTTGCTTTGATTCCTGGACAAGTTACAGCTAGCACAAAAAATATACAAGACTGCAGTGTGAGTAGTATTGGTGGGGTTTTTTAACTGTTAAAATAAGTTGTTAATAATAAGCATTATATAGCATAATAATATATTAGCATAATAACAATGGATGTGATATATCTAGAGCCAGCCCTGAAAATAGGTTAGCCTCAAATAAACAAATTGAGCATCTGTTCAAATGCATATGGGATCAGCAAGTGAGTTGTTCTGTTGGTATAGGCTGTCAATGTCTGCTTTTTTTTTTTTTTTGGGGGGGGGGGGTGGGGAAGGCCTAAACTCCGACAGTTTAATGGCTTTTATTTTGCTGTGTGTTCCTGTAACTAATATTATCACTTAATGACTTGGTTTTATTTTGGGTAATTTTGACTGAATTTAGGGCTACACAAAGTATATTTTATGTTGCTCCATTGATGTAAGGTTTGCAACCCTTCGAAGTTGAGGAAGATTTTCCTATAAGACTTCAGTAACATAGGGTTTGTTATTGTTGATTCTGTGTTATGCCTCTAAGAACAGACAGTATGTAGGTTAGAATGGAAAATAACCTTCAAATACCAAATTGCTCTGGGAGGTCAGCTGATTCTAAATATTAACCATCTGTCTTTGTTTTCCATGGATCTTATTTGATTATGCTGAGCACAGATTGGCTCAGTATTAGGACAAGGACCAAATATTTGCTTTCTTGACTTGGTATGATACTGAACTTACAGGCCCATACACTGTTCTGTACAAAGACTTCTATTCATGCTAGGTAAACATGAATACCTATAAGCCTGCTGATTTGAAAGCACAGTGCACAGGAGACTTTAGCTCAGTTAGCTCTGTTTGTGGGGGTTTTTTTGGTTTTTTTTTTTTTTTTTTTTTCTCCTCTGTTTTATTTTGTGGGTTCTGTGGTCTTGATTTTTAATAGTGTATTTTGGTAAAACTCATATACAGAGTGAGCAGTCATGTTACAGACTACTTGCGCATTACTGTCTCTTAGTAAATGACTTGAATACTTTGAGTGATGAGGTATTGGAAAAGGTTTCATTAAAAGCAATTTTACTTTTCTTCATTTAGTCTGTTTACACTGTAGGCATTCTTTCCCAATGCCAACGTAGCAACGTTGGCAAGGTTCAAGATGTTATTGTAATTGATTCAGAATTACTATCCACCAGCATGTATGCAGGCTTTAAGATATCAAATTATGCACTTTGTGAACACTGTAACTTTTAGGCTAATAATTAAAAATATAAAGCAATCTATGCTATTCTCTAACAGAGTTTGGATATAGAGCAGATGTGTGATATTAATTTTAAAAGCCTGCAGTTCTTGCAGAGAATTATTGTCAATCCTGTGATTATCTCAAAAATTCAGGGTAATGGCTGTTTGGAAAAGTGAAATCAAGTTTAGTTCATATAACCATGGAAAAGAGTTTAATTTTTTTTTCCTCTATTTTTATTTGATGTCAACCTTTTTTCAGTGAGGAATACAGTTTTCAGTAGTACTAGATTATTATTATAAGTGTGTAGTCTATTTTTAAACTAATTATATACCTGAAAATTGTGCTTTCTATACTACACTGAATTATAAATAAGCTTACCTACTGAACTATATGTGTAAATGTATGCATTGTGTTTGGACTCTGTTCACTGACAAGTGGAGATATGGTTAGAGTTGTATTCTTTGTTTAAAATTTGAATGTATATTATAATTTAAACTATAAATCCATAAATCCAGTGTTTCAAATTTGTGCCTGGTTTTCACAATTAAAATTGTCCATGTTTGGCATATAAAGATCATGTGTACATATTAAGGGGAGCAATGGGTGATTTGATAGTGGAACATTTTTCCTAACTTCTGTATGCTTTTAATGTTTCTTATAATGATTTATTTCATAATAACAGACTAATTTCAGTTCTTTTAACATAATCAGTTCTCTCTTCCCTGTAGTCCAGGGTTTATTGAACAGTGTGACAAAATTAGGTTGGAACTAATATCTGTTCTTTTTCAGTATTACAATCTACCTTTTTGTCAGCACTAAAGGAACTTGAGTGCATGAATTGTTTTAACTTTAGTGCTAAGCATTGTTTTTTTCACCATCTTATGTCTCAGTGCACTGAAGCACATCACTGATATATTTGTGTGACTTTTTATGAATTCTTGTCACTGTTTATACGGGGAGCGGAGAGATGCAGCAACACACAGATTCAGCAAGAGAAGGCCAAATTATTAATTTATAACCCCGTTTTATATACCCTAGCCCCATAGGGCAACTGGGCAGTGATCACCCATCTCCTAGGGTGATTGGCTAAAGTCCTACAACACCCATTTAAAAATATTTTTCCAATATACCATAAACAGAACTTAGCAAAACACCAGGTGTTGGTTCAGCTTACAAAAACCATCCTACTGTTTCTCATAACATGTGTGAGAAAGGCAGGACTCTCACCAAATATTGTGAGAACCTGAGAAAATCCCTCTGCTAGCAGCTTTTCGGCATCCGCAATTCCCCCTTTTTGTTTAAAGACCAAAAAGGCATCATTTGTAATCCTCTGCGGGTGACCTTGCAGAAGGGAGAACAAACGCAGCATAAGGGATCTGCTTGGTAATGGCCAGTTACCAAACAGAGCCTAAATCAGATGCTGCTTTAAAGTGGGCAGAGAGACTCTCCAGCGATGCCATGGGAGATACATCTAGCAAACCCACTTGTACATCACAATTCTACCAGCTATTAATCTTAAATATTTACATCAATTATTAATTCTAATATAGCCTTAAGGGCTTTAACTTTCTGACTCCATAACAAAAAGTTCAGTCTCTGCTTGTGGAAGGACCATCCCACTCTCTGCTTGTGGAAGGACCATCTGCCTGATGGTCGGTATCCTGGTCATCACCAGAAGGATCATTCGGTTGATGATTGCATTCTGGTCAGCATTTGGAGGTTGCCTGTTCTGTCTCTGGTACCGCAGGTCAGGGTGAACGCATCTTGCAGGTAGCCACCGTACCCCAGTATCTGTGGAAATGCAAGCATACCCACGACCCCAAGCAATAAGCTCATGCGGACCTTCCCAATTGTTGGTGAGTAGATCCCGTACCCAGACTTTTGCCCGAGGCAGGTGCGTCTCGCCTGACGACTGCAATGAGAGAAAATGATTCAGAATAACAGGATTATTTGAATTTGGTGGCACTGTGAGATGATTAATTGTATACAAAGCTTTTTCTAGTTGGCTCTGTGGGGTTTCTCCATGCATTCCCCCTTTTTGTTTCTCCAAAACACGCTTCAAAGTGCCATGAGTGCGTTCAACAATAGCTTGGCCGGTAGGAGAATGCGGAATACCAAAAGTGTGGTCTACACCCCATAGGTGCAAGAACTGCTGCGTCTTCTGCGAGGCGTAGGCAGGACCATTATCGGTTTTCACAGCAGACGGCACGCCCAGGACCGAGAAAGCTAATTTCCAATGGGCAATGGCATCACGGCCTTTCTCTCCAGTGTGAGCAGAAGCCCACATAGCCGAGGAGAAAGTGTCAATGGATACGTGCACATATTTAAACCGGCCAAATTCAGGGATGTGCATTACATCCGTTTGCCAAAGCTGCAAGGCTTTTAGGCCTCTGGGGTTTACCCCTGGTGGCAAAGGTGCAGCGAGCCCGTGACAGCACAAGCGCTGACAATGTCACGAGCCTCAGTTGGCGTTAAATGAAATTGCTTCCGCAGGGTATGCGCACTTTGATGGAAGAAACCGTGCGATGCCTTGGCTTGTGCAATTTTGTCAGGCTGAGGCGCTACCCATGCAGGGTTGGCCAGCATGTCAGCCCTGGCTGATCCTTGGGTACTGTTTCTAAGATGGCTAGGTAGGTCTGTGCCATTCCCTGGGGGAATACCTGCATTGGAGAGCAACTCCCCCTTTTTCGCACCCCAGTGTGAGTTTCCTGACAAAGGCCAACCTTTCGAGCTTGCTCTAGGATTTGAGGGGGCCAGGTGGCCTGGACATCAGGATTAGAGGAGTGATCAATTCCCAGAAGGGCATCTACTCCAACTTCCTGTCTAGGGTCAGTGGGAAGCAACTGCATATTCTGTAGTGCAGCCTTATCAGCCATCTTTCTGCAGTTACTCTCAAAAACTGCAAACTGTACAGGTTGAAAATAGGACTTGACCTAAGTTCTTAATATCAAATGGAGCAAGCAGAGCAGTATTCAGCACTCTAATAACTTGCATGACTTCAGGAGAACCAAGCCCATATTGTGCCACTTTGGATTGTAAATTCTGTACAACCCTCCATGCAATAACATCATGATTATCATTTTGACCTGTGTTTGGGACGGCCTTAAACACAGGATAGGCTTGGACATCCCCTTGCGGGGTGTTACTATCGCCTTGAGTTAGTGGCACACCCTATTGAGGCGTTATAGCAATCTCCTGATCCTGCATAGATTCCTCTGTTTTTCTTGGCATTCCCACTTTTTCTAATAGATCACAGTTGCCCCCCTCTAAAGCCTGTAGCCTTCCACCCTGAGGCAAGCGTGCCCTCAGTGCCAGGGGTTTCCCTGAGGACCCCAGCACGAACGACGGAGGCGGGCGGGGTACGGGTGCCGGGCTAGAGGGCGATGCAGTCGGTTGCGCAGGGGGTAGGAAGGCAGCCGGCTGTGGCAGCGGAGTTGGGGGCGGTGCAGGCGGATCTTGTGACGGAGCCGACTCGACATCTGGAGTCGTTTTCGTTAGTTGCGCCGGGGCTGCTGCTGCCGCCGCCGGCCGAGGCGCTGTCGGACCTTGCTCAGCCACCGCTGTCCCTGCCGGGGCTGCCGGTTTCGCCACGGAAGCCGTCGCCACTTCCGCGTTCGGAATTACCGGAGCCGGCACTTCCGGCCCGGGTCGGCCCGGCACGGCTGTCTCAGCGGCCGCCCGCAGGAACGCCTCCGGCAATCCCGCTAGCTGTTGAGATATCTCTAGAAGCTGTTGTGATAATGCCGCGAGGTATCGTGGCATTTCCTCCAACACCTCCCGCTGTTGCGTTAAAAGGTGCACTATTATACTGCCCGAAGGTATCAGCGCGGAGGAGGCCGGAGCCGCTGGGCCAAGGGGCGGGGGTTGCTCCAAGGCATCTCGCTGTTTAAGCATTTCTGCGAGCTGCTCTGCAGGCGTAGGGTATTTAGGGGGAACATAATCACGGGGCAAGGTGTACTGCCGCTGAACAGGCTCTACGACCGGCACTGAATCTGGTGGGGCCGGAGACGGCTCCTCGGTGCGGCTGCCACCGGCTGCTACACTTAGTTCAGTAGCGTCCCCCTCATTGCCTGCTTTAAATTCTTCTAGCATATAAAATAAATCTATCCAAGTGCAAAACAAATCTCCCAGTGCCTTGTCCCCGTAGGGGAGCTCTTGACAGGGCCTGGTGCCTAGCAGCCGCCAGAGCTGTAAATTGAAGGCAGTGTCAGAGTCTGCAGAAAAGTCGTGCTCAGCTGCCCGTTGCAAAAGAGCGCGGAGGGCGTCCTCCGAAACTGCACCCTCTGTGATGGCCAGGAAATCCTTCCAGGCCGACAGCACCGTGCCTTCTATCGAGCTGCTATGCCCATCTTGGCAGGGTTTTTCTAATACCCTGGCGCCTGGACTGGTCCCGGCTGCGAACCTTGGGGAGGGGCGGGGCGGGGGGGAGCGTTTGCGTACCTCCCGAGAGCTGCTCGGTTTGGTTCCTTGTGCGTAGTACATGTCGCGGGTCACCAAATGTCGCTGTTTATACTGGGAGCGGAGAGATGCAGCAACGCACAAATTCAGAAAGAGAAGGCCAATTTATTAATTTATAACCCCGTTTTATATACCCTAGCCCCATAGGGCAATTGGTCAGTGATCACCCATCTCCTAGGGTGACCGGCTAAAGTCCTACAACACCCATTTCAAAATATTTTTCCAGTGTACCATAAACAGAATTTAGCAAAACACCAGGTCTTGGTCTAGCTTACAAAAAACATCCTACTGTTTTTCATAACTTGTGTGAGAAAGGCAGGACTCTCACCAAATATTGTGAGAACCTGAAAAAATTCCTCTGCTAGCAGCTTTTCAGTATCCACAAATTCTTTATTTCAAATGTGAATAAACTCTATTTGATTAACTCTTCAGCACTTAAGTAATTTTATTTTTCTCAGAGTTTGGAAACTCTATTAAAAGTGTTTTAGAACAATGATAATTTTCTGTTGCAGAGCATAAAACCTTTAGAAGAAAGTATATTGATTTGCCTGATGGTTGACTTAACTGATGTTTTCAAGATGCATCTCTCTCATCAGGGTACTTGGCAAATGTTTTCTGACTGGCAGGTATAATAAAACATGAATACCTATTTAAATGATACTCTAAAGTCTCTTGTTTATAGATACTTTTATGCCGAGTGAGTTTCATTTTGATGTTTCAGTATAAGGGTAGGTGTGGTGGGTTGACTCTGACTGGCTGCCAGGTGCCCACCAAGCCACTCTATCATTCCTCCTCCTCAACTGGATGGGAGAGAGAAAATATAATAAAAGGCTCATGGGTCAAGATAAGGACACAGAGATCACTCAGCAGTTACCATCACAGGCAAACCAGACTTGACTTGGGGAAATTAATTTAATTTATTATCAATCAAAGCGGAATAGGATAGCTACCTGAAAGGATATTGTAGAGAGGTAGGTGCTATTCTCTTCTCACAAGTAATTAGTGATAGAACAAGAGGGAATGGCCTCAAGCTGCACCAGGGGAGGTTTAGACTGGACATTAGGAAAAATTTTTTCACTGAAAGGGTTGTCAGGCATTGGAACAGGCTTCCCAGGGAGGTGGTTGAGTCACTATCGTTGGATGTGTTTAAAAGCCATATAGATGTGGTGCTTGGGGATATAGCTTAGTTGTGGACTTGGTAGAGTAGGTTTAATGGTCTGACTCGATGATCTTAAAGGTATTTTCCAACCTAGATGATTCTATGAAATAAACCTAAATCTTAAAACACCTTCCCCCCCCTTCTTTCTTCCCAGGCTCAACTTCACTCCTGATTTCTCTAACTTCTCCCCCCAAGTGGCCCAGGGGGATGAGAAATGGGGGCTGCAGTTGTGATAAACTGTGAATTGTTTGTTCATCAAACTTTACACCAAATGCTCAAGCTGTTTCGCTTTAATAAAAGCACCAAATGTATTCTGCTATACCGGGGACTCGGCCCTCCAGGACATCATCCCTGCTCCCCCCGGATATAGGCCTGGCAGAGGCCTGAGTTGTAAATGTCATCATAAATTTTAGTTTAGTAGCCTTGTAATTGCAGCTTGTTTTACGTAGCCGTAAACTGTGTCTTGTCTTACATAGTTGTAAGTTGTGTTTTGTCTCCCATAGCCTTGAAAGTTATCAAGGTTCTCCTAAATCCTGTAGCCTGTCTTGTGTAGTTTTGGTCTTTGTAGATAAGGGAACTAACTCCCAGACAGGAGACAGGAGAGCCTCCCTGCAGATAAGCCAGATCACACCAACCCTCTGATTCCTGACTCATCATTTTGAGACAAAAGGTGAAAAGTACATTGCGAGGAAGACTGGGGGCCTTCCTCCTGAAGACCCCGGCCCACGACCACCAGACACCAGTGTGCAAGTGCCAAAGGGAGGAGGCCTATGATAATGAGTTCCTGGACTTGATTATAATAATCAAACCTCATATAATGAATAGGTAGTTAACGCTGTTGGATATGCATGATTTAGTGTAATAAATGCCTGCCTGCTTGACATCTTGGTGTGTGCTGTTGGTGGAGCGCAGACTCCCCGCACGCCCAGCACTGTTTTGCTTGCTGTCGCTTACTAAATAAACAAATTTTCTAATTGACTCTGACTCCCCTCAATTCGTGAAGCTAATTTATAACACAATTAGTTCTTCACACATTGTCTCTGCTGCTCCTTTCTCCTCATGCTCTTCCCATGCTCCAGCATGGGGTCCCACCCATGGGAGACAGTCCTCCATCAACTTTTCCAATGTGAGTCCTTCCCATGGACTGCAGTTCTTCACAAACTGCTCCAGCATGGGCCCTTTTCATGGGGTGTAGTCCTTCAAGAACAGACTCCTCCAGTGTTGGTCCCCCACAGGGCCACAAATCATACCAGGAGCTTGCTCCAATGCAGGCTCTCCACAGGGTCACAGCCTCCTTCAGGGCACATCCACCTGCTCCAACATGGGGTCCTCCCAGGCTCTTCTGTGGACCTCCATGGGCTGCAGAGGGACAGCCTGCCTCACGATGGTCTTCACCATGGGCTGTAGGGGAGTTTCTGCTCTGGTGCCTGGAGCACCTTCTCCTTCACTGACCTTGCATAGTTGTGTCTCTCACTTATTCTCACTCCTCTCTCCAGCTGCTTTTGCACAGTGTTTTTTACCCTTTCTTAAATATGTTAACACAGAGGTACTACTACTGTCACTGATTGTCTCAGCTTTGGCCAGGGGCGGGTCTCTTTGAGCTGGCTGGCACTGGCTCTATGGGACATAGGGGAAGCTTCTAGCAGCTTCTTACAGAAGCCACCCCTGCACACACCCCCCCCCCCCCCCCCACCCCCCCCCCCCCCCCCTCAAAACTTGCCACTCAAACCTAATATAGTAGGTTATCAAAACACAGCTCTACTGCAAGAATCACTATTTACACATGATCCTTTTTATATCCCTTTCCAATCTAATTGAATTGTTCCAGATCAGACTTGCTGTGTTTCCATCTGTAGTTTGTGAAGTGCTTTTACAGAGAAAGGAAGTGTTGCTAATCCCTCCTCCTAAGTCCAAGTATAGATGACTGGAGTGAAGATTGTCTGGAAGGAGTAGAACTGGCTAGAACATGAGTTCTCATTCTACTTGGTAGCACTATCTGTTTTCTGGACTATTAGCTTTGTAAACTCACTAAGAATTGGAATTTGTTTCTTGAAATATCTTTTTTATAGGTTTGGTTTTGGTTTGTGGAGTTTTGAAGAAACAATTTGCTTGAATAACTAGTGTGTGTAAGTGGCAAGGGATAACTTCTAGGCACAGGAAGATAGTAACTCTGAAAAGGCCTCTATCAAAGCCTTATTTGGGTGAGATTTCTAGCTATGCCTCATCTGTTATAAACCATAGGCAGTGTCAAAAGTCTGATCAAAAAAGTGTTCAAAATAGAGTTTGGTTTGGGAAGAGTCAGCAATTTTGTTGCTTTTTTATCATCATCTAGATAATATTTTCAAAGCAGTCAGTTTTAGGAGCCTGTTTTACATTGATTTTCAGTGTGAGTTAGATGTTTACTTCCTTGAGTCCTCTTTAGGACTGTTAATGTAATTAAAAAAAAAATGTATTATATTAAATCAAGATTGAGAGGAATCGGGGAAAGTATCTCTCATTTTTGTTTTCTTTCACAGTATCTTGTCATGTGAATGGACATTAATGCTACTATAGTTGTTGGTTTTGATGGCATACTTTGAGTCAGAAAAAAGCTTTTGAAGCATTATATAGTGGTAACATATCAAAAGAGTTGGGTTTTAATATTTTCTACTTCACCAGGATAACTTTTGGGTTTTTTTTTTTTTTTTTTAATTATTATTTTTTAATGGGACCTTCCTGGTCCAACATATTAGATGTTAATAAGTTCATGTTAACTGGAAGGCATGTCCTATGAGGAGTGGTTAAGGACTCTGACTAGTTTGGAGAAAAGGAGGCTGAGGGGTGACTTCATTGCTCCCTACAGCTTCCTGAGGAGGAGTGGGAGGTGCTGTTCTCTTCTCCCTAGTATCCAGTGTCAGGATGCATGGGAATAACTCAAAGCTGCATCACTGTGGGTTCAGACTTGGTATTAGGAAGTATTTATTTACTGAGAGGGTGGTTAAACACTAGAACAGGCTTCCTGGAGAGGTGGTTGATGCCCCATGTCTTTCATTGCTTGAGGCATTTGGGCAATGTCCTTAATAACATGCTTTAACTTTTGGTCATCCCAGAAGTGGTCAGGCAGTTGGAATAGATGATAGTTGTAGATCCCTTCCAACTGAACTATACTATTTTAATGTTTAAAGTACGGATCTGCTCTGCAAAGTGACTGTACAGAAGTGTTTTATTTTTAGTCAGCTGTTCCACTTTGTATACAAAGACATTGGCTTTGTTCAGTGACAGAATGTTTACTAGAATTATCTCAGCTACGAGTGCAAATTGGATTCTCTTTGTGTCGCTGTTAATACTGGGAGCGGAGAGATGCAGCAACACATAAATTCAGCAAGAGAAGGCAAAAGAAGCAACTTTATTAATTTATAACCCCGTTTTATATACCCTAGCCCCATAGGGCAACTGGTCAGTGATCACCCATCTCCTAGGGTGATTGGCTCAAGTCCTACAACACCCATTTCAAAATATTTTTCCAATGTACCATAAACAGAATTTAACACCAGGTGTTGGTCCAGCTTAGAAAAACCATCGTACTGTTTTTCATAACTTGTGTGAGAAAGGCAGGACTCTCACTGAATATTGCGAGAACCTGTGAAAATCCCTCTGCTAGCAGCTTTTCAGCATCCACATCTTTGCTTCTCCCTCCCCCCCCCAACTGTGCATCAACAGGCTGTATCACCTATGCATGTCAAAAACCTTCAGATGCAATCAAGTTGAGCAGGTGTAATAAGTTCTAACTTGAATTGTGAAGCCTGTTCTCTTCTGTTACTGTGGAACAAAAGAGCAGAGTTCTGTAGTTAAGAATACTGGGTTTTAAGATCATATGAATTTGAGTATATTTGGTATGGAAATCATCAAGTGTGTAAACAAGAAGTGGTAGAGTGCTGCTAAAAATATTCTCAGGGTAAAAACTCAAACCCTATACTGTTCCTGTCCTTAAAAAAACACACAACAAAACACAAAGAACAGCCTCTCCCCCCCCCCAAAAAGGGGGAGGGGGGGAGCTCTTAATGGAGAGAAGTTAACTTAAGGTGAAATGGTAACACAGGCAAGGCACTTCAAGACTAGCTTCAGATCTGCTCTAATTCATGTCAAATTGTCAAGTTTTTATGCTTTTAGGAGGTTGTGACCTTTGTTTAATTCACTTTAGTTAATGCTTTTTTTTTTTGTTTATGTGATAATCTTGTGTTTCTGTCTTAATGCCCCCATGTTTTCTTCTCACTGATGCCCCTAACTATTATGTCTAAAATTGATATAACTTTTTACATTATTGTTATTTAATTCAGTTACTAGAGCACTACAATCAACTAGTTTCTGTGAACATGTTAAGTATGGGGAAATATTACTTTTCTACAATTTCAAACCCTTTTTTATGTTTGGATAAAAGTGAATATGCTTGTGATATTGTAATGGCTAGTACTACTGCAGTGAAGTCAAGCTTGAATTTTTGAACAGTAAAACAAATTGGCTAAAACCATTGTTTGTAGTATCTACATATTAATAAAAAGGAAAGAGTTAGTGTAGTAGGAGAATTAGATGGAAATGTTCATCATTCCCAGCCAGCTGTCAAGACTTTATGGTTTCCCTAAGCACCAAACTATTATAAAGCATTATCTCTAATTTACTGATAGTATTATCCAGTTTGGTTGTACAAATTGAAGTTTTAACTACTCCAAAGATTCTTTTCTTACAACTGCCTTTATGTGTTAATTTCCATTGTTACCACCTTTCACTTCTTCCATTTGCTGTCAATTGCATAAATTTAATTTGAGATGCTGAAATGACTCATACTGAATTGACACTTAAAGTTCTGTTTAGGGTAAAGAAAATTGAGCTAGTTTTCTTCACTGCTCACATATAACAGTTTCCAGAGTTTATGCTGTTTTCATTACCATGACACCAGAGCACCTCATTCCCTGAAATCTTTGTTGTCAGTAAGAGTGGTGGAGTCCTATGAAAGCTACATAGATAAGACCTGTGGGAATAAGAATTGCTAATCATTACTCATGTCCTTTCACTGTTTGAATTTAAAGAAATTGTTCCCCCCTCCCCCATTTGCTATGGGGGAATGGTCTTGAAGTTTAGTTATGGTTAACAGTGAGAGATGAAGACTAATGTGGAGGAATCCTTCCCACAGAGGATGGTAAAAAATCCTCTCTTCCACCCTCCCCTGTTATTTTGCAATACAACCAGTAGGGATTTGTGTCGAATTTCAGCCTAGGGTTAATCTTCCAGTTTTGTCAGAGATTGGGTGATACTGAAGACTGAATTGTATTAATATTTTTATATGTTTATTTTTTCAGAAGCGACATATCAGATAATGACAATTTAAAACAAACAAAATAAAAGACCATACTTGTATTGAAAATGGTTTTCAGAATTCTTTTGGACAGATACATAAATGATTCTCTAATCTCTGCCTCAGCTTTTTGCTGTAGATGTACTAATCTGTTACTGATTCTATCTTCGTTAACAGTAATGAGGAGACTTATTTGCAAAATATCTTAGATGGTAACCTAGGTTTTGTATGGTCTTGTATTGTGGATGAAACATCAAACAGAAGGGCCAGTTCTGTTCATACCTTCTCATTAAGTCTTGAGGTTGTATTGAATGTAAGTGATGCTGATGAAGAGATGTGACACTTTTTTTTCACACAGAATTGCTATGGTTGGAAAAGACCTTTAAGATTATCAAGTCCAATCATTATCTAACTCTACCAAGGCCACTACTACACCATACCCTTAAGCACCATATCTAGATGGCTTTTAAATACAACCAGGGATGGCTATTCATCTACTTCCCTGGGAAGCCTGTTCCAGTCTTTGATAACCCTTTTGGTATAGAAGTTTTTCCTAATGTCCAACCTAAACCTCCCCTGGTGCAACTTCAGGCTATTTCCTCTTGTCCTATTAGTTATGACTTATGAGAAGAGACCAATACCCACCTCTCTACAACCTCCTTTCAGGTAGTTGTAGAGAGCAATAAGGTCTCCCCTCAGCCTCCTTTTCTTCAGACTAAACAACCCCAGCTCCCTCAGTCACTCCTCATAAGACTTATTCTCCAGACCCTTCACCAGCTTCATTGCCCTTCTCCGGACCCTTTCCAGCACCTCAACATCTTTCTTATATAGCAGTACCCAAAACTGAACACAGTACTCAAGGTGCAGCCTCACTGTGCCAAGTGCAGGGGTAAAATCACTTTTTTAGTCCTGCTGGCCACACTATTTTCAATGCAGGCCAGAATGTTGTTGGCTTTCTTGGCTACCTGGGCATGCTGCTGGCTCATGTTCAGCTAGCTGTCAATCAGTACCCCCAGGTTCCTTTCTGCCGAGCAGCTTTCCAGCCACTTCTCCCCAAGCCTGTAGCATGGCCTAGGGTTGTTGTGGCCCAAGTGCAAGACTCGGCGCTTGGCCTTGTTGAAGCTCATATGATTGCCCTCAGCTCGTCAATCCAAACTGTCCAAGTCCCTTTGAAGAGCCTTCCTACTCTCAAGCAGATCAACACTCCCACCTAACTAGGTGTCATCTGCAAACTTACTGAGGGTACTCTCAATCTCCTCATCAAGATCATTGATAAAGATATTAAACAGGAGTGGCTGCAGCACTGGGCCCTGGGGAACACCACTCATGACTGGTCACCAACTGGATTTTACTCTGTTCACTACCACTCTCTGGTCCTGGACATCCAGGCCTAGAGCAGCCAGTTTTTTCACGAGGATGCTGTGGGAAACAATATCAAAGGCTTTGCTGAAGACCAGGTAGACAACATCCACAGCCTTTCCCTCATCCACCAAGCGGGTCACATTGTCATAGGAGGAGATCAGGTTGGTCAAGCAGGACCTACCCTTCATGTAGCCATGCTGTCTGGGCCTGATCACCTGGTTGTCTTCTATGTGCTGTGTGAGTGCGCTCAAGATGAACCATTCCATAATCTTCCCTGGTACCGAGGTCAGGCTGACAGGCCTGTAGTTCCCTGGATACTCCTTCTGACTCTTCTTGTAGATGGGTGTCACATTTGCTAATCTCCAATCTGTTGGGACCTCTCCCTTTAGCCAGGGCTGCTGATAAATCATGAGAAGTGGCTTGGCAAGCACATCTGCCAGCTCCTTCAGCACTTTTGGGTGTAACCCATCGGGCCCCATAGATTTGTGTATGTCTGGGTGGTGCAGTAGGTCACTAACCATTTCCTCTTAGATTATGGAGGCCTCCTTCTGTTCCCCATCCCTATCTTCCAGCTGGAGAGACTGGCTACCCAGCAAACAACTAGTCCTGCTATTAAAGACTGAGGCAAAGAAGGCATTAAGTACCTCATCCTTAGTCACTATGTTTCCCTCTGCCTTCATTAAAGGATGAAGATTCTCCCTAGTCCTCCTTTTGTTGTTAATGTATTTATAGAAGCATTTTTTATTGTCTTTTACGGCCATAGCTAGATTGAGTTGTAGTTGGGCTTTGGCCCTTCTAATTTTCTCCCTGCATAGCTTCACTGCGTCTTTGTAGTCCTCCTGAGTGGTCTGCCCCCTTTTCCAAAAGTCATAATCTTTCCTTTTGTTCCCGAGTTCCATCCAAAGCTCTCCATTAAGCCAGGCTGGTCTTCTTCCCTTCTGTCCCATCTTTCAGGACATGGGGATGGCCTGTTTCTGCATTTTTAAGATTTCCTTCTTGAAGAGTCCCCAGCCTTTCTGGACTCCTTTGTCCTTCAGGATGGCCTCCAAATGGACACTGCCAGTCAGTCTCCTGAACAGGCCAAAGTTTGCCCTATGGAAGTCCAAGGTGGCAGTTCTGCTAACCCCCCTCCTTACTTCTCTGAGAATTGAAAACTCTATTATTTTATGATCACTAAGCTCAGGACAGCCTCTGACTGTTACATCCCCTACAAGTCCTTCTCTGTTAACAAGCAGCAGGTCCAGGAAGGCTCCTTCTCTAGCTGGCTCCTTCACCACCTGCATCAGGAAGTCATCTTCCACACACTCCAAAAACCTCTGGGACTGTTCCCTCTCTGCTGTATTATATTCCCAGCGCACATCTGGGAAGTTCAGATCCCCCCCAAGAACAAGAGGTAGCAATCGCAAAACCTCTCCCAACTGCTTATCAAGTATTTCATAAGTCTTGTCATCATGATTGGACAGTCTGTAACAAACTCCCACCACACTATCTGCCTTGTCGGCCTTTCCCTTGATTCTTACCCATAAACACTCAACCCTGTCATCTCCATCATTCAGTTGTAGACATTCATATCCCTCCTTGACATAGAGCTTTTTGCAGCTCTGTTGGGCTTTTAATATGGATATGCTTCAGTTGGACAAAAGTGTGGCTTGGTATTCATAATAGTCATGATATGCTGGCTGGAAAGAGATCTCTTGTACATGTGGATCCATCTATATTCAATATTGTAGGATTTCTTTTGTAGTCCTGGTACACAGGCTGTCATATTAATTTCTTACTCTAGCTCTGTTTTTACAGATCATCCAATTACCATGGCTGCATGTTAGTAGAGAAAGGGAAGTGTATATGCTTTGATACCTGCATACTGGTAATATTAGATACTGTGTGGTTAAGCTCTATAAGTGTCTTGTTTTCTTAAATGCATGGATAAATAGCTGATTCTAGAAATGTGTACCAAGGTTTAGGAGAAAATAAACAATATTGATTATACTACCGCATCAACATTCTGAAGACATCTAAGTTGTGGAATTCACTGTAACAATCTCTTGTGGAAAATATGATAGTAAATGAGTTTGGATAAATGTCATTACTCTGTGGTCTGGCATTCTTATACATTTGATTTGTACCACATTATGAGGATTTCTACTGGTTTTATGTTGCAGTGGAATGTGTATTTGTACTGATTTTGGCTGAGATACAGTTAAATTTCTTCATAGTTGTAGTGGGTCTGGCTGAGCTGCGTTTCCCCATCCAGCCCTCATGCTGCAGTACTAGGAGCTGGAGGGTGTTGATAACACACCCGTGTTATGACTGCCAGTGCTCACACGGCACCAGAGGCTGGGGGGGCAAGATGGGGGAGGGGATACAGCCTACCTGAGCTGACCAGTGGAATATTCCATACCATATGACGTCAGCTCAACTATAAAGGGAGAGGGCAGGAGGAGGACGGGGGGGCATTCGGCTTTGTCCTCCAAGCAACTGCTATACATGTTCTGGAGCCCTGCTTCCTGGACTCGGCCTGACATCGCCTGCGGATGGGAAGTAGAGAATAACAACTTTATCTATCATAACCCACGTCTTTTTTTCTTTTTGTCTTATTCTCTCCCTCCGTGCCGTGCTGAGGGAGGTTGGAGGAGGGGGATATAGAAGGGCTTGGTGGGCACCTGGTGCCATGCCAGGGTCAACCCACCACAGTTCCTTTTTTGGCGTCCAACGTGGGGCACGAGCAGCAGCTTTTCTATTGCTTGCTTTAGATATTAGTAGCGAGCTCCTGTGCAGGCCACAGAGTTTGCTGGCACTACTTATCTGGTGTTTTGTTAACATGTTTACCGAAACACTGTCTCTTTCCTTTACTTACACACTGATAGGCTGTAGTGGGTCTGGCTGAGCTGCTTTTCCCCATCCAGCCCTCATGCTGCAGCACTGGGAGCTGGAGGGTGTTGATAACACACCCGTGTTATGACTGTCAGTGCTCACACGGCACCAGAGGATGGGGGGCAGGATGGGGGAGAAGATACAGCCAACCTGAGCTGACCAGTGGAATATTCCATACCATATGACGTCAGCTCAACTATAAAGGGAGAGGGCAGGAGGAGGATGGGGGGGCATTGTGCTTTGTCCTCCAAGCGGCTGCTACGTGTTCCTGGAGCCCTGCTTCCTGGACTTGGCACGACATCGCCTGTGGACGGGAAGTAGAAAATAACATCTTGTCTATCATAAACCACACCCCTGTGCTTTGCATCTCATTCTCTCCCTGCGTGCCGTGCTGAAGGGGGTCTGGGGGAGTGATAGAAGGGCTTGGTGGACACCTGGTGCCGTGCCAGGGTCAACCCACCACATAGCCTCAATGTGCTGGGGAAGCTTCTGTCTCAGAAGGATGAAGGGACTCGGGAGAACCCTGGCACAAATAGTAAAGCTGTGTTTCATGCTGGCATCGGTGGCTTTGCTGTGTTGGGGGGGCTACCTTGGGGAAAAAATGATTGAATACATCCCTCTGTCTCTATCAGAAAATGATATAGATGATTTTATTGTGCATGCTCCCGAGGTCCTGGTCCACCCTTACGTGAGCTTCTTAATACTACTAATCAATATCGTTGGCCTAATCTGGGTTGTGTGTAGTCTGATCCCGGTTTGGTCTGAGAAGAGACAAGTTTCAGGTGGGGTGGCACCGAAATGTGCCCTGAGACGGCCCGTCCCTGGGTGGTAAGGGGTCTGTCAGGATTTCGGCAGGTTCCTAGGAAGGTTCTCACCTCCTGTAGCCTGGGACTTTACCCCCGAACAGGCAAGCAACCCTGCCAAACTGACTCAACATCTGATAGAAGGGTGCCTTGTCTACCCCGATGAGAACCAGCAGCTCTTAGCACTGTACGGGGGCCTGGCCTGTGCCTATCGAGCCACAGTTGAGTACTCTCAGAGGACTGTGGTTAAGGCAGGGACCCAAATTACATCCAAAGACACCCAAGTTGAGATAGGGACTGCAACAACTACAACCACCAAAATTACCCCAGTAGTAAAAAAGAAGCAGTGGACAAGGAGAACAACAGGCCCCTACCCTTGATTAGTGAGGGATGAGGAAGAGGAGGAAACACATGACCAACAAGCTGGACCCTCAACAGGGAGACTGGAGGAGGGAGTAACGGAATTGAAGCAGGAGGCAGAAACCACACGGTCCCTTGACTTCATCAGAACTTCGAGACCTGAGGAAAGATTACAGCCTCCAGATAGCTGAACAGATTGTTACCTGGCTGCTTCGATGCTTGGATACTGGGGCTGACACCCAACAGCTGGAAGGTAAGGAAGCCCAACAGCTGGGCTCCCTTGCTAGGAATCGTGGCATTGAAAGAGGAATTAGAAAAGAGGCAGCAATTTGCAGTCTCTGGAGACGGCTCCTGTCAAGTGTTAAAGCAAGATATCCATTTAAGGAAGACTTAATGAATGCCACCTCCTCAGGAAAATGGTCCACTGCTGATGAAGGTATCCAGTACCTGAGGGAACTAGCAGTACTGGAAGTAATCTATGGGGATTTAGATAATGATGAGCATCCTAAAGATCCAGAGGATGTTCAATGTACAAGGACCATGTGGAGGAAAGTGATTAAGAATGCACCAGCATCATATTCTGCCAGCTTGGCAGAAATGTACTATCCACAAATGGATAACCCAACTGTGGAAACTGTTTCTTCCTGGCTTCAGAACTTTGAAGAGAGTCTTGGCACCTGCATGTCCCTAAGGGCTAGCGCTTTGGATATCAGGAGTCCCCCAAGGAATCAGTCAGTCAGAGGGAAAGGGAGCCCAAGGCATATGCCACGTGGTGCGCTCTGGTTCTTTCTGCGTGACCAGGGGGAGGACATGAGGAAGTGGGATGGTGAACCAACCTTTAAGCAGGAAGCTTGTGTACGTGAACTGAGAGGGAAGACAGCGGTTAAAAAAAGGCCATCCAAGAAGACCATTAATGTAGTCGGTGTTGAAACACCAGAAGGCAACCAACGATCTCACAGATACGGGAAGACTAAAATCAGCTCCACTGAACCTGATGAGGGGACTTCTGGTTTGATGCAGCAAGGGTCAGACAGTGAATATTCTGACCAGGAGCAGGAATAGAGGAGCCCTGCCTCCAGCCAGGTGGAGGAAAGGGACAGTCGGATTTACTGGACTGTGTGGATCTGATGGCCTGGCACGACAGATCCACAGAGGTACAAGGCCTTGGTCGATACTGGTGTGCAGTGCACTTTAATACCATCAGAATTCTCAGGAGTCCATAAGTATTTCTGGAGTGACAGGGGGATCCCAGCAGGTGACAGTATTGGAGGCTGAAGTGCGTATGACTGGTAGGGAGTGGTATAAACACCCCATTGTGACTGGCCCAGAGGCCCTGTCCATCCTGGGCATAGATTATCTCAGGAGAGGCTATTTCAAGGATCCAAAAGGATACCAGTGGGCTTTTGGTGTTGGTGCTTTGGAGGTGGAGGGAAGTGAACGGTTGTCCACCTTGCCAGGTCTCTCAGAGAACCCTTCTATAGTGGGGCTGATAAAGGTTGAAGAGCAGCTGGTACCAATGGCTATGAAGATGGTGCATAGGTGGCAATATCGTGCCAACAGAGATTCCCTGATCCCTATCCAGGAATTGATTCGTCAGCTGGAGAGCCAGGGAGTGATCAACAAAACTCATTCACCCTTCAACAGCCCCATATTGCCTGTGCAAAAGTCAAATGGAGAATGGCGATTGACAGTGGACTATCGTGGTCTGAATGAAGTTACACAGATGCTGAGTGCTGCTGTGCCAGACATGCTGGAACTTCAGTATGAGCTGGAGTTCAAGGCAGCCAAGTGGTATGCCACGATTGACATCGCTAATGCATTTTTCTCGTTCCTATAGCACCAGAGTGCAGGCCACAGTTTGCCTTCACCTGGCAGGGAGTCCAGTATACATGGAATCGATTGCCCCAGGGGTGGAAACACAGTCCCACCATCTGCCACAGACTGATCCATACTGCACTGGAGGAAGGTGGGGCTCCAGAGCATCTCCAGTACATTGATGACATCATCGTATGGGGCAACACAGCAGAAGAAGTTTTCAAGAAAGGGAAGAAAATAATTGAAATCCTCCTGGAGGCCGGTTTTGCTATAAAGTAAAGCAAGGTGAGGGGGCCTGCACAGGAAATCCAGTTCCTGTGGGATCATTCCTGGAGGAAAACAGGCATGCCTGCTATCCCCAACACTATGTGGGAATAAAGTGCGCTGCGGAAGGCGACCTTGAGGTATGCTTGAGAATGGCAAAGGAGGAAGCTCAAAGCAGTGAAGTAAGAAGATTAAGAAGAAGGTAGAAGATAACCAGGATGGGGGGTGGTGATGGAGGCGGTGTAGGATAGCCATTGATGTATTAGTTTAGGACGTGTGAACAGTATGTGTTTAGAGTAGTTAACCAATAGCTGTTAGTGGTAGTGTGTGTACAGGAAGAGAAATTGTATATAACCCTGGGAAAAACGTGAATAAAGTGCCCTCAACTTTGATTGTATTGGTCCGTGTTGAGTCCATTCACCTCCGGCAAGTGGTGCCCAAACAGGACCTTCTTGCTGCCATTCTGTAAAGGATTACGAGCAGCTGGAACGAGAAGGGAAGAAAAAGCTGCAGGAGGACCGACCATCAGTCCGGCTGCCCCGGCCGGTGCGTCCACAGAGATGGAAAGACAGCTGTCGACTTGATCCAGGGATCTCGCCCAGCGGAGGTGAGCGGTCGGGGGACGAGATGGGGAATCCGCTCAGCAAAGAGGAAGAAGCGGTGTTAAAGCTTCTCCAACATATTCTCTCCAAGAGAGGAATTAAATATGATGAACTATCTCTCAAGTGCCTCCTGCAATGGAGTAAGGAGAGAAATTTATTAACAAGCGTGGGTACGGCCTTTGAGCTGAGCACTTGGGAAGCTATCAGAACCTCTCTATGGGATGAAATATCAGACGGGTCTAAGAACGCCAAACCGTTAGCGACCCTCTGGAAACTCATTCGCAATACTTTGCAAGAGATGAAAGCAGACCGCTGCGCGGTGGCCTCACCTTTGACGCTTTATCTCCCACCTTGTCTGGGCTGGCAACAAAAGGGAAAAAGTCAGATATTGAGAATGTATTTATGTTTCCGGGTGCACCACCACCCGTGCCCGCAGTTACGTCCGTTAACTATAGCTTGCAGCAGGGATCGAATATTAGTCAAGATATTAAGAAAAGGGAAAATGCCCCCGCCCAGCCGGAGCCCCCTCCCTTGAACTCCCACTGCTTAAGGGAGAGTCCCACGAAATCGGAGGCAACAACCTTGCTGGTGCAACTACACCAGTCGCTGGTGCCTACAATAGAGGCAAAGGATGATGGAAAATCAGAATCAGACCGCGACACCCATCTCTATCCGCCTCTGCTTCCATCGGAGCCCAGCACACCGAGGGGAGAGAAAGAGGGTTCAAGCCGGGAGCAGCAGCTTCAGTTGGTCATAGAAAAAATGGAAAAGCTGGAAGCTGCTGCCCGAGAAAAGCCCACTCCCGTATCCTTTGATGAACAATTCCCTGCAAACCAAAACCAAAACCCTCCTTCCCCCCACCCCCGCCGTGGTTCACTCCACCGCTGAGGAGGAGCCATCGCAGCCGAGCTCGCTCCAGCCCCACTCTTGCTGCTGCCCCCAAAACCCTTTTCTCCCTCTACCCCTACCCCCACCCCCTTCCTTATCGCCTTTTTCTGATGAGAAAGTAGCAGGAACTACTGACCCGAGAAATCGATGGCAGGGTATAATTTGCAATGCATCAATAGAAAGGGAAGTAATCCCAACTTCTACCCCCTTAGCTTTTCTGGTTAGCGCGGGTCCAGACCAACCAGGACAGTGGGTACCTCTTGACTGGAAAATTTTTAAGGAGTCTAAGATGGCTATTGCGCAGTACGGTTTAAAATCTCCATTTACACAGGCAATGCTATCGCAGTTGTTTACGGGTACTGCTATGACACCCCACGATTCTCGCATGATCGTAAATATGTTGTTAACACCTTCTCAGCAATTACACTTTTATCACAAGTGGCAGGAAATGTGTGATGAAGCTGCAGCGAGTGTGGGACAGCAAAATGATCCTTTGTTTAATGTCACAGCTCAAATGTTAATGGGATTGGGTCCATTTGCAAATGCTGCGTGGCAAGCTCAGTTTGCAGTTCCTGTTCTACAGTTATCACAGGAACTGGCATTTAAGGCAGAGCAAAGCATACCGGATCCTAATCAAGGGACCCCATCATATACCACTATTCGGCAAGGGGAAACAGAAATGTATGCGCAATTTATTGATAGATTACATGATGCCTTAAATTCAAATCCTGATCTTGATGCAGAAATGAAGGCTCGATTTTTAGATCAACTGGTGTATGTGAACGCTAACGCCAAAACCAAGCGTATACTTTGCACCTTGCCTTGGGGCGTGACCGTAGGGGAAATGTTAGAAGTGGCAGAACGTATGGATGAGCAGGGTAAAGCAAATTATTTCGCCACCGCTTTTGCTGCTGCAGTTAAACCATTATTATAAAACAAAAACCGTGGGAAATGGGCTTGTCTCCTCAAGAGCTGAACATTTTATGGATGTTGCCTATATGCTTGTGCCTTGGTATTGGTATTGGTTGTGGGGACACTTTCATTTTTTGTATTGGATATTGTGAGTGCACTGTGGTACATGGGTGAAACTGATCATGGCTAATGTGAGACCTTCTGGGAGACTTTCTGGTCTGGCTCAAAGGGGAATCAAGGGATGGTTGAAGGGCCTGCTGAAAGCAGGCACATTGGTATTGGTAATTACCCTTGTTTGTATTGTTCCGTGTATGCTGTCCTTGCTGCAAAGGGCCCTGCAGCAGGTAGTGAACATGGCCCCTTTTGGTAAAAAATACAAAAAGGGGGAATTGTTGTGGGAAGCCTTGGCTTGTCCGAAGGATTAGAATGTGAGTCAGATAAATAGACTTGAGTGAACTCTCTATTTACTCATAATATAGCTACAGGATAAGCACCGAGTGGTTTGAAAAAGTTGAGGTGTTGGGTATTGAAGCAGTTAAATATCACTTCAAAAATATTAACTGAGCTTTTAGTAGATGTAGACAGCATTGGGCACGCTAATTTGCAAAATAGACCTGCAATTGATTTTTTGTTGTTGGCACATGGACACGGGTGTTGGGAATTTGGGGGGATGTGTTGTATGAATTTGTCTGACCATTCTGTATCGATTCATAAGCAGATTGAATGATTACAGGAAAACATGAAGAAGTTATCCATCACAGACGGTGGACTATCTGGATGGTTGGCTAGCTGGGGAATTCTGGGATGGATAAGGATCTGTTAATACCGGGGATGGTAATTTTAATAATAGTGTTAGTGATGTTAGTTGTAGTACATTGTATATTGAGGATGGTAGGAAGGATGATTGAAAGAGCTATTCAAGGGGTCTGGCTTGCACAAAAACAAAAAGGGGGAATTGTGGGATTATTCTTGGAGGAAAACAGGAATGTCTGCTATCAGCAAGACTGTGTGGGAATAAATTGGGCTGCAGACGACGACCTTGAGGTATGTTTGAGAACGGCAAAGGAGGAAGCACAAAGCAGTGAAGTAAGAAGATAAAGAAGAAAGTAGAAGATAACCAGGATGGGGGGTGGTGATGGAGGCAGTGTAGGATAGCCAATGATGTATTAGTTTAGGACGTGTGAACAGTATGTGTTTAGAGTAGTTAACCAATAGCTGTTAGTGGTAGTGTGTGTACAGGAAGAGAAATTGTATATAACCCTGTCAAAAACGTGAATAAAGGGCCCTCACCTTGATCGTATTGGTTTGTGTTGAGTCCGTTCATCTACCGCAAGTTCCTCGGAATAAAATGGCAGGATGGGCATCGACACATCCCAATGGATGTGATCAATAAGATAACAGCAATGTCTCCACCAACCAGCAAAAAGGAGACACAGGCTTTCCTGAGTGCTGTGGGTTTCTGGAGAATGCATATTCCAGATTACAGTCTCATTGTGAGCCCGTTCTACCATGTGACCCGGAAGAAGAATGACTTTAACTGGGGCCCTGAACAGCAACAGGCCTTTGAACAAATTAAACAGGAGATTGTGCATGCAGTAGCCCTTGGGCCAGTCCGGACAGGACCAAATATCAAAAACATACTCTACACAGCAGCCGGGAAGAATGGTCCTACCCTGGCAGAGGGCACTCGGGGAGACACGAGGCCGACCTCTGGGTTTTTGTAGTCGAGGATATAGGGGATCTGAGGCCAACTATACTCCAACGGAAAAGGAGATACTGGCAGCACATGAAGGAGTTCGAGCTGCCTCAGAAGTGATCGGAACGGAAGGACAGCTCCTTCTGGCACCCCGACTGCCAGTGCTGGGATGGATGTTCAAAGGGAGAGTCTCATCTACACACCATGCAACTGATGCCACATGGAGCAAGTGGTTTCATTAATAACGCAACGCGCTTGCATAGGGAACCCTAGTCGGCCAGGGATCCTGGAAGTGATCACAAACTGGCCAGAAGACAAAGACTTTGGGATGTCGCCAGAGGAGGAGGTGAAATGTGCTGAGGAGGCCCCACCATATAACACATTATCAGATGATGAAAAGCAATACGCCCTGTTCACTGATGGGTCTTGTCGCATTGTGGGAAAACATCGACAGTGGAAGGCTGCTGTGTGGAGTCCCCTATGACAAGTCATTGGAGTTGCTGAAGGATGAGGTGAATCCAGTCAGTTTGCAGAAGTGAAAGCCATCCAACTAGCCCTAGATATTGCCGAGGGAGAAAAGTGGCCAGTTCTCTATCTCTATACTGACTCCTGGATGGTGGCAAATGCCCTGTGGGGGTGGTTGCAGCAGTGGAAACGGAGCAACTGTCAGCGCAGAGACAAACCCATCTGGTCTGCTGGGCTGTGGCAAGACATTGCTGTTCGGGTAGAGAACCTAGTGGTGAAGGTGCGCCACGTGGATGCCCATGTGCCCAGAAGCCGGACCACTGAAGAACATCAGAACAACCAGCGGGTAGACCAGGCTGCCAAGGTGGCAGTGGCTCAGGTGGAACTGCATTGGCAGCGGAAGGGTGAATTATTTATAGTGCGATGGGCCCATGACACCTCAGGTCATCAAGGAACAAATGCAACCTATAGATGGGCTCTAGATCGAGGGGTGGACCTGACCATGGAGGCTATCACAGAGGTCATCCACAAATGTGAAACATGTGCTGCAATCAAACAAGCCAAGAGGTTAAAGCCCCAGTGGTATGGAGGACTTTGGCTAAAATATAAATATGGAGAGGCCTGGCAGGTTGACTACATCACTCTCCCACAAACCTGCCAAGGTAAGCACCACGTACTTACAATGGCAGAAGCAACCACTGGGTGTCTGGAAACATACCCAGTGCCCCATGCCACTGCCCGGAACACCATCCTGGGCCTTGAGAAGCAGATTTTTTGGCGGCATGTTACTCCAGAAAGAATTGAATCAGACAATGGAACTCATTTCCGAAATAGTCTCCTGGATGCCTGGGCCAAGGAGCGGTGGGTGTATCACATCCCTTATCATGCACAAGCCTCTGGGAAGATTGAAAGGTACAATGGGCTGTTAAAATCCACATTAAAAGCATTAGGGGGTGGTACCTTTAAATAATGGGACAAACATCTAACAAAGGCCACCTGGTTAGTTAACACCAGAGGATCTGTTAGCCTTCCTGGCCCTGCCCAAACAAAACCCCTGCTTGTTGTGGGAGGAGATAAGGTCCCTGTAGTGCACACTGGGAGGTGGTTAGGGAAGGCAGTGTGGATAGCTCCACCCTTGGGAAAAGGCAAACCCATTCGTGGGATTGTCTTTGCTCAAGGACCTGGATATACCTGGTGGATAATGCAGGAGGATGGTGAGACCCGGTGTGTACCTCAAGGAGATTTGACCTTGGCAGAAAGATAATCTGGAATGTGAGTTGTATGTTGCAGGAAATGATGTTGTAGGAAGGAGATGGAATAACACAAAGTGAATTTGGTGAAGGACCAGATGAGTACGGTGAGGACTCAGATCTAGCTGGTGTTGGTGCCCAACAATCAGACATACTTCTTCTCCTGACCAGAACTTCTACCCTGACAGATGAGACCCAAGTCATTGAGTGAAGGAATCTCATGGAACGAGGGACTATCTGTTAAAGGACAGGGGATAATAGTTGATGGCAATGTATTGGTTGGGTATAGAGATGGTTTGAGTATGTAGATTGAGTTGTGAGTGTTTGTAATAAGGGGTTTTGGTAATGAGAATTGAATATGATGGGAATGGTTAAGTATGTATTATGTGGGGCCTGAGCATGACGCAAATCGTATGGAATAAGGGGTGGAGATTGTAGTGGGTCTGGATGAGCTGCTTTTCCCCATCCAGCCCTCATGCTGCAGTGCTGGGAGCTGGAGGGTGTTGATAACACACCCGTGTTATGACTGCCAGTTCTCACACGGCACCAGAGGCTGGGGGGGCAAGATGGGGGAAGGGAAACAGCCGACCTGAGCTGACCTGTGGGATATTGCATACTATATGACGTCAGCTCACCTATAAAGGGAGAGGGCAGGAGGATGATTGGGGGCATTCCAGATTGTCCTCCAAGCAACTGCTATATGTGTTCTGGAGCCCTACTTCCTAGACTAGGCCTGATATCGCCTGCGGACTGGAAGCAGAGAATAACAACTTTATCTATCATAGCGCATGTCTTTTTTCTTTTCATCTTATTCTCTCCCTGCGTGCCGTGCTGACGGAGGTTGGGGGGGGAGTGATAGAAGGGCTTGGTGGGCACCTGGTGTCCAGCCACGGTAAACCCACCACAATAGTAACTTCTACAGTACTGTTTTGGATTTCTGTTGGTAACACACTGATTTTTTCAGCTATTGCTGAGCAGTGCTTACAAAGCGTCAAGGCCTTTTCTGGTTCTTGCACTTCACAAGAAGTTGGTAGGTGATACAGCAAGGATAGCTGACCCCAACTGATTAAAGGGATATCCCATACCATATGATGTCATCCTCAGCATACAAAGCTGTGGAGAGGAAGGTGGATTATTTGCAGTTCTGGCATTTATCTTCCCAAGTAACTGTTATGTGTGATGGAGCACTGCTTTCCTGTAAATGGATGAACACCTGCCTACCAATTGGAATGTCACGGTCAGGGCAGTCTGCTAGATGAATAACAGATGCTCTCTGTTAACCCCTCTCCCTCCCCAAAGTGGAAGAGAAAGGGAATAAGGGAGATAACAGCTTTAATGAAAATACTACTACTAATACTACTAAAAATGTAATATATACAAATATATGCAAAACCAGTTCAGCAGCAGATGGGATCCAGATTCAGGAGCTGGATTCTGGAACTGGGCTCAAGAACACATGGATTGGGATCAAAGGCAGAACAGTGTCCTCCTTGGATGCCAGCCATCGAAGAAGAGAGCTTAACCCTTGTGATCCTTCAGCTTTCTACCAAATATGATGTCTATGGGCTGGAATCCCTTGTTGGTCAGTTTAGTGTCACCTGTCCTGTCTGCTCCTCCCTGCAGGTGCCGCCTTTTACTTTCTGCACTCCTCAATGTGGTACACAAGATCCAGCAGTGGCCTTGGTCTACATACCAATCCTTGGTAGTAACAATAAACATGAGGTGTTATCACTGCTAGAAGCAGACACTGTCTGTGAGAACAGGCTGCTAAGTTCAGACAGTGCAGTTAGTTAGAAGAACTGAGCTGAAAAGTAAAATCACTAAACAGAATTAGTTCTGTTCTAAGCCAAACCAGGACAGGGAAGTAGAGAATGAATTCCTTGGTTTGCTTTGCCTGTGTGCATGGTTTTTGCTTTACCTTTTAAACTGTCTTTATCTCAACACATAAGTTTTCTTACTTTGACTCTTTCAATTTTCTCCCCCATCCCACTGAGGGGGAGCGAGCAAGTGTCTCTGTGGGGCTTAGTTGGTGGCTGGGGTTAAACCATGACCGTATTATTAAGAATAAATTACCAGAAAAATGCAGAGCGTGAATCAACTACCTATATAATTCCTCTGCAGGAAAAGGTCTAGAAGTTATAGCTGTTAAATGTGTCAAAACTGTTAAACTGATATTTTCCCATATGGATGTTCCAACATATAAATGCGGATATAGCTTGCAAGATGTGGAATGTATCCTTCTATTCTAAGTACGGCTCTTTCAGAAGCATTTAGTCTACTGACTAGTCACGTTGAATAAATTGATTTGTTTTTTTTATATTTGCCTTTTCACATTTTGTAAACTAATTGCTTTTTCTGCAAGAGTACTTTTCTGTGGAATAATGAAACTCAGAAGTCAGTCACAGCATAACATGATTGTTATTGATTAAGAAGGCAGGAAGAAATATAATTGCTTTTCCAGGTTCAGTTGCTTTAATGAAGGTATGATTTCATGTTCTGATGAAATATATGTCTATTCACCATGCTCTGGGCTGGAAGCATGTTTCATGTAGTTGTCATGAGTTGGATGAAAGAGAAGAGCTGCCTAAGAAATAATTTTTGACTGTGTAGAAAGGATTGATGGTTTTAATATGTGAAAGGTAGCAGTAATGTCCAAGAAGAAAGGATACTGCTCCTTTCAGTGCCTGCACAAATGTGGACTGAAGTAACATAATGTGTTGTTGCATCTTCAGCATGTCAGCAACGGATGATTTCAGTGGCGTGTGTACTACTATATATTTATCATCATGGGTACATGCCTGACTGAAATGACAGTATAGTCTTTAAGTGGAAGCCAGTTTTTGTTATTGACAGCTATATATTTAGTAGTCTAGCTATGAAACACTTGACTTAAATTGTATATTAAAAAAAAGCCAAATAGTTCTTCCTGAAGTTATTAAAAAATTAATAGTTCAATATTCAATTACATAACTATATAATATTAATTTCTGTTTAGTTCAAGGAAAAAATCTCTAAGCATTTCAAGTCCCGCACTGATCAGCTTGTTTTGATATTTGCTGGAAAAATTTTAAAAGATCAAGATACTTTGATTCAGCATGGGATTCATGATGGACTCACTGTTCACCTGGTTATCAAAACTCAAAACAGGTAACCTGACTAATGAGCAATCTTCTTTTTACCTCTAAGTATTAAAAATATTCTTAATTCTTAGTGTGGTATCTTTCTGTTGGGCAAACCTAGGTTTGACTAAAATGCATTCAAAAGCAGTACAAATACTCCTGCTATTGAACAAGAGAAGCAACCCAAATTCTGTAAGATTGTGTCTCTAGATATCATACATATGCCTTTTAAAAAGTTAATGCTGTCTTCTAAACTGATCCATTACTTTTAAATCACTTGAATCAGTTGCTTAGTTACAGTTGGTGCAGAATAGCTGTCTGAAGACAATCTGAACAGTCCTTGATCTGTTTCACTGCATGGTAGCACCCATGCTTATGCCCCTGCAATAGACAGGTGTGGTGAGCATATGAATTAAGCAAGCAGCCTTTAGTGCTTGTGCTAGTTTCTGATGGCATTAACTTTGTATAAATACATTGTTACCATACTTTTACAGTCTTAAGGAATATTGAAATTCTGATATTAGTTTTTTGATGAAATAAGACTTGAACTTAATTTGACATTCAGTGGGGCACCTACTAAAGGTGTGATATAGAATAAATCCTGTATTATAGATTTTGCTAGCCTTCTCTTCTTTAAGCCCTGGACATGCAATTAGTACTACTTGAGGGGGTAGGAGTATATCAGGATCCCTAAAGCAAGGTAAGGACTGAGGAAGTAATTAATTGACAGGCATTTGAGAGATACGATGAAAAAGTGGTTACAGTTGCAGTGATGCCTGTTAAACAGTGATGCCTGTTAAACCCAGTATTGACCCCTGGGGTAAACTGCTAGCTCCTGATCGCCAACTAGACTTTGTGCCACTGATCATCACCCCCTGGATCTGGTCATTCATCCAGTTTTCAACCCACTTCACTGTTTATCCAGCCCATATACATCAACTGTTTGTCTATGAAGATCTTTTCAGAGACAGTGTCAAAAGCCTTCCTGAAGTCCAGGTAGAAATTATCCACTGCCCTCCCCTTATCTACAAAGCCAGTCATTTTGTCATAGAAGTTTATCAAGTTGGTCCCCTTGGTGAATCCATGCTGACTATTCCTGATGACTTCCTTGGCCTTTCTTTGCCTGGAAATGGTTTCCAGGATTAGCTGCTCCATCACTTTACTAAGGATGGAGGTGAAGCTGACCAGTCTAGTTTCCTGGGTCCTCCTTCTTGCCCTTCTTGAAGATAGGAGTGATATTTGCTTTCCTCCAGTCTTCGGACACTTCTCCCAGTCGCCATGATTGATCAGATGTTTTAAAGAGTGGCCTTGCAATGCCATCTGATGGCTACCTCAGCACTTGTGTGAGCATCCCATCAGGCCCCTTGGACCTATGTACGTTCAGTTTGTTTAAGTATTCCCTGACCTGATCCTTTTCCACCAAGGGTGCTCTAGCCTTTCCTCCTGGTCTTAGGGACCTGGTATTCCTGAAGGTCAGTCTTGCTAGTGAAGACTGAGGCAAAGAAGGTGTTCAGTACCTCAGCCTTTTTCATGTCCTGTGTAACCAAGTGCCCTGTCTCATTAAAAAGCAGTCTCACATTTTCCCTAATCTCCTTTTTGTCACCTATGTACTTATAGAAGCTCTTCTTATTGCCAAATTCAATTCCATTTGGGCATTGTCTTTCCTAACTCTGTATAGAATCATAAAATGGTTTGGGTTGGAAGGGACCTTAAAATCATTAGTTACAACCCCCCCTGCCATGGGCAGGGACACCTCCCACTAGACCAGGTTGCTCAAAGCCCCATCCAACCTGGTCTTGAACATAGCCAGTGATGTATCATCCACAACTTCCCTGGGCAACCTGTTTCAGTGTTTCACCACCCTCATAGTGAAGAGCTTCTTCCTAATTTCTAATCTAAATCTACCCTCTTCCAGTTTGAAGCCATTACCCCTTGTCCTATCACTACAAGCCCTTGTAAAAAGTCTCTCCCCAACTTTCTTGTAGGCCCCCTTCAGAAGGTCTTCCTGGAGCCTTCTCTTTTCCAGGCTGAACAATCCCAACTCTCTTTCTCAGTCTGTCCTCCTCAAATACAATGTCTTTGTATTCCTCCCAGGTTACTCATCCTTGCTTCCACCTTCTGTATACTTCCTGTTTGAATTTGGCCAGGAAGACATCGAGCTATAATATTTACTCTTTTTTTTTTTTTTTTTTTTTTAAGAAATAATAAACTAAACTAAGATTACCAAGTATGATACTGTTCCTGTATTAAAAGTCATTATTACGTTATGTTAAATGCCAGACCTCATGTACTGTACATCAGAAAGTTTTACTTTCTTCATAGCAGTGTGTATGATGCAGTGGTTTGGATTTTTGACCTAATAGTATTGATAACACACTGATGTTTTAACTGCTGCTGAAAAGTGCTCACACAGCATCAAGGCCTTCCTTCTCTCTTTCTTGCTCTGTTCCTGCTTTCTCCCCCCCCCCAATGAGTAGGCTACGGTTGGAAAGGGGACACAGCTGGGACAGTTGAACCAAGCTGACCAAAGATGTTGCATACCATATAATATCACACTAAGTAATAAAGCTGGGGTGGAATTTTTCCAAAGTATCTGTTGCTCAGAGACTGGCTGGACATTGGTCTGCTGGTGGGAGGTGATGAGCAATTGCCTTCTCTTTTCTATTCTGTTTTGTTTTTTTATTAAATTGTTTTTATCTCAGCCCATGAGTTTTTCTCACTTGCCCTTCCAATTCTCTTCCCCTATCATGCCTGGGGTGGGGAGAAATTTGCATTGTAACTGGGTGGGGATTTAACTGGCTGGGATCAGCCTACCACACCTTGTTGAACTGTTAATTTTTTCCTTTTTTTTTTTTTTTTTTTAAACTTGCTTTTTATAGATCACAAGACCATCCAGGCCAACAAACACACACCCCTGGTGGCAGTATTGCTACCACATCAATATCAAGCAGTAATACCTCAACACCAACTTCAACAAATAGCAACTCTTTTGGCTTGGGTAAGAATATTTGTTAGGTAACATGGTGGGTATCTTGGTTTCAGGTAAGTATCCCTGGAGCTTTATTCTAATGTAAATGGGGCTTTAAAAAAAAGTTATAAAATGACTGATTACAAAAATTCATGGTATTGGTTGTAATAAGTTTCTGATCAGTAAGTTCTCAGAGCTAAGGTGTTTACTTAATTTTTATGTACAGAACCTCAGGCTTGTGCTCTTTTGTCTTCAGTATTAAGGTGCCACTGATATTGTATTCTGGCACTACAGTTTAATTAAACTCCTTCCAGTCTTCTTCTCCTTAACAGTGCATTTGAATTGACCTGAAGAGAGTATTGAAGTTGGACCCATAACATCATGACTTGGAACAGAAGTAACAAAGTTACTCCTATCCTACAAACCAGTATTTCTCAGGTTCTGAGTTTGATTCCATTGTCAGCCTTCTCTTTCAGGAATAGAGACACAAGTCTGTTGATTCAAAAATATCATCTCTCCATAGTTACTGGGTTTTGTTATTCATGGTCTTTCATTGATTGCTTTCTTCTTAAAAAAAACCCAAACCAAAAAGACACACAAAAAAACCCCAAACAACCAAAAAACATGTTAAGCAATTTCTTTTTTTAGTTGTAAATAGTTTTCCAGACTGACATAATACCTTCTAAAAATGTGAAACTTTTGTGTTTGCTGAACTCTGCAAAGGAGGAGAATTTAAAGCATTATGAGTTCATGTTGCATCAGCAAAAAGAAGAGCCCTACCTTTTGTTTAGAACAGGGAGTATGTAGAAGAAAAGCTGTTAGAATTGTAACAAATTATATTTCAGATGTGGTTTGTATTTCTAGGTGTCTCAGTATGTAAAGAAGCAAACTCTTAGTGGATGGTTTCTTAATAGCCTCGCAAAGATAGAATTTCCATTGTGTTTCATTATTTTGAAGTATGAGTTATGTTTATGTATATTGTACTTGGAAAGAACCTGGATGTGTTTGGAAATATGCTAGAAGCTGAAAGTTTGGGTTTTTTTCTTTTCTCTTAAAGGTGGCCTTGGAGGTTTGGCAGGCCTGAGTAGCCTGGGCTTAAATGCATCAAACTTTTCAGAGTTACAGAGTCAGATGCAACGACAACTTATGTCCAACCCAGAAATGATGGTTCAGATAATGGAAAATCCATTTGTTCAGAGCATGCTTTCAAATCCTGACCTGATGAGGCAGTTAATTATGGCTAACCCTCAAATGCAGCAACTGATACAGAGAAATCCAGAAATCAGTCACATGCTGAATAATCCAGATATAATGAGACAGGTATGTAGAAACATCTCTTAAGTTCATGACCTTTGATTATACTATAACTGTGAACAAAAGAGCAAGAATTGGACATGCTTAGATGAGTGCTGAAATATTGTTGAGGAATTTAGGCTTGTTAGACAATCTGTAAATAGGAAACTGATGCTTTTATTTCTAGCTGCTGGAGTCTGAAATAAGATGATGATTTAAAAAAAAAAAAAGCAGCATAGTTTTGAAAGATGCTGAAGACTGTATAATCTTCTGAGTTTAGAGTTGGATGCCGCTTGAAATCTTCTGTTGTCTAGTGAACCGTGAATTTACTATACAGTAATAATTCTCCAAAATACTTATTTCCAGTTTTTGTAACTGTGGGTACTTCTGATTGCTTCTAAAATTATGTGTTATGTAAGGTATGCCTTATGTGGCAGAAAGTATCAAGAAAAAAATGGGGGCTTTGGAAAATTAAGGTATTTATTTTTCAAGTTCTTGTTATAAGCTACATGCTGTACTGATGTTAGAAATAGTAGAAATATATTGTGTTGAGAAGAGACAAGAAAGAGATGGTACATGCAAGGGTTTTTTCTTCTGTTTAGTCAATCCTTTCTGACTCAGACAGCATACTGACAGTTGTGTCAGAATGTGGGCTAAATATCAAATTCTGTTGACTCCCCTCCCACTAAGATGACATCTTGAGTTGGCTTTAATTCTAATTTCAAATAGAGTTAGACATTAGTAACTGAGATACTGTTAAATGCTGATGTTTTCACTTTAGAATTGATTTTTTTATTAATACAAATTAAATGCTCTACTTCACTAGACACTGGAACTTGCTAGAAACCCTGCAATGATGCAGGAAATGATGCGAAACCAAGACCGAGCCTTGAGCAACCTTGAAAGTATACCAGGTGGCTACAATGCCTTGCGACGTATGTACACAGATATTCAGGAGCCAATGTTGAATGCAGCACAGGAACAGGTGAAAAATTATTGTAGGGCCCACTGAAAGTAAATGGGTTTTGTTTGTTTGATTGGGGTTTTTTTTAATTTCTTTCGGTTTTGGTTTTTTTGGTTTGTTTGTTTGTTGTTTGGGTTTTTTTTTCAAAAATGAAAAAAAAGAGAAATAATGTAACTTTTCAAATGTGTACTTGACAAAACATAATTTCTTGAAGCTTAAAGTCAATGTGTGGCTTATTCCTATACCCTTTTAAACTTGAAGGAATAAATATTGTTTTGTGAATTTCATAAGCTATTTTTTGTTATATAGTCTAAATTTACTTATTTTTAATTCTTGGACTTTTAATTTTTCCTGGACCTCAGGAAGTTTATGAGTGTGTTTGGTGACTTGAAACCTAAGGTGGGAAGAAAAACAACTTTGAAATTTTTCTAAGATGAAAACCACTATGCAAGATGTAATCTTACTGTGATCAAAGTACTAGTGTAGTAGCAAATGCTGCATTTAAAATGAAGTGTGATTAACTTATCTTTTTGTTGTTGCTGTTGGAGATAATATATCATCCAATGTTGGTATCTTTTCAGAATATTTACAGTGGCTTATTTTAGGATGGTGATTATAATTGATTAAGAGCCCTCAACATTTATCTTCATCTGTAATTTTTGAAAAGTAACTTGCCATTTTTAGCAGACTTTAAAATAGTTGACCAATAGAAGATATGTGTTTGTTTCTCCTTCTGTAGTTTGGAGGTAACCCATTTGCTTCCTTAGTAAGAAATGCATCATCAGGAGGGGACAGTCAGCCACCTCGCACAGAAAATAGAGATCCTTTACCAAATCCCTGGGCTTCTCACTCCAGTTCTCAGAGTTCCACAAGTACCAGCACCAGTGGTGAGAGCAGTGGTAGTAGTGTCAGAAATAGCACCTCTGCTAATATGGGACAGAACTCAACTATACCAAATCTGGGACCTGGATTAGGAGGTATGTCTGTTATTGCAATTGCATGTATTTGCAAATATTCAGGAATTTGCGGAAATGATTCTGTTATTAGAAAGAGATGTTTTGATTTAAAGTTCGTATGCTGTTTATTTCCATAGAACATTTGACTAGTATCAAAATCTTCTGTAGAAAAAGAAACATGAAAAATTAAATCAAGAGTACTAATAATACTTGTGTACTGCCTTAAAATAACAAAAGTAGGGAATCTGTAGATGAATGATAATATTTTTTTTTTTCTGTTTGGAGACAAACAAGAAAACAGCTAACAATGTGATACTTAGTGGAACTGCTTGTTGGATACAGCCTCTGGCATAACTTGTTTCTAGGGCAGATGCATCTGTGTAAGCAGAAACACATTGAGATGTATTTAAAAGACTAAAGCTCATTTACAAAAACAAAAAGCCACAGTTGTATCTGTTCTAGGCAGTCTAATTTGATTAAAGTTTTTTACTACAGAGACCTTTAATTTTTTTTTTTTAAGTTGGTATGTTCAATACACCAGGATTGCAGAGTTTGTTACAGCAAATAACAGAAAATCCACAACTTATGCAAAATATGTTGTCTGCACCCTATATGAGAAGCATGATGCAATCATTGAGCCAGAATCCCGATCTTGCAGTACAGGTAAATGCTTTTGGTGTAGCAATGTGTTGTGTGCACTGAAGTGAAAAAAGGAGTTTATTTTATGATATGGTTATATTTTCAATACAGAATAAGTGTGCCAACTTCTCAACAATAACTTGTCTCTCGTGAATAGCCCAGTTTTAAAAAGTATGTTAATGCCTGACTTATTGAAATTATTACCTATAGCAATCTGTTGCAGTAAGTTTCATCAATTTGTAGTTGGACAATGTGTCATCATTCTCTTGTAACAACTTGTAAGTTTGTGTATGTTTCATACAGCCCTATAACTTTGTGGCCTAGCATAAGAACCAGTTAAACAAACAAAAAAAAAAATGTTTTAATTATAAAGACCAGAAAACGCTTTTCTTGTTACATCAATGAGATTGCTTTGACAAGGATCTGGTGAGGATTCACTTCAAAAAGTTTAACACCCCACCCCTCAAAAAACCAAAACAAAACCCCCACCCAAAAATACCAAACAAACAAGCAAACAAAAAACCTGCAACTCTGTACCACCAATTTATTTCAGTCAGATCTCAGACAGGTGGTTCATTGTTTCAGAACAAGTTTTAGCCAAAGGAGAAGTGGGAGATAATTACTCTGAGGTTAACATAGACCATTATAGAATCATAGAAGGGCTAGGGCTGGAAGGGACCTCTGAAGGTCATCTAGTCCAGCCCCCCTCCAGTGAGCAGGGATACCCTCAACTAGACCAGGCTGCTCAGAGCCTTATCCAACCTCACCTTGAATATATCCAGGGATGGGGCCTCAACCACCTCCCTGGGTAGCCTATTCCACTGTTCTACCACACTCAATGTAAAGAACTTCTTCCTGATATCCAATCTAGATCTACTCTTCTCTAATTTAAACCCATTACCCCTCGTCCTGTCACTCCAGGCCCTCATAAACAGCCCCTCCCCAGCCTTCCTGTAGGCCCCATTCAGATACTGGAAGGTCGCTAGTAGGTCTCCCCAGAGCCTTCTCTTCTCCAGGCTTAACAACCCCAGCTCCCTCAGCCTGTCCTTGTAGGAGAGGTGTTCCAGCCCTCTGATCATCTTTGTGGCCCTCCTCTGGACCCTCTCCATCAGGTCCATGTCTTTCCTGTGTTGAGGACTCTAGAGCTGGACGCAGTACTCCAGGTGAGGTCTCACCAGAGCAGAGTAGAGGGGCAGAATCACCTCCCTTGACCTGCTGGCCACACTTCTCTTGATGCAGCCCAGGATACAATTGGCCTTCTGGGCTGCAAGTGCACACTGTTGGCTCATGTCCAGCTTCTCATCCACCAACACCCCCAAGTCCTTTTCCGCAGAGCTGTTTTCCAGCACCTCGTCTCCCAGCCTGTATTGATAGTGAGGGTTGTTCCAACCCAGGTGCAGGACCCTGCACTTAGTCTCATGAGGTTCACCTGTCCCCACCTCTCCAGCTTATCCAGGTCCCTCTGGATGACATCCCATCCCTCCAGCCTGTCAACAGCACCACTCAGCTTGGTGTCATCTGCAAACTTGCTGATGGTGCACTCGATCCCGCTGTCAATATCATTGATGAAAATATTAATCAGTACAGGTCCCAGTACAGACCCCTGAGGGACGCCACTTGTCACTGATCTCCATCTGGACATTGAGCCATTGACCACCACCCTCTGGATGCGACCATCCAGCCAATTCCTTATCCACTGAACAGTCCACCCATCAAATCCATATCTCTCCAAGTTGGCGAGTAGGATGTTGTGGGGGACCATGTCAAAAGCCTTTCAGAAGTCCAGATAGATGGCATCTATAGGTCGTCCCTTGTCCACGGAGGTAGTCACCTTATCATAGAAAGCCACTAGATTCCTCAGGCAGGATTTGCCTTTGATGAAGCCATGTTGGCTGTCTTTCATCAGCCCACTGTCCTCTATTTGCCTTGTTAGACCCTCTAGGAGAATCTGCTCCATGATCTTCTCAGGCACAGAGGTGAGGCTGACAGGGCGATAGTTTTCAGGTTCCTCCTTTCTACCCTTTTTAAAAATGGGTGTAGTGTGTCCCTTCTTCCAGTCCCCAGGGACTTCACCTGACTGACAAGACTTTTCAAATATTATGGCAAGTGGCTTGGCAACTACATCAGCCAATTCTTTCAGGACTCTGGGATGAATCTCATCAGGTCCCATGGACTTATGGATGTTCAGGTTCCTCAGGTGGTCAAGAACCTGATATTCACATACAGTGGGAAGGACTTCACCACCCTGGTCCACACCTTGCGGTTTAACTTGGGAGGTGTTGGGAGAGAGGTTGTCAGTGAAGACTGAGGAAAAAAAATTGTTGAGAACCTCAGCCTTCTCCTCATCCATTATTACTAGCCCACCATTTTTACTCTTCAGGGGGGTATGTTTTCTTTGGCCTTCCTTTTTTCATTGACATACCCGTAGAATCCCTTCTTGTTATTCTTTACATCCATTGCCAAGTTCAGCTCCAACAGTGCTTTGGCCCTCCTGAACCTCATCCCTACACAATTGGGCAGCATCCCTATACTCTTCCCAGGGTACCTGTCCCTGCTTCCACCACCTGTGAAGCTCCTTCTTGCTTTTTAGTTTGACCAGTAGGTCATGGCTCAGCTACACTGGTGTCTTCCTTTCCTTGCTTGATTTCTTACACCTGGGGATCAAGATGTCTTGCAATCTATGGAGAGTGTCCTTAAAAATCTGCCAGCTATGTTCTGCTCCCTTGTTTCTGAGGACTGTTTCCCAGCATAACCTATTGACTAACTCCTTGAAGAGCTGGAAGTTTGCTTTTCTGAAGTTCAAGGTCCTGACTGTGCTTTTTGAATGAGTTCTGACCCTTAGTACTGTGAATTCTACTAGTGCATGGTCACTGCCACCCAGGCTGCCTCCATTCTTGAGATCCCTGATGAGCTCATCTACATTGGTAATCACCAGATTGAGTGTTGCTTCCCCTCTGGTAAGGGTGTCTACTTCCTGCCTCAGGAAGTTGTCATCGAGACACTCCAGGAGCCTCCTGGATTGCCTACTGCTTGCTGTATTACTTTTCCAGCAAATGTTGGGATGGTTGAAGTCTCCCAGCAGGACAAGAGCCTGCGAACGTGATGCTTCCTGTAGTGGGAGTAGGAACGCTTCATCAAGAGTTTCCTCTTGATAGGGTGGCCTGTAGTAGACTCCAACCACAAGGTTCCCCTTGTTACCTTGATCTCTAATTCCTACCCATAAGCTTTCAACTTGCTCATAGTTATTCTTTAGGGACATCTCCTCCCATTCAATCCATTTCTTAACATACAGGGCAACTCCTCCACCCCTCTTTCCTCTTCTGTCCCTTCTGAATAGCTTGTATCCATCAATAGCTATACTCCAGTCATAGGATTCATCCCACCATGTTTCAGTAATGGCCACTATGTCATAGTCTTCTAGTAGTATAATGGCTTCCAACTCCTCTTGTTTGTTACCCATGCTTTGTGCATTTGTGTAGAGGCACTTCAGCTGGGCCATTGGCCATATCATCTTTCCAGGGAAACATACCTTTATTCCATTAATGTGTTTCCCTGATGTTTCCCTGTTGGCATCTACTACCCAAAGGGGATCTGGCTCATCTCTGCAAGACTTTGACTGCATTATTTTGTCCCCAGCATGCTTCCGGGCAGCAGGTTGAGAGCCTTTACTAGTGCCCCATTGCTTCCACACTGTTGTGTCCTCCCATAGCTTGCCACATGGAAGCCTGGTGACATTGTTTCCCTCCCCCTTCACATGTAGTTTAAAGCCCTGTCAATTAGCCCTGCAATCTCCTCTGCAAAGACCCTCTTCCCCCTTCGAGAGAGGTGTCTCCTGTTTGGTGTCAACAACCCTGGTGCTGTATAGATCATACTATTGTCAAAGAACCCAAATATATGGTGGTGACACCATCCATGGAGCCATGTATTAAGAGACTGTATTTGGCCGTTTAATCCAGTGTCTCTGCCATCGGTTGGAATAACAGAAGAAAAGATGACTTGTGCCCCAGAATCTCGTACCACTCGTCCCAAGGCTGTAACATCATTTTTTATTGTTCTAGGACTACTACTTCTCCTCCTCCATGGAAGATCAATAATGGATAATAGTCCGTAGAGTGCACCAGGCTAGTAATTTTCCTAGTGACATCCCTTACCCGGGCTCCAGGTAGGCAGCACACCTCCCTCTGAGAAGGGTCTGCCTGACATATTGCTCCTTCTGTTCTTCATAGAAGTGAATCCCCTACAACTCTCACTCTCCTTCTTTTCTTTGTCCCACTAGTCCTAATTCTTGGGGCTGGCTGACATGCCCTGGGCAACTGAGCAGATGGACTTTCCTCTCCATCCTCTTCTGCCCAATCCTCAGTTACTAGTGCCCCATATCTGTTGTGCATGGGCAGCTGATAAGACCGAGAAGATCGGGAGGGGGCTCTCCTGCTTTTCTGGGGAAGGACCTGCTTCCAGTCACCCCTATCTCCTAGGTCTCCTCCTTTACCCATTTTTTCTGTGTAGCAAGAGGAAATGGAATCATCCAGTTCTTGTGCAGCCCTCACTTGCTGCCCTTCCTTCTGGGATGGTATAGCCTGGCTCCACCAGTCTAGCTCCCTTTCACAATCCCATTTAGTCCTTAGTCTTTTAATTTCATCCTTTTGCTCAGCCACCACGCTGAGCAGATCATTCACCTGTTCATATCTGATACAGGTGTCATCTCCACCACCCTCCATTACAAGGGCCAGGCCCCTGCATTCTCTGCAGCCAGGGGTCTGGACACCCACATGTTTGTGTGGGGCCTGTCTGGGTGCCCACAGTTTTCCTAGCCACAGCCTTTGCCCAGATTGCAACCATGGCTAGATCTTTGGAAGTAACTGACTTCACAGGGTAAGGGGACACACCTGGCTCTGCACTTGACCTTGCCTGGTATCCCTGTGCCTGCAGTGTGTGCAGCTCTGCCCATGCCTGTCCCCGCCTCCCTCACAAGAGAAACTGGAACTGGCTGGGGCTGCCTGCTCCCCTGGGCTTCCTGCCTAATGGAAAGCTTACCTGGACAGTGAAAACCTGACAATCTTCCTGTCTGCCGCTGGGACTGACCAGCTGTGATGGCAACTTCTCAAGTGTTCTGAGCGATTGTTATCTGATTAATATGTTGTAAATAGTTGTCCACTCTAGTATTTACTTTTTGATGTACAAATTGATCTATGATGTTAAATATTTTTGTCCCATAGATGATGTTGAATAATCCTTTATTTTCTGGAAATCCTCAACTTCAGGAGCAAATGAGACAACAGCTTCCTACTTTCCTTCAACAAGTAAGATGAGATACTAAGTGTTGTTAATAAATATCTGAAATTCAGTGAGCAATTTTTGCAATAAACTAGTGCTTTTCCTTGTTTTCACTTAAAGTTAGATTCTGTTATGTGTAGTCCCGTTAGCTTTAGACACTGAGTTGTTGACAGACGGCTGAACATGAGCCAGCAGTGTGCCCAGGTGGCCAAGAAGGCCAACAGCATCCTGGCCTGTATGAAAAATAGTGTGGCCAGCAGGAGTAGGGAAGTGATCATGGCCCTGTACTTGGCACTGGTGAGGCTGCACCTTGAATACTGTGTTCAGTTTTGGGCACCGCTATATATGAAAGACATTGAGGTGCTGGAGCAGGTCCAGAGAAGGGCAATGAAGCTGGTGGAGGGGGGGGTCTGGAGAACAAGTCTTATGAGAAGCAGCTGAGGGAACTGGGGTTGTTTAGCCTGGAGAAGAGGAGGCTGAGGGGAGACTTTATTGCTCTGTACAATTACCTGAAAGGAGGTTGTAGTGGTCTGAATTTTGGTCTCTTCTCTAAAGTAACTAGCAATAGGATGAGAGGTAATGGGCTTAAGGTTTAGATTGGACATTAGGAAAAATTTCTTTACTGCAAAAGTGGTGAGGCATTGGAACAGACTGGCCAGGGAGGTGGTGGAGTCACCATCCCTGAAGGTGTTAAAAAAATGTGTAGATGTGGCACTTCAGGACATGATTTAGTGGTCATGATAATGTTATGTAGACTGTTGGACTTGATGATCTTAGAGGTCTTTTCCAACCTTAATGATTCTGTGATAATTATATGCTTGATTTATCTCCATCCCTTTGAAAAGTTAAATCTGACTTTCAGTGGACTTGTTCATCTCTGTGACTAGCACAACTGCTTTAATTTGCTGTTGCATCTTTGCTTAGAAAAATGATTTGTTTTTTTCTGTGCACCAGCCGGAGAAAACCTGTTTCCTACATGATTTCTTTTGAAAATTAAAGAAAAAAATTACATTTCCTGCTACTAAGATGAGCTTTTATAGTACTTTCCTCATACTTCCTCCCACCCTGCCCTGATTATTTGGGATAAAGACACCTTGCATGCCTTGAAAAAAGCAAGTCATAAGCTAATTCAAAAGAAGCAGAGTGGGTTCTGAAGATACTTGCCTCTAAAGATTGCTTTATCACCAGCTTTCTCTCTCTCACCATTGTGATTGCAGCTCTGGTATTTGCTTTGTCTGAACTGTCACAGTGTATACTAGGACTGCGTCCTTTAAATAGGACCAAGTAACATTTTTAGGAATTAAAACTTTAATCCTGTGTGTGAGTTCCATCATTAGGCAGTCTTTGCAAATCAAAGTAAACATATGTTGCCAGGATCTCATTGCATGTAGGCAATATTACGAGTAAAATAAATACCAACGTGGATTTCATGCTGTTGATGCAATTATTAACAGTCAGTGCTCCAGTCTATCTAGAACCCTCTGCAAGGCATCTTGTCCCTCAAGAGTCAACAGCACCTCCCAGTTTGTTATCAACAGCATACTTGCTAATGGTGCATTCAAGTCCTGCATCCAGATCATTGATAAAATATTGAACAGAACTGGCCCTAGAATTGAGCCCTGAGGAACATTGCTGGTGACCGTCCACCAGCTCGATGTAACCCCATTCATTACAACCTTTTGAGCTCTACCCTTGCAGTGGGTCTGGCTGAGCTGCTTTTCCCCATCCAGCACTCATGCTGCAGCACTGGGAGCTGGAGGGTGTTGACCCGACATCGCCTGTGGACGGGAAGCAGAAAATAACATCTATCATAACCCACGCCCCTTTGCTTTGCGTCTTATTCTCTCCCTGCGGGCCGTGCTGAAGGGGGTCGGGGGGAGTGATAGAAGGGCTTGGTGGGCACCTGGTGCCGTGCCGGGGTCAACCCACCACAGTTCCTTTTGGCGCCCAACGTGGGGCTCGAGCAGCTGCTTGCTTCCTTCCTTTCCTGCTTGCTTCCTTTGCTTTAGATACTAGTAGCAAACTCCTGTGCAGGCCACAGAGTTTGCGTGCACTGCTTATCTGGTGTTTTTCTAAAATGTGTACTGAAACGATGTCTATTTGATTGGCTTTTGCACTGATGGCTTCAATGTGCTGGGGAAGCTTCTGTCTTGGGAGGATGAAGGGACTCGGGAGCACCCTAGCACAAATAGTAACGATGTGTTTCACGCTGGCATCGGTGGCTTTGCTGTGTTGGGGGGCTACCTTGGGGAGAAAATGATTGAATCTATCTCTCCCTTTCTACCGGAAATTGATGTAGATGATTTATTTGTGCATGCTCCCAAGGTCCTCGTCCACCCTTATGTGAGCTTCTTAATACTACTAATCAATGTCGTTGGCCTAATCCGGGTTGTGTGTAGTCTGATCCCAGTTTGGCCTGAGAGGAGACAAGTTTTGGGTGGGGTGACACTGAAATGTGCCCTGAGGCGGCCTGTCCCTGGGTGGCAAGGGGTCTGGCAGGATTTGGGCAGGTTCCTAGGACGGTTGTCACCTCCAGTAGCCTGGGACTTTACTCCTGAACAGGCAAGTAACCCTGGCAAGCTGACACAGCATCTAATAGAAGGGTGCCTTGTCTACCCCGATGAAAACCAGCAGCTCTTAGCACTGTACTGGGGCCTGGCCTGTGCCTATCGAGCCACAGTTGAGTACTCTCAGAAGACTGTGGTTGAGGCAGGGACCCAGACTGCATCTGAAGACACCAGAGTTGAGATAGGGACTGCAACAACAACTGCCAAAGTTGCCCCAGTAGTGAAAAAGAAGCAGTGGACGAGGAGAACAACAGGCCCCTACTCTCGGTTAGTGAGGGATGTGGAAAAGGAGGAAGAACATGACCAGCAAGTTGGACCCTCAACAGGAAGACGGGAGGACGGGGTGACAGAATTGAAGCAGGAGGCAGAAACCACCCGGTCCCTGACTTCGTCAGAACTTAGAGACCTGAGGAAGGATTACAGCCACCAGACAGGGGAACGGATTGTTACCTGTCTGCTTCGATGCTGGGATACTGGGGCTGATACCCAACAGCTGGAAGGTAAGGAAGCCCAACAGCTGGGCTCCCTTGCTAGGAATCGTGGCATTGAAAGAGGAATTGGAAAAGAGGCAGCAATTTGCAGTCTCTGGAGACGGCTCCTTTCAAGTGTCAAAGCAAGATATCCGTTCAAGGAAGACTTAATGAATGCCACCTCCTCAGGAAAATGGTCCACTGCTGATGAAGGTATCCAGTACCTGAGGGAAGTAGCAGTACTGGAAGTAATCTATGGGGATTTAGATAATGATCCTAAAGATCCAGAGGATGTTCAGTGTACAAGGACTAGATGAGTACAGTGAGGACCAAGATCTAGCCAGTGTTGGTGCCCGACAATCAGACATACTGCTTCTGTCCAGAACATCCACCTTGACAGATGAGACCCAAGTCATCGAGTGAAGGAATCTGATGGAATGAGGAACTACCTGTTAAAGGACTGGGGATAGTAGTTCATGATAATGTATTGGTTGGGTTTAGAGATGGCTTAAGTATGTATTATGTGGGGCCTGAGCATGACGCAAATGGTATGGAATAAGGGGTGGAGATAAAAGGGGAACGAACCCGCGATCTTGGCGTTATCAGCACCAAGGAACTGTGGTGGGTTGACCCCGGCACGGCACCAGGTGCCCACCAAGCCCTTCTATCACTCTCCCCGACCCCCTTCAGCACAGCACACAGGGAGAGAATAAGACGCAAAGCAAAGGGGTGTGGGTTATGATAGATAAGATGTTATTTTCTGCTTCCCGTCCATAGGCGATGTCGGGCCAATTCCAGGAAGCAGGGCTCCAGGAACACGTAGCAGCCGCTTGGAGGACAAAGCACAATGCCCCCCATCCTCCTCCTGCCCTCTCCCTTTATAGTTGAGCTGATGTCATATGGTATGGAATATCCCACTGGTCAGCTCAGGTTGGTTGTATCTTCTCCCCCATTCTGCCCCCCATCCTCTGGTGCTGTGTGAGCACTGGCAGTCATAACATGGGTGTGTTATCAACACCCTCCAGCTCCCAGTGCTGCAGCATGAGGGCTGGATGGGGAAAAGCAGCTCAGCCAGACCCACTACAACCGTTCAGCCAGTTCTTCACCCAGCATATCGCATACCTGATCATTTCACAGTTGGACAACTCATCCAGAAGGAATCATAAAATTTCTTGTGCCTACTGAATTCCATAAGGGGTTTCCTGTATAGACAAGCTGATCTTCTGCCCCACTGTCTCCATTTAAGGCTCAGGGCAAGTTTTAAACCCGTTAGCCTTCCATGGAAAGTCTATGCCAAGGATGCACGAAGCATTTGGGCCAGTCACTATAGGGTGTGTCTCCCAGTCATTCCCTGTTAGGCTCATTTCAATCTCCAATACAGTCAGTTCTTGAGACCCTTCTGTGACTTCAGAGATGGTGATGGACTCTGCCAGTCTATGATTTTATGGTATTAGGGTGCATTGTACATCAGTGTCCACAAGGGCTCTGTACCTTTCTGCTTTTATTGTGCCAGGCCATTGAATCCACACAGTCCAGTGAACTTGATTATTCCTTTCCTCCACCTGGCTGGAGGCAGCGCCCCTCTAATTCTGAGCATAGTGCCCACGATTGACGGAGGGGTTTGTATAGTGGGCAGGATCATCTCCTCCTCACATTTGGGTCTGAGAGCCATCTGCTCGGGCCAGTGGAACTTCCTTGGGAGACTGGAGCAGCCATCCTCCTGGGAAAATTCTTTCTAGTGGTGTCACCTTGCAGATCCCATACTCTTGCACACAGAGCACTGGTGGGTTTGCTGTGCCATCTATCCATGTCCTCACCATAATTGCATGGGGTGCGCCACAAAGAACCTTGTGTTGTATCCTGCCTGACTTGAGCTGATCTCCTAGGAGGGTGTCTATTTCTAATGGCTGAAACAAGGATCCATTCAGGAGAAGGATGGGTGTTACTCCCCCTCTTTCTCAGCCAGTCTCTTTTCAGTTTTGCCCTGTAATTGGACAAGAGGTAATGGTCACAAGCTGAAACACAGGAAGTTCCACCTCAACATGAGGAAAAACTAATTTACTCTGAGAGTGACAGAGCACTGGAACAGGCTGTCCAGGGAGGTTGTGGAGTTTCCTTCTCTGGAGACTTTCAAGACCTGCCTGGATCTGTTCCTGTGTGGCATGCCCTAGGTGTTCCTGTTCTGGCAGGGGGGTTGGACTCAATGATCTCCAGAGGTCCCTTCCAACCCCTACCATTCTATGATTCTATGATCCTGGACACAGAGTCCTTCAGCTACATAAACTCCTCAGTCATCTTCTCTATGGCTGAGACCAAAGCCTGGCAAGAGACATTATCTTCAAATTGCCCGAGTTGGTTAGCAAATTCACTGACAGTGGGGGGGTTTTCACCCTCTCCCCTAAAAATCCTTCCTCCCATGGTGTGGTGTGAGAATATGTAGGAGGAGCACACTGTATGAACCTTTTCAACATAGGCTTCTTGCATGGTAGCTCATCAGGATCTGAAGGGGTTTGCCCATCACCATAGATTACTTCCTGGACTGCCATCTCTCTCAGACATTTGATGCCCTGTTCCATGGTGTTCCATTTAGTAGTGTGCCATACCATATCCTCTTTGGAAGGATATAATTTTTTTACAGCTGCTATCAGATGTCCCCAGAGAGTGTTGGTGACGTCTATTCTCCCTATGTGTTTGTCAATGCCTCCATCTCTGGCTAGTGATCCCAACTGCCTGGCCTCTTTGTTCTCCAGCTCTACTGTATCAGCCCCAGTGTCCCTGCACAGCAACAACCAGGTCATCAGGGGTTCACCATCACCAAGGCTATAAACCCTTCTTATGTGTCTGCTGGTTCTGTCTCAGGCCGACTTTGCCCTTGAGGTGAGTTTTCCCCTATTTCTGTCTTCCAATCACCACCTCTAACAGTCGGTTTGACTTCTTTAAATGCTTTCTGCGAGTGGTGGGCAAATCCAGCAGTTTTGCCTTGAGCGGTCATGCTTTTATTTGCTGAAGGGCTTCCTTCCCTTCCGGACCAGGGTGGTGCAGGAGCTGCAAGGGGTCTTAGTGTCAGCATTCCTGCACAAAACTCCAACAATAAGCCACACTTTCAGACAAAGAGACAGCAATACCACATAATACCACCCATTCCCTGGACATGCCAACTCTAGGGGGCAAGGCTTGTCAGAGAAAGGAGCAGAATGTTTTCCCAGAGTAACAATTTTTATGAAGTAATACCCCAGACACGTGGGCAGAGTCTTAACCCAACTCATCCCCTCATTAATCGCTATCCAGCAGACATGGTAGGACACCAGTGAAGCCAGGAAATTAGAGGTGCAGAAAAGCATGAGACACGATGCACCACAGAAAAGGCATTACGAAAACGTTTTTCATCTTAACTTCCAATTTTCCAATGTTCTTCAAACAAAATCTTTAGGTATGAGCTCCACTTTGGGCACCAATTTTCCTGTCTCTGTTTAAGGCTCAGGGCAAGCCCTCATGAAACATGGAGTGGGATTAGTCCCCTCTCTCCCTCTCAGGGGAGGTTAAAAAGGGGAATAAGGAAAAAGAAAAATGTCTCACTCAAGATTGGAAATTAAGACTATAACAAATTTAATGAATAATGGGAGAAAACCAGAAAAAGAAATATTAAGGTAAGAAGGATATAGAACTATATACAAAACCCAATCTCAGGTGGCAATGGATTGTGCTGTACCTGTGGAATCAGGCCCAGCCATGCTAGGATATCATTGTAGCAGCAGAGCCTGAGAAGGAAGAGTCCCCTGAACTTCCTGTCTCCTCATATGGAGTGTGGCAGGGAAAGAGAGGGAATAACAGCTGCTCTCTGACTCCTCAGGGTCCTAGGGTTACCACCTGTCCCCCCCCACTCAGTCTGTTCACACTTAAACCACAACACCCACTTGCTTGACTTATGACACAAGGGGATTGCCTGTTCCTGTGCTTTGAAAAGGTGATTCTTAAAAACTGATACACTCATGGACTCCTAAGCCCTCAAAAGCAGATTCCCAGGGGACACTGCTAAGTAGCTCCCTGAGTAGCTTGTAGTTTGCTCTCTTGAAATCCAGGGTAGTAACTCTGCTGTGCTTTTTTCTCATTACACTGAAAATTTGATACTTGTGATCACTGTGGCCAAGACAGCCACCTACCATCACATCTCTCACAAGTCCTTCTCTATTCACAAGCAGCAAGTCTAGGAGGGCATCTTTCCTCATTGACTCACTGAGTACTTGTGTCAAGAAATTATCTTTCACAAACTTCAAGCATTTCCCAGACTTGCTCATCACAGCAGTATAGTATTCCCAGTTGATGTCTGTGAATTTGAAATCTCCCATAAGGACAAGGGCTATTGATCCAGAGATTTCTCCTAATTGCCTATAGAATCACGTCATCAGTGTTAACATCCTGGTTTGGCAATCAGTATTAGACTCCCACTATGACATCTGCTTTGTTTTCCATTCTCCTAATATTCACCCAGATGCCCTTAATGCTTCTGTATCTCTTTCCATCAGTATCATCTTGAGGTTTATCTGCACAGCTACTTCTCTGCTTTCTTCTCCATGTTAGGTCAGATGAGCAACATTAACAGATGTAGTAGACTGGAAAAATACCTGGATGTTCTTGGAATGTTGACAGTATTGCAGCCCATACTACCTCACTCATCTGTTGTTTTTATATTATGGGATAGAGATCCAAGTCACCTAAGTGCTCAGAGGATCATTGGGTCAGTTCTCTGTAAAAACAACTCTAAATATCAGTAAGTCATGGCTTAAAGGTTATTTTCTTAAACACATCAGCTTACTTCAGTGAATCTCCTTTAAAGATTTTGTTTAACTTCTCCAGCTATACATTTAGTTATTCTCCTCTGACTTCCAGTTATCTCAAATGTACAAATCCAAGAGACAGATGGAGACTGTTTAAAAACTTGCTGTGCTCAAGTCTCATTACACACCCATATTTCAGAACAAAATCAACACTTGATCTTTGTGCCCTATTCTGCTCTTCTGTTTTGCACCAGAGGAAGCTTAACCTTAATTTGTGTAGTTCTTTGAATTAAAACTGGTTTTGCAGCAGAAGGAATTTGATCTAGTTACCAAGTAAAGGCTTCTGAGATTAATCAGCCTGTCTGCTATTTGAAGCCAGTCTGGATACCAAGACTTCTAACTAAAACAAATAACTTGTCACTTACGTGTGGCATCTATAAGCACAGGTGAGCATAAGCCATTAGTTTTGGTTTTGTATGTAAAATAGCCTGCTTATTAGATGTTTAATTTCAGAAATAAAAAGTATGGTTTTTATCTGTGGATGCAAAAGCCAGTTTTTAGTTGAATTTGCAGTAGAATGAGGGTCTTTGAATATTATGTTTGTTAGTATGCTTTGCAGAGTATTTGTACATCTCTAGGTGTTGATGGCACTACAGATACGAACACACAAATTATCATGATCGCATAGCTGCAGTCTGAATTTATCTAGAAAAAGATGTTTTGTAACTTTTTGTCTTAGATACCTAATAGTCAGGTTTCACTGTATTCAGCCCTGTTGCTTATCAGTATTATGATATAGGTGACTAAATTAGAATTATGTTGAACTAATCACAGAATGTTAGGTGTTGGAAGGGACCTTGAAAGATCATCTGTCAGGAAAAGGCCTGGGAACAATGATCAGGACTCAATATGAGTTACAATCATGTTCAACTTTATTACTGTCTATGCTTCGCTTATATGTTTCTTGCTTATTACTGATTGGCTACATACAGTTCATACGCTCTAATACATATTGTGATTGGTCTACATACGGCAAGCATGCTTAAGCACCCTGGCCCACTCCCCCCCCCCAGTGCAGGGAAGCGGCGGTTCTGCCTGCTTCTCCCTGCAGGCGCAGCCTCCCCCTTTCTGCACCTCCTAAAATGACCTAGTTCTCTCAGCCTCCCCTCATAAGGGAGATGCTCCACTCCCTTAATCATCCTAGTGGCTCTGCGCTGGACTCTCTCCAGTAGCTCCCTGTCTTTCTTGAACTGGGGTGTCCAGAACTGGACACAGTTATCCAGGTGGGGCCTCACCAGCGCAGAGTAGAGGGGGAGAATAACCTCCGTTGACCTGCTAGCCACACTCTTCTTAATGCATCCCAGGATGCCATTGGCCTTCTTGGCCGCGAGGGCGCATTGTTGGCTCATGGCCACCCTCTTGTCCACTATGACTCCCAGATCTTTTTCCCCAGAGCTCTCCAACAGATCAGCCCCCAACCTGTACTGATACAGGGGGTTGTTTTTCCCCAGATGCAGTACTTTACGCTTGCCCTTATGGAACTTCATTAGATTTTTCCCTGCCCAGCTTTTCAGCCTGTCCAGGTCATGCTGGATGGCAGCACATCCTTCTGGCGTGTCAGACACTCCTCCCAGTTTTGTATCATGAGCAAACTTGCTGAGGGTACACTCTGTCCCTTCGTCCAGGTCATTGATGAATATATTGAACAGCACTGGACCCAGGACCGACCCCTGGGGAACACCACTACCTATAGGCTTCCAACTAGACTCTGCTCCACTGACCACAACTCTCTGGGCTTTGTCCTTCAACCAGTTTCCAATCTATCTCACCACACAACCATCCAAGCTGCGCTTCTTAAGCTTGGCTGTGAGGATATCGTGGGAGACAGTATCAAAAGCTTTGCTGAAGTCAAAATATAACACATTCACTGCCCTCCCCTCATCTATCCATCTAGTTGTGCCATCATAAAAGGCTATCAGGTTAGTCAAGCATGACTTCCCTTTGTTTAATCCATGTTGACTATGCGTGATAAGCCTCCTTTCCTCAGTATGCTTTGGGATGGTGCCAAGAACAAGCTGTTCCATCACCTTTCCAGGAATGGAGGTGAGGCTGACCAGCCTATAGTTACCCAGGTCCTCCTTCTTGCCCTTTTTGAAGACTGGGATGACATTGGCCTTCCTGCAGTCCTTGGGCACCTCTCCTGTTCTCCAGGACCTCTTGAAGATTATGGAGAGTGGCCTAGCAATGACCTCTGCCATTTCCCTCAGCACTCGTGGGTGCATCCCATCAGGGCCCATAGACTTGTGGATGTCCAGTTTGCTTAACTGCTCTCTAACCAAATCCTCCTCAAATGAGACAAAATCTTCCTTCCGTCAGACTTCCCCTGTGGTCTTATAGGACTGGAACCCCTGGGAGCTGGCCTTAGCAGTAAAGACCGAGGTGAAGGTGGCATTCAGTAACTCCGCCTTCTCTCTATCCTCAGTCACCAGGGTACCCACTTCATGTAGCAGTGGGCCCACATTTCCTCTAGTCTTCCTTTTACCTCCAACGTACTTGAAAAAGCCTTTCTTGTTGTCCTTGACCTCCCTTGACAGGTTTAGTTCTAAGGAGGCCTTAGCTTTTCTTGTTGCATCCCTGCATCCTCTGACAACCTCTTTTTACTCTTCTCACATGGTCAGCCCCTCCTTCCATGTTCTATATACTTCCTTCTTCCACTTATGTTTATTCATTAGCTCCCTGCCCATCCATGCAGGTCTCCTAGCTCTCTTACTTGATTTCTTACTCTTTGGGATGCTCTGATCTTGAGCCTGGAGGAAAAGGCAGTTGAATATTAGCCAGCTTGCTTGGGCCCCCTTACCATCTAGAGCCCTGTCCCATGGGACTTTTCCAAGTAGTTCCTGAGGAGGCCAAGGTTGGCCTTTCTGAAGTCCAGGGTAGCAATCCTGCTTGTGGCCCTGTGTCTGCCACATGTGATTCTGAACTCCACCATCTCATGGTCACTGCATCCAAGGGTGCCCCCTATTTTCACATCCTCAACCAGTCCTTCTTTGTTTACTAGTACAAGGTCCAGCAATACTCCTCTCCTTGTCGGCTCCTCCACCACTCCTCTAGTTCATCCTGTTTGTTCCCCAAACTATGTGTCTTAGTGTATAGGCATTTCAGAGAAGTTTTAATACTAGTGCAGTGCCCCACTGGTGCAAACCCAGCTATGATCCCTTCCCCCTTTGAATCTAGTTTAAAGCCCTGTCAATAAGCCCTCCTAACTCCTGCCCCAAAATCCTTTTCCCCCTCTGGGACAGGTGCATCCCACCTGTTGCCAGAAGACCAGGTGCCATATAAACTTCCCCTTAATTAAAGAACCCAAAATTCCCAGGATGGCACCAGTCTCTGAGCTACATGTTAATCAGGTGTGTTTTCCACCCTCTTTCAGTGTTTTTCCTTACCACTTGAGGGATTGATGAAAACACCACCTGAGCATCTGAGCCTTTAAATAGTCATCCCAGTTCCTGAAAGTCCTTTTTGACTGTCTTTAGACTTCTCTCTACAACCTCATCATTACCTGCCTGGATAACTAACAAAGGGTAATAATCAGAGGGCTGCACCAGAGCAGTGACCTTCCTTTTAATATCTCTAACCTGAGCTGCAGGGAAGCAACAGACCTCCCTTTGGGATGGGTTTAATACACTCCTATAGCTTTGGAAAATGATAAAGTCTACTAGAATTAGTGCCAGGAAATACTTTTCCTTATGTTCTTCTTATTTAAAAGGAGTCTAGAGAGCTTGTTGATTGCCTTCTGTGAAAGCTTTCTCAAAAAAAAAAAAACAACCCTGAAAAATTTAATGTAAACATTCAAGTACAAGGTTGAGAAATGGCAAGTTCTGAAAGGATATCAGATGCTATAAAACATCTAGTAATAAAGATCAACTTTGAATGTTTGTATATTATTCAATTATGAGTTTGTCTCCTGTTTTTAGATGCAGAATCCTGACACGTTATCAGCTATGTCAAACCCTAGAGCAATGCAGGCTTTGCTACAGATTCAGCAGGGATTGCAGACACTGGCAACAGAAGCACCAGGACTTATACCAGGGTAAGAACTGGTTATACAAGTCTCTGAAGAACTTTTCTCTTGTGTTTGGGGTTTTTTTTCCAGCTGTTTTTTTAGTTTCACTAAACTTGTTTTAGAATCTGTCACGCTTGTATCTTCAACACCCTTTTTAAGCAACGATGGCTATGGTCTTTGTTTTGGTACTTTACTTGTCACCCATTTTTTTATTTGACAGAATTTTTACTTAGTAATTGCATATAATGGGAAGAGACATTACAACTAAACTATTTTCTGTGTTAGTGATGTATTTTTCTTTGTCATTTATGCAGATTCAATCCTGGCTTAGGTGGATTGGGTAGCACTGGAACTCCTACAGGGACCACTGTACCTAGTTCTGTTCTCAGTGAAAATACAAGTCCAGCATCAGGGCCTGATGAACCTGGTCATCAGCAGTTTGTCCAACAAATGTTGCAGGTACTTGCTGGTGCAAATGCTCAGGTAAAGTAGATCACTGTATTCTAGTGTGTGTGGTTGTTGGTTTTGGGTGGTTGGTGGGTTTTGTTTGGTTGTTTTTTTAAATATCCAGGCCCCCCCTCAGTGTAAATCAACAGAATGCTTCTGGTGAAAGGAGAGCATAGGAAGCTTAAAAGTCATATTCTAGCTGTGCAAATAAATGCTGGAAAAACATCACTCTTGAGTAAAAATGTCCTCTGAATGGTTGATTGTTGTACACCTATCTTCATACAATTGAGTTTCTGAAATGCCTGGAAAAAAGCAGATTAAGGTGTTAAAGGGAAGACTGGTTCCCTGTCAAGTGAAATGTGGGCTCAGACAAGAAAAGAACTTAAGCGTATTGAACATCATTATCTCTGTACTTTGTATCTGTGTTGCTGGTTGTTACTCTGTAGCTGCAACAGCTCAAGTTATTTGGGGCCTGAGTTCGTAGCATGCTTCCTTGACATCCTGCAGTTCCAAACTTCACATTGTACATTGTGTTAACATATCCAGTGGGATTCAGGCTTTCTGGAGAGCTCCAGAAGTCAAGCAAAGGTGGCAGCTTTTACGGGTAAAAATGTAGGGTGATGAGCAAGACTGACTTTAAAGGGGGTACCCACATAACAGTAGATAGGTATCTCAAGAGTGCTGTGTGAAACAACACCATTACATTGGGGTACATATCCAGTGTAATGACAGACTGCTGGTAAAAGGGGCAGTCTTGCTCTTACCTCCTCTGTTGCCACAGAATAAGGCATTTCAGCTTGCTGATCTGGCAGAAAAATACGTAACCATGAGAAAGTGGTGGTAGGCGTAGCTATAGGAAACCATGTTCCCATAGATATTTTTATCCTGACAGACCTTATGCTACCAATTCAGTATTCTGTTTGGTTTTGCTTGGGGGAAGCAGATGGGCTGGGGGGGAGGGAGAAATGTTAATATTTCAGCTAGTATATTTGCATTTTATTGGTTTGGAAGTATATGCAGTTTTTAAATACTGTTAGGAATGTCTCAGTGGATGAAACTAAGTAGAGCAAAAGGAAAATTACCAGTAGCTGCAAAAATCTTGTGTTGATATGATAAACTGTTTCACTCATTTCAAAAAGTGGCTTCTCAGTATTACTCTGTCCCTATATACCTAAAGCATATTATTTTCATATAATTGTTCTGTTTCAAAAGTGCCTCTGAGTTGAAGATTATACAACTGAAATTACTGAGAATTTTGCCATTAGTTTATGATCAATTTATTTGAGCAAATCAACTCATAAAGCACAGTTGTCACTTTTTCTTAGGCTGAAGTTTTTCTAACTAGAATTTTGGTAAATTTAGTCAACAAATACTTGGAGCATTAAAGAGTTAACTTTTATGTCAAAGAAAAAAAAGCCTACCACATTCAGCATTGCCAACTGAAATTCTCAAAAACCCACATTACTAGATTAGACTCTTTCATTAAAAAAAAAAAAAGTCTGCATGCACATCTTTAAGAAACTGTTCTTGGGCCACATAAGATTTAACTGTTCCTTTTTTATCAAACAAGCAGCTGCTCTTGTAATTCAAAAATGTCACATAAGTAAAGATGCTCTTAAAATTCGAGGCTAATTGATTTTTTTGATCAATAATTCAATTGTGAATGAAATTTCTCATAGTCTGGTGTGGGGAACTTGAAAAAGATGCATTGAGAAATTAGTAAAGACAAGTAGTTCAGAACCAACTATGTTTAAATCCTCTACTTTGCCAAATGTGTATTATGCTTTTTATAGCTTGAGATTTTTCTTCTTAGCAGTTACAAAATCCAGAAGTTAGATTTCAGCAACAACTGGAGCAACTGAGTGCAATGGGCTTTTTGAACCATGAAGCAAACTTACAAGCTCTAATAGCAACAGGAGGAGATATTAGTGCAGCTATTGAAAGGCTGCTTGGTGCTCAGCCTTCATAGCAGTGTTTACCTTGAAAAAGTGTAATTTATTTTTGATAACAGCTCTTAAATCTTTAAAATAGTTGCTTTATTTCATTCTAACTCTTGAAATTGTCTTGTTATAAAATCAATCATGCATTTTAAGGTCAAGTGTGGTAGTTTTCTTCAAATGGGGAATTAATGCATTTTCACTCAGTTGTTGCATGCATTGCTTTTGCTCTTCATTATTTCTTAATTCTTTTGAAACAATATCAGCTTTCACAGTTGGTTGAGCAGGCTTTATCTGACTTAAAACTGTCCAATTTATTTACTACTAAACCATTAGCCTTCAGTAGTAAATCATGTAGGATACAAATTAAAAAGGAAACAATCAAAGGCTATCATTTGTGGGTACCAGTGCTGCTTATGGTGATTTTTGGCATGTATTTTTTTGCTAGAAAAATGCTGTAAGATTTATATCACTTGAATAATCTACCATTTTTGCTTTTATATGTATGAACATTTACAATGGAGACAAGCTCATTTCTAGAAATTTACACATTGAAACAGAATGAAATTATAAGTAACCAAAAAAGGCCGGGGGAGGGAAGTAGTAAGACAGTTTTTAGTGTAGAATCTTCTATCATCTTTGGTAAACATCTCAGAAAACATGCCTAGGCGAGTTCATTTAACATATATTAGAATTGCTGTTCTAGTTATACCTTCACATCTAGCCATAAAGAAACTTGCACTGTAACATTGTCTCATTGCAACATTGTTACAGGTTAATTGTAAATTACCTTTGTGCAAATTAAAGGATCACTGACTTGGCTCTGAAACTGTTTCTAGGGCATTTTGGCTTGTCCCATTGAGATTCTAACCTGCATTATGATTTGTAATTGGAAACACTACTTTCAGACATTGCCATGTGATATTCTAATTACTTTTAACCACCATGTAAAAAAATACTATATCTCCCAAGTTTTTATTGGTATTTACCTCTTGTGTACAGGTAATAAATGAATTAAAAAATATTGAAGCATCTTGTTTCAGTGTGTTTGCAATTTGTTATTATCCAGCATTCAAGATGACTGACCTTTCAGTGTGAAGTCTGTGACTGTTTACAGACTTTGGACTTAGATTAGTAAACAATACTTGGAGTATAAAGTGGAGGACAGAGAGGAAGGGTCATATGATACTGAAGACTATTTAGATAAAGTGAAAGTAGTGAAATAAGGCATTCCATTGTGTGCTACTGAATAACATTTCCTTTTTATTGGTCTTTGGTGTCAGTGTAATTGTGAACATTCTGATTTAATTCCTGTATTGCATTAAGTGCTTCATCTGAACAATCTTTTCTTTTGGTACAAATATAAAGCCAGTTTGGTCTAAAAAAATATTGCTTGCAAATGGTTTAAACTTACTGACCTTGTCTCAAAATTGTTAATAAGTTAAATGAAACAAATTTATATATAAAGGAGGGTGTTGAGCACAATTTCTTTTGCATACAATGAAATTAATAAAACTCTTGGCAAATCCAAGCATGCAGATTTTGCAGGGAGTAACTGTGTTGTATTCTGCTCTCAGAAGTTTTTGCTGTCCAGTAATCTTGTCTCTTACTTCAGCAGTAATTAAATAGATCAAATACTGCTGATGTACAGTACTGGGTAAAGTTCAAGAAAATCTCTTGGTTGGCAGGCCTCTCTGCTTCTGGATCAAAGTCTCATAGATACAGCAGCATAGAGTATTAAACAAACAAATCAAAATAGAATAACTTTTTATATGCTCAAAGCCTTTTAAAATACTTAAAGTTTGGGTAGGAAATTATTATTACTTTTGTTTCCTAGCCAATGATGGTAAACCTGTAAACTAGACCTTCATAGTGCCTTATGTTTGAGTAGATAGCTTTCATTGCATTGAATATGAGACTGTGATGGGGAACTGATAGCAAGTAGTTTCTGTAGAATAATCACTACTTTTTCACAATTATTTTCACAATTACTCTTAGGATCTTCAAAGTAACTAATTTGACTTGACCTTATAGTATGCCTTGTAGGAACTTTGCTTTAAAAAAGTGAGATCTCCAGTCATTCAGAAGGTATAGCCTTCTAACAATACAATCCATAACTTACAAAAAGGCTGCTGTCAGATGGAAAGGGCAAAGCTGCAGTAGAGAGGGGAGTGATTTTTTGTCAAGCTTTACTAAGATACTAAAGTACTGAATCTGAACTCCATGAACGTTCTTTTGAGACAAGATCCAGTTAACCTATGTAAGTAAAACAGAGATATGATATTTGAAGTCAAATTCTATTATAATTTAAGGAAAAGTAGAATTTAACCAAACCTGTACAATGAACCATTAATTTTACTACTTAAGGTACAATTAATAATTTAGCTATGTAAGTATTGTCAACTACTAATAACAATTAGCAACTGAGTAGTGGTAAAACACTGAGACATTTTTAGTGTAGTAGTAATTTTGGTGTTGTTGAAGACCTTAACCATTAAAAGTGGCAATAGACGGAACAAGGTTTGTAGTAGGGGTAAAAATGTACTGTCTTTAATAATAAAAGATACATCACACTTGTTTAACAACATAATAGAATCTTTGTTTGCACATTCTCTCACCACTGTCTCTCTAGCCTTTTAGGCACTCAATTTTTAAAATGTCCAACTGCTTTTTGGTTATAAGGGCTTGAAATTTAATATTATTGCTTGGTAATATGTCATGCAGCTGCTTTCCTGTCACTGTGTAGCTTCCTGAATTATTTAGTTTTATTGTGTCTGAAAATAAGTCAGCATAAATGTGCATTTAATAGTGAGTATATTCTCTTTGCTTGTAAAATGGTATACTGGGAAAATTATGATGACTTCATTAAAAGCAAAGGTACCAAAAGAGGGTGACATTTCTTTAATTTTCATAAGGACTAAATTTGCATGGCAATGTTAAAAATAATAATCCATGTGCAACTGTATATGGGGATGATTCTATTCAGCTCTGACTTGTAGAATTGTAAAGACACTATCTGCAGAGTTTTAATGAAGTTAAGCTAAAGAGGCATCTTTTGTGTAACAAGGACTTTTAAAAAACCCAAAACATTTTGGCACTTGAAAAGAAGATTTTTAACCTTAAATTCTGTGTGTTACGTGACTATGTTCAGAATTTTCTAATCACAAAAGAAGTTGAAATATGTATATGAAGTTGTTTGATCTTAGGTTTTAAAGCAGCTGTATGAAAACATACGTATGTGGTTTTTGTCTATTTGTTTGTTTAAAAGAAGGAAATATTAATCAGTCTTATACTGGCTAATTTGTTCTCTGCTGCATTTCATTGATGGGTATGCTTTATACATGAAAGATGCTAATTCAAAGCCAATATGATGCCCCTTACACATTATCTCCAAGCTTTCCAGAAAGCTGTATTTTGTATATCATCTCTGTGCCACCACTTCCCCTCCCCCTTTTTTCCCCGCTTGGTGTTCAGTGCATATAACAAAAGTTCATGAAGTATTAGCACCCTGGTGAGGTTGGCAAAGACACAAATACAGAAACTACAACTTGTTCAAAATTTATCAGTGAGTCTGATCAGTAGTGTTAGGAACAGAACTTCATTATTCAAATTCCTGCCTTTTATACTTGTAGAAAAAGAAATATATTGCTTTTTACAAAGCTGTAAAATATTTCATGACTGTTTGACAGAATGAAAAATAAAACTAAGAATTTTAATTCTTTTGTGACACTTAATGGGATTTTCAAAAGCAGGCTGGGCTCAGATAGCTTTCCTTTGACCCATACTAATGGCAATTTTAACATCATAGGTAGAAGTGTTTAAACAGTGGTGATAGTTTTTGGAAATTTCATCTTATGTGTCCTTTGCAGTAATGATAGAAATATTAAGAGTAATAAACCAGCTCTTAAAATTGTAATCCATCAGTTCAAAGGCAGATGTTCACAGGACATTCCTGGGCTGTTTAGACTAACACTCCCACTGCTGCCAAAGGTTATACTCCCATCCTAACACTCCCTCACTTGCCCACCAGCCGGGCCCTGGCAAAACACTCCACAAGCAATGTCAAGTGTGGTGTACCACTTGGATGCCTTGAACTCCAGCTCATACTGAAGTTCCAGCATGTCTGGCACAGCAGCACTCAGCATCTGTGTAACTTCATTCAGACCACGATAGTCCACTGTCAATTGCCATTCTCCATTTGACTTTTGCACAGGCCATATAGGGCTGTTGAAGGGTGAATGAGTTTTGTTGATCACTCCCTGGCTCTCCAGCTGACGAATCAATTCCTGGATAGGGATCAGGGAATCTCTGTTGGTGCGATATTGCCGCCAATGCACCGTCATCATAGCCATTGGTACCAGCTGCTCTGCAACCTTCAGCAGCTCCACTATAGAAGGGTTCTCTGAGAGACCTGGCAAGGTGGACAACTGTTCACTTCCCTCCACCTCCAAGGCACCAACACCAAAAGCCCACGGGTATCCTTTTGGATCCTTGAAATAGCCTCTACTGAGATAATCTATGCCAAGAATGCACGAGGCCCCTACTAGTCAGACTCACTTCAGCCTCCAATACTGTCACCTGCTGGGATCCCCCTGTCACTCCAGAAATGCTTATGGGCTCAGCTCCTCTGAATTTTGATGGTATTAAAGTACACTGCGCACCAGTATCGACCAAGGCCTTGTACCTCTGTGGATCTGTCGTGCCAGGCCATCAGATCCACACAGTCCAGTAAATCCGATTGTCCCTTTTCTCCACCTGGCTGGAGGCAGGGCTCCTCTATTCCTGCTCCTGGTCAGAATATTCACTGTCTGACCCTTGCTGCATCAAACCAGAAGTCCCCTCATCAGGCTCAGTGGAGCTGATTTTAGCCTTCCCACATCTGCGAGATCGTCGATTGCCTTCTTTTGCTTTGACACTGACTACGTTAATGGTCTTCTTGTATGGCCCCTTTTTAACGGCTGTCTTCCCTCTCAGTTCACGTACACAAGCTTCCTGCTTAAAGGTTGGTTCACCATCCCACTTCCTCGTGTCCTCCCCCTGGTCACGCAGAAAGAACCAGAGTGTACCACGTGGCATATGCCTGGGGCTCCCTTTCCCTCCGACAGACTGATTCCTTGGGGGACTCCTGATATCCAAAGCGCTAGCCCTTAGGGACATGCAGGTGCCAAGACTCTCTTCAAATTCTGAAGCCAGGAAGAGACAGTTTCCACAGCTGGGTTATCCATTTGTGGATAGTACATTTCTGCCAAGCTGGCAGAATATGATGCTGGTGCATCTTAATCACTTTCCTCCACATGGCCCTTGTACACTGAACATCCTCTGGATCTTTAGGATGCTCATCATTATCTAAATCCCCATAGATGACTTCCAGTACTGCTAGTTCCCTCAGGTACTGGATACCTTCATCAGCAGTGGACCATTTTCCTGAGGAGGTGGCATTCATTAAGTCTTCCTTAAATGGATATCTTGCTTTGACACTTGAAAGGAGCCGTCTCCAGAGACTGCAAATTGCTGCCTCTTTTCCAATCCCTCTTTCAATGCCACGATTCCTAGCAAGGGAGCCCAGCTGTTGGGCTTCCTTACCTTCCAGCTGTTGGGTATCAGCCCCAGTATCCCAGCATTGAAGCAGCCAGGTAACAATCCGTTCCCCTATCTGGCAGCTGTAATCTTTCCGCATGTCTCAAATTTCTGATGAAGTCAGGGACTGGGTGGTTTCTGCCTCCTGCTTCAATTCCGTTACTCCCTCCTCCAGTCTCCCTGTTGAGGGTCCAGCTTGTTGGTCATGTGTTTCCTCCTTTTCCTCATCCCTCACTAATCAAGGGTAGGGGCCTGTTGTTCTCCTTGTCCACTGCTTCTTTTTCACTACTGGGGCAACGTTGGCAGTTGTGGTTGTTGCAGTCCCTATCTCAACCCGGGTATCGTTGGATGTAGTTTGGGTCCCTGCCTGAACCACAGTCCTCTGAGAGTACTCAACTGTGGCTCGGTAGGCACAGGCCAGGCCCCCGTACAGCGCTAAGAGCTGCTGGTTTTCATCGGGGTAGACAAGGCACCCTTCTATCAGATGTTGAGTCAGTTTGGCAGGGTTGGCTTGCCTGTTCGGGGGTAAAGTCCCAGGCTACTGGAGGTGACAACCGTCCTAGGAACCTGCCCAAATCCTGCCAGACCCCTTGCCACCCAGGGACAGGCCGCCTTAGGGCACATTTCAGTGTCACCCCACCCAAAACTTGTCTCCTCGCACACCAAACTGGGACCAGACTACACGCAACCCGGATTAGGCCAACGATATTGATTAGTAGTATTAAGAAGCTCACATAAGGGTGGGCGAGGACCTTGGGAGCATGCACAATAAAATCATCTACATCAATTTCCGGTAGAGAGAAAGAGATGTATTCAATCATTTTCTCCCCAAGGTAGCCCCCCCAACACATCAAAGCCACGGATGCCAGCATGAAACACTATTTGTGCCAGGGTGCTCCCGAGTCCCTTCATCCTCCCGAGACCGAAGCTTCCCCAGCACATTGAAGCTATCAGTGCAGAAGCAAAGAAAAGAGATAGTGTTTCAGTAAACATGTTAACAAAACACCAGATAAGTAGCGCAAGCAAACTCTGTGTCCTGCACAGAATTTTGCTATTAATACCTAAATCAAGCAAGCAAGCAGCTGCTCGTGCCCCATGTTGGGTGCCAAAAAAGGAACTGTGGTGAGTTGACCCTGGCCCACCAAGCCCTTCTATCACTCCTCCCGACCCCCGTCAGCACAGCACGCAGGGAGAGAATAAGATGCAAAGAGCTATGGGTTATGATAGATAAGATGCTATTCTCTACTTCCTGTCCACAGGCGATGTCAGGCCAAGTCCAGGAAGTAGGGCTCCAGTTGATCTGACGTCATATGGTATGGAATATCCCACTGGTTATCTCAGGTCAGCTGTATCCCCTCCCCCATCTTGGCCCCCCAGCCTTTGGTGCCGTGTGAGCACTGGCAGTCATAACACGGGTGTGTTATCAACACCCTCCAGCTCCCAGTACTGCAGCATGAGGGCTGTATGGGGAAAAACAGCTCAGCCAGACCCACTACATCCACAAAGCTAGCACACTACACACAGGAGTCACAAAGTATTTATTATGTTATATGATTAGTAAAAAGACAGCAAAATTTACACTCATTGGTCAATAATTACCATCCTGTTCACTACTGGTTAGTTATATTTAAATTAGCTATGTAAATTAACATGCGTGCTCCTTACATGTATGGACACACACACACACACATCTTTTTTGGTCTTGAATCAGGTCAGTGGTAGCGAACTCCCCCTATCACCTTTACCTTTCTCCCAGTTTCTGCAACATCTGGATGACTTCATGATGCTTCTGGCAATTACCCATCTCTCAGTGCCTTTTGGGCAGGATGTTCCCTTTTTATCAGTCTTCAAAGGCCCAGTTGCCAGCTTTTTACAGTTCACTGATAAAGCAAATACTTCCTTATTTCTTAGCTCCTTCCTCTGACCACCAGATCATGTTTCACAATGTTATTGTAACTTTTACTTCATTGCTTTGCTAATTGGAAAATTTCATTGCCTGCTGTATATGAACACATTTCTCACATTTTGGTTCACAAAGAAATGAGAATTTGTCATAATTAGCATTATCAACTAGGTGAGCCAATGCCAACCTCAGCTGTTTATCAGTGCAATTAAACCTTGTAATTGTGCACTGTTAATGTATACTTGATTTTTGCAAAGTTTCTGGATCTAGGCAGTGACCTTGGGCGGGCATGTCTCAAGAAGCAATGGATCATGTTCCACCATAACAATCTACATTTCTCAGTAAATTAATCCACACTCCACCAAAGTATGATTACCTGATGTACACATGCAACAGCCATGGTGTGAAGCCAGACTAAGGAGAGCTTTGGGGGAGCAAGAGATGTAAAGAAATCTGGGTTTATTTGGTTTACAGGGCAAGGTTTTAGTAGCAGCTGCAGCAGTGGCTTCTGTGAGAAGAAAGCATATTGGACAGAGCCAGTTTCGTCTGAATCCAAGATGGACCTTCTGCTTGCCAAAGTTGAGCCTATCAGTGAAGTTGGTGGTGCCTCTGTGATGACATTTAAGAAAGGGTTAAAAATTTTTTTTAAAAATAATAAAAAAAAAGGCGTACAGCAGCTGCGAGAGGGAGGAATGGGGAAAAAATATGAGAGAAACCACTCTGCAGACACCAAGGTCAGAGAAGAAGGGGAAGGAAGTATTCCAGGTGCCAGAGCAGAGATTCCCCTGCAGCCAACAGTGAAGCAGGTTGTCCCCCTGCAGCCTATGGAGAGGACCGTGTTGGAGCAGATATCCACCCTGCAGCCTGTGGAGAGCCCATGCCAGAGCAGGTGGATATTCCCTGAAGGAAGCTGTGACCTATGGAAAGCCTATGCTGGACCAGGTTTTCTCTCAGGACCTGTGATGGCATGAGGTATCCATGCTGGAGCAGTCTGATTCTGAAGGACTACACCTTATGGAGAAGACCCATGTTCTTGAAGAACTGCAGCCTGGGGGAAGGACCCACATTGGAGCAGTTTGTGAAGGACTGTCTCCTGTGGGAGGGACCACACACTGGAGCAGGAGAAAAAAGTGTGAGAAATGAGAGGCAGAGATAAAGTGCTATGAACTGGCATCAACCCCCATTCTGCATTGCTCGGGGAGGGAGAGATAAAAGAGTTCAGAATTAATGAGCCTGGGAAGAAGGGGTTGGAGGGGAAGATGTTTTTAGTTTTGTTTTTGTTTCTCACTGTTCTACTCTAATTTTAATTGGCAATACTTTCAATTAATTTTCCCCAAGTCAAGTCTGTTTTGATCATGGCAGCAATTGGTGAGTGATCTCCCTATCTCGAGCCACAAGGGTTTTTTTCATGTTATTTTCTCATATCCTGTTGAGGAGGAGGAGGAGGAGTGATAAAGTGGCTTGGTGGGTACCTGGCAGCTAGCCAAGGTCAACCCACCACACTGGGCTAGACATGAAGTTTTGGTAGAATAACTTTTAAGATTATTTATGTAAGCAGGGTATCCCCATTGTCAAGGTTTAGGGTCAGGGCAGCCCCTTAGACCTATAACAGCCTCTCTCTGTTAACCCCCCTCCCTCCCCAAAGGGGAAGAGAAAGGGAATAAGGGAGAGAGACTTAGCGATTAGAAAAGGAAACTAGAACAGCTTTAATGAAAATGAAAATAATAATAATAAAAATGGAATATATACAAATATATACAAAACCAGTATGGAACCCAACCCCCCTGATGGTAATTCCATCACTGTCACCACTGATGCTGTGGAGCAGGCACCGGGGGAGTCCCAGACTGGGCCCCACAGCAGACAGGAGCTGTGTTCAGGAGCTGGATTCTGGTACCGGGTTCAGGAACACACAGACTGGGATGAAAGGCAGAACGGACAGAGGCCTCCTTGGGTGCTCTGAGGAAAGAACCAAAAGAGGACCCGAGCCAAGCCAAGCAAAGCTGGCAAAGCAGTCCAAGAGGGGAGTAGAGCCCAGAGACCCCTTGGATCCCTCAGCTCTATGCCGAATATGACGTATATAGGATGGAATACCTCATTGGTCAGTTTAGGGTCACCTGTCTGCTCCTCCCTTCAGGTGCAGCCTTTCACTTTCTGCACCTCCCAATGTGGTACACAAGATCCAGCAGTGGCCTTGGTCTGCATACCAATCCTTGGTAGTAACTCTAACCATGGGGTGTTATCACTGCTAGAAGCAGACACTGTGAGAACAGGCTGCTAACTTCAGAAAGTGCAGTTAGTTAGAAGAACTGAGCTTAAAAGTAAAATTACTGAACAGAATTAGTTCTGTTCTCACTCAAACCAGGACACCCCATACACTGTGGGAAATGGTTTGTAGGATAGGTGGTTTGCTTCACCTTCCATCAACCCCCCAAAAATGGATCCCAGGATCCAAGAAGTGACACAGCATGCTTGTACTAGGCTGAAAGGAAAGGGTAGTCTCTGGCTGTAATACTCCTCATCTTTCTCTTTGCAGTAAAGATACAAACAGGTGACATGAAGCATCACAGAAATGTAGTTGTGACCAGGGAAACATCATGGATGAGTCTTAGCTCAAGTTCCAAATTCCATGGCTTTCATTAGGTAATCTGTCAGTCAGTCTTCCCCCTTCCCTATCTGACTTTCAAATCCTAGACATTTCTGAATAGAAATCAAATTCCACCAAGGGTTGAGTCCCAGCAGTTCAGCATATTCCTGGCACATGAAACTCACAAAATCTGTTTTGTCTCCCACCCTACTGAAACATCAAGAGGAAAGCTAATATTGGAGATAATCTAAAAAGATGTGGCCAAGGATAGATAATAGAAATTTAGCATTTTTAGCATGCTAGAACTCTTTTGGAACATGCTTCTGATTCCTCTTTACAGAGAAGGCTTGGTAAGTGTTTAGTATAATGTACTAAATTAAAGCAGAGTGAAAAGTAAACTATTTGAGTTTAAAGCTACATATTTACTTTTAAGTTTCAAAAAACTTCTTTTACATTATCTTTGCTTGTGTCTGAACAGTTGAAGTAGGACTATCTAAGCTTAGGAAAAGTGTAATAAATAAAATTAAAGGTTGAATGATGAGTTGGTCAGCTGATTTATTTTTTTTTTAAATCAACATTTCTAAAGATAGTCAATCATGATTGCCAAATGCCTAATTATTTGGACTGTACCTTACTGAAACGAATATTTTAGAAACCATTATATTGTAGTCATTATCAGTATATTTTGTTGTTATGCTGTCTGGAAGTAGCTAAAATTAGGTTTATTACTGAACTGGATCCTTGAACCAATCTTTATACAGACAGTGGAAAACCAACTATAATTTGCAGCATTTTCCCCTACACTATTATTCAGGGGTTATCTTACCCTTAACAATTATGATACCTTGCATTAGTGAAAACATAATGGCTTTACTAGCTGCAGAATATTATACTGCTACATATATTTCTGTTTTAGAATGCAATGGAGAAAATACTTAAGTTTTTCTGTCTTTAGCCAGAACTCATTAAAGATATTCTCTTACCTCTTCAATATATCATGCAATGCACAAAGCCAGGGAAACCTGTCCTAGAAACAAAACAAGTTAGTTGAAAAATGTTTATGAAATGTATTTGAAACAACCACTTCTAACATTTAAAGCATTTGACTGGTGGTATAGTTTAATCCCAGCCAGCAACTAAATACCACACAGCTGCTCACTCACTCTTTCCCCCCACCTGGTGGGATGGGGAGGAGAATCAGAAAAAAATTTAAAACTCAGGGGTTGAGATAAGAAGAGTTTAATAATTGAAATAAAATATAATAATAATTGTAATGAAAAGGAAGATAACAAAAAGAGAGAGAAATAAAATCCAAGAAAAGGCAACTATTTATTAGAAAGTTAGTAATTTACAAGCCCACCCTTTTTACGGTGATTGGTTAGTAATTTACATACAATTACAATACTGCTGACTCCATACTTCCACTATTATGCATGCTCGGGGAAGGATCTTCATCTGGGCAAAGGGTCTTTTTGACCTATGGGTGTGATTTTTAGTATTATAATGAAGCTAGTTCACTTAGTCTCCTTGTTATATGCACTAATAGTTATCAAAAGGCCTAACTAAATTCCTAAGCTATATCTGGGCAGATAACAATATGACCTTCTAACCATTAATGAAAGATTGGTCTTTAATAATAATGTACTGGGTCTGGCTGGGATGAAGTTATCAGAGAGTCATAGACTGGTTGAGGTTGGAAGGGACCTCTGGAGGTCATCTGATCCAACACCTCTGCTCAAGCAGGGTTATCTAGAGACAATTACCCAGGACCATGTCCAGATGGTTTTTGACCATTTTTCAAGGAGGGAGACTCCACAAACTTCCTGGGCAATCTGTTCCAGTGCTCAGTCGCCCTCACAAGTAAAAAAGTCTTTCCTTATGATCAGACAAGAACCTTCTGTGTTTCAGTTTGTGCCCATTGAATTGTCTCTTGTCATTGGGCACCACTGACAAAAGCCTGGCTCAATCTTCTTTGCACCTTCCCTTCAAGTATTTATATACATTGATAATATCCCTGCTCTTAGCCTTCTCTAGGCTAAACAGTCCCAGCTCTCTCAGCCTTTCCTCATAGGAGAGATTCTCTATTCCTTTAATGATCTTTATGGCCCTTCATTGGACATTCTCTACTATGTCCATGGCTCTCTTATACTAGGGAGCCCAGAACTGGACACAGTAATACAGGTGTGACCTCAGTAGTGCTGAATAAAGGGAAGGATCACCTCCCTCTACCTGCTGGCAATACTCAGCCTAATGCAGCCTAGCCTTCTTTGCTGCAAGGGCACGTTCCTGGTTCATGTTCAACTTGGTGTCCACCAGCTCATTTCTCCAGTCTGTTGAGGTCCTTCTGGATGGCAGCACAACCCTCTGGCATATCAGCCACTCCTTCCATTTTTGTGGGTTTTAGCTAATCAAGATCCCAGAATTTATTAATAGCTAAAAAATGACAGGCCTCTTGCATCACAGTATAAATCCAGGGCTGCATAAAAAAAACCATGGCCAGCAGGTCAAGGGAGGTGGAGGTGTTTCTCCCCCTGCACTCTTGGTGTTACCAAAACTCTGGTAAATGAAGAACTCTCTAACACTCAATTTAGCATTAGAAAGCAGGCATTTCTTTATTTCAGTGCCAGATGCACAGGGGATAGTTCCACCTATCATGCATGCCATATCTGGCACCCGTCCAAGCTTATATCCCCCCCTTTACATACATAGGCATTATTTTTCCTGGAAAGATTATACATATTCATTCTATTTCTGTGAACTAATTATTCTATATGCATAGTTATTATGCATGTGGCCTGGATCTCCAAGGGGCTTCCCTGGGGGTCTTCAGTGGTCTCTGGTGGTCCCTAGTAGCTGATGCAGAGATGGTTTGTAGTGACCTTTCCATGAACATCCTTCCATATAAGGTCGTATCTTAGCCCATCTGTCTGTAGAATCCTTCTTAACTGGAGTCCGCTAATCTATGTGCTCCTCCAGGGCACCGGCCACGGTTGTAGAAGTTGATATCCTTGCTTGCATTCCTGCCTGAGGCCCCTTACAACATTTCTGCCCTTGTTAGATGAGTATTGCATCCAGTTCTGGGGGCCCCAGTGCAAGAAAACCATTGACCTGTTAGAGTGAATCCAGAGGAGGGCCACAAAAATGATCAGAGGACTGGAACACTTCTATGAAAAAAGGCTGAGAGAGTTGAGGTTGTTCAGCCTGGAGAACTGAAGGCTCCAGGGAGACCTTATTGTGGCATTTCAAAATATAAACAGGGCTTATAAAAATGATGGAGAGAGATTTTTTATCAGGCCCTGTAGTGACAGAATAAGGGACACTGGTTTTAAACAGAAAGAGGGTAGGTTTAGATCAGCCATAAGGAAGAAAGTCTTTATGATGAGGGTGGTGAGACACTGGAACAGGTTGCCCAGAGAAGCTGTGAGTGCCCCATCATTGGATGTGTTCAAAGTCAGGTTGACAGGGCTTTGAGCAACCTTGTCTAGTGAAAGATGTCCCTGCCTGTTATAAATGAGACCAAAATTGTCTTTAAATAAAAAAATAAAAATTTATTAGTAATGGGGAATGAGCAAGCAGTGCTGGGTGCGCGGGGAGTCTGCACTCCACCAACACGCACACCAGATGTCAAGCAAGCAGGCATTTATTACACTAAAACATGCATATCCAACAGCATTAACTACATATTCATTATGTGGGATTGTATTATTATAATCAGGTCCAGGAACTCATTATCATAGGTCTCCTCCCTTTGGCACTTGCGCACTGCTGTCTGGTGGTCGTGGGCCGGGGTCTTCAGGAGGAAGGCCCCCAGTCTTCCTCCCAGTGTACTTTTCACCTTTTGTCTCTAAATGCAGAGTTGCAATGAGTCAGAGATTGCAGGACTGGTGTGACCTGGCTTGTCTGTGGGAGGCTCTCCTGTATTCCTCCCTGTCTTGGAGTTAGTTTCCCTTATCTACAAAGACCAAGACTACACAAGACAGGCTGCAGGATTTATGAGAACCTTGATAACTCTCAAGGCTGTGTAAGACCGGTTACAGGTTACAATTATGTAAGGCAAAACACAGCTTATAACTATGTAAGACAAAGCACAGTTTACAACTATGTGAGACAAAACACAGTTTACAGCTATGTAAAACAAGCTACAGTTTACAAGGCTACTAGTCTAGGATTTATGATGACATTTACAACTCGGGCCTCGGCCAGGCCTGTATCTGGTGGGAGCAGGGATGATGTCCTGGAGGGCCGAGTCCCCAGCAGGGCACAATACATTTGGTACCTTTCCATACCTGATCTGGTGCTTTTATTAGAGCAAACCAGCTTAAGCGATTGGTTTACCTGCTCCCTTTTAACAGCAACCCCCTGTTGCCACATCTTATTGACACGAATCATCCAATTTTCTTCATTACATGCCCATGACAGGGAAGTTAGACTAGGTGATTTTTTTAATGGTTGCTTCCAACCCAATCTATTCTGTGATTCTATGTATGTAATGATGCTTAACCATAACTACAAAATAAGCTTAATAAGAAACAACAACAGTTTATGTGTAATAGTTGTTCTTTCAGAGTACACAGCATTGGTGATAGCCACCCAAACGCAGTTCGGTGAGGACACAGACTAAACTATTACATTATAATTGCTATGCCATGTGGAAATAGTAGCTCTTTGTGAACTATAGGTTGCCAGAATCAGTAAGGAAAAAAAAAAGCACACCACATCTGGAATATAATACAACCATATTTTTTTCTGTCAAATGTGACCCAACTGTGGTTCTGCAAGAGATCAGTTCTCTTTACTTCCTTGGCTACAACCTCGTGTAGTGATCCTGACGGAAAGACATTTGTACATCGAGATCCGCAATACAATTAACCTGAGGAGACCCAGGCCTGTGCTGTGCTGCACTGTGGTGAAAGTACAGCGTGGACTTCACGCCTGTGTTGTGCTGCACAAATCCTTTTGCTGCAGCATAAACTCAGCCTGCTCATTGTAACAGAGGACCCTGCAGGCAGCTCCCACTTGATACGGGTAGTTGCGCCACCTGCGTGGCTTGCCTTTGTCTAAAAGTGGAGCAAGAAGTTCTCATGGGACCATCCTTCGTGTTTGACAGTAAAAATTATGAATACCGTTGATTTTCTTGTAAGAAAATCCTATAATAGCTAGAAGAACCAAAAAGAGGAAACCTTCACGGACAGAATCTGTACAACAGGCTGTGGGAAAATTCATCCAGTTTCTGTCCAATGCAGCATGAAGACAGGATTCCCAGCATCTGAATGGATGTAAGATATATTTGTGTTATAAATGAGACCAAAATTGTCTTTAAATCAAGAAGGTAAAAATTTATTAGTAATGGGGAATGAGCAAGCAGTGCTGGGTGCGC
>JANVCC010009648.1:628866-651696 GCA_025345505.1 Todiramphus chloris collaris
CAACACGCACACCAGATGTCAAGCAAGCAGGCATTTATTACACTAAATCATGCATATCCAACAGCATTAACTACATATTCATTATGTGGGATTGTATTATTATAATCAGGTCCAGGAACTCATTATCATAGGTCTCCTCCCTTTGGCACTTGCGCACTGCTGTCTGGTGGTCGTGGGCCGGGGTCTTCAGGAGGAAGGCCCCCAGTCTTCCTCCCAGTGTACTTTTCACCTTTTGTCTCTAAATGCAGAGTTGCAATGAGTCAGAGATTGCAGGACTGGAGTGATCTGGCTTATCTGTGGGAAGCTCTCCTGTATTCCTCCCTGTCTTGGAGTTAGTTTCCCTTATCTACAAAGACCAAGACTACACAAGACAGGCTGCAGGATTTATGAGAACCTTGATAACTGTCAAGGCTGTGTAAGACCGGCTACAGGTTACAATTATGTAAGGCAAAACACAGCTTATAACTATGTAAGACAAAGTACAGTTTACAACTATGTAAAACAAAACACAGCTTACAACTATGTAAGACAAAACACAGTTTGCGGCTATGTAAAACAAGCTACAGTTTGCAAGGCTACAAAACTAAGATTTATGATGACATTTACAACTCAGGCCTCGGCCAGGCCTGTATCCGGTGGGAGCAGGGATGATGTCCTGGAGGGCCGAGTCCCCAGCAGGGCACAATACATTTGGTACCTTTCCATACCTGATTTGGTGCTTTTATTAGAGCAAACCAGCTTAAGCGATTGGTTTACCTGTTCCCTTTTAACAGCAACCCCCTGTTGCCACATCTTATTGACACGAATCATTCAATTTTCTTCATTACATTTGCTACCTATATTCCTCTTTTTATTCCGTCTTATGAAAAAAACTATTTTATTAAGCTATTTGTTGTTGGATATTTCTTATTGAGCTCCAGAAAGAACGCTGCATTATCTTGCCTTTTCACTGTTTTTAAACCAGAAGTTAAATTATAAGTACTCAAAAACATTGTGGTTTGATATTATGCAGATGTCAGGAGCATGTGACCTATGACTCTATTCAGGAGCTTATGGCCAGCGTAAAAATTAAGTGGATGGAGCCATATCAGAGTGGTCCCCTAGAACTTCACTGTGCCAGTATGGGAGATAATCTGCATGGCAGTATTATAGGTACCACTGTTGTCCCAAATCTGGGTTCTTTACCTGGTGTTCAAAAACCAATCAACAAACAGAGTCAAGCTATTTGTTTTATTCCGGTTCTGCACAGAACAGTACTAGGGGATAATTTGCAAAGCTAGCTCACCTTTTGTGAAATAAGCTGGGTCTTATATGCAGAATGACAGCAAAGAAGAAACTACAGTAAAGTAAATGATTGGTCATCACTCCTAACTTTACATATGAAAGCAGAAATTTACCATTTTCTTATCTCGAGGCTCCTACTGTCTTTGAAATTAGTTCAACACTAAGGTCTGATCCCGCACCCCAGGCACAACCACCTGCACAAGCCCACCTGGTTATGAAACCTGGAAGTTTTGTAACTGTTAACACTTTTCTTTTGACAACACCACTAATACTGTATTGGGTCTGGCTGCAGTGGAGTTAACTTTCCCCATAGCAGCCCTCATAGTGCTGTGCTTTGTAGTTGTAGCTGGATAGGTGTTGATAACACACCAGTGTTTTGGCTACTGCTAAGCAGTGCTCACAGCATCAAGGCTGTCTCTTAACTCCTCTACCCCCAAGAGATTGGGAGGGGACATAGCCAGAACAGCAGACTCAAATTGACCAAAAGGATATTACATACCATATGACATTGTGCTCAGCAATAAAAAACTAAGAGGAAAGGAGGAGGGCAAGGCATTCCTTATTAAGGTGTTTTTCTTCTGAAGCAACTGAGGCCCTGTGGTAGGTTGACCCTGGCACGGCACCAGGTGCCCACCAAGCCCTATCACTCCCCCCGACCCCCTTCAGCATGGCACGCAGGGAGAGAATAAAATGCAAAGCAAAGAGTCGTGGGTTATGATAGATAAGATGTTATTTTCTACTTCGCGTCCACAGGCAATGTCGGGCCAAGTCCAGGAAGCAGGGCTCCAGGAACACGAAGCAGCCGCTTGGAGGACAAAGCACAATGCACCCCCATCCTCCTCCTGCCCTCTCCCTTTATAGTTGAGCTGATGTCATATGGTATGGAATATCCCACTGGTCAGCTCAGGTTGGCTGTATCCTCTCCCCCATCTTGCCCCCCCAGCCTCTGGTGCCGTGTGTGCACTGGCAGTCATAACACGGGTGTGTTATCAACACCCTCCAGCTCCCAATGCTGCAGCATGAGGGCTGGATGGGGAAAAGCAGCTCAGACAGACCCACTACAGGCCCTACCTCCCAGGAAGTGACTGGATATTGCCTGCTTATGGGAAGTAAAGAATAAATCTTTTGGGGTTTTTTGGGTTCCTTTACTTTTACACACAGCCTTTGCTTTTCTTTATTAAACTGTCTTTATCTCAACCCACAAGCTTTTCTTCATATTTTCTCTCCCCTCTGTCCCACTGAGGAGGGGGAGTGATAGAGGGCCTTGGTGGGCACCTAGCAGCCAGGCTAGCCCACCACAGATGCACAAGATAAAAAGTGAAAGATGTCACATCCACAGCTTCTGGTGGAAGTCCTACCTCGTCCCAGAAGCCTCAGGGACCATTTGCCCCAGAAGTTACCTCTTCTAGTCACATCCTCTGTTGTGATTAGCTAGCAGGAACAGCACACCCCACTTCTGGTTTACCCCAAAGTATATCAGACCAGGAAGGTCCTACCTCTACATACACAGTAGAGCACCATTTTGTTTTATTAACCATTTTCTGACAGGGCACTGACATTTTGTTAAATGTCATACTGCTCTATGGATGCTGAAAAGCTGCTAGCAGAGGGATTTTCCTAGGTTCTCACAATATTCGGTGAGAGTCCTGCCTTTCTCATGCATGTTATGAAAAACAGTAGGATGGTTTTTATAAGCTGGACCAACACCTGGTGTTTTGCTAAGTTCTGTTTATGGTACATTGGAAAAATATTTTGAAATAGGTGTTGTAGGACTTTAGCCAATCACCCTAGGAGATGGGTGATCACTGACCAATCGCCCTATGGGGCTAGGGTATATAATACGGGGTTATAAATTAATAAAGTTGCTTCTTCTTCTGCTCTTGCTGATTTTGTGTGTTGCTGCATCTCTCTGCTCCCAGTACAAACAGCGACACTACTCAGATATAAACTATATACATTTCAATAAAATCTATACATATATAGAAATATATATTAAAAAGTGTGAAAATATGCATAAATATATTTTTACTTATACATTGGTACACTATTTTTTATATATACTTCTATATGTATATACATTTATAAAGCTATAGAAATTAAATATATATATTCTGGTAAAAGCATACATAGAAATTGTATTTGAAAAATCATGTCACTAGAGGTCCATGTTCAAAAAGGAGACACAGGAGTCCTGAAAAAAGACTTTATACGAATAAAGGGAGAGTATCGCTGCTTATACTGGGAGCGGAGAGATGCAGAAACACACAAATTCAGCAAGAGAAGGCTAATTTATTAATTTATAACCCCATTTCATATACCCTAGCCCCATAAGGCGATTGGTCAGTGATCACCCATCTCCTAGGGTGATTGGTTAAAGTCCTAAAACACCCATTTCAAATTATTTATCCAATGTACCATAAACAGAATTTAGCAAAACACCAGGTGTTGGCGCAACTTAGAAAAACCATCCTACTGTTTCTCATAACACTGGTGAGAAAGGCAGGACTCTCACCAAATATTGTGAGAACCTGAGAAAATCCCTCTGCTAGCAGCTTTTCATCATCCATAATTCCCCCTTTTTGTTTACAGACCAAAAAGGCATCGTTTGTAATCCTCTGTGGGTGACCTTGCAGAAGGGAGAACAAACGGAGCATAAGGGATCTTCCTGGTAATGGCCAGTTACCAAACAGAGCCCAAATCAGATGCTGCTTTAAAGTGGGCAGAGAGACTCTCCAGCGATGCCATGGGAGATACATCTAGCAATCCCAGTTCTACATCACAATTCTACCAGGTAATAATCTTAAATAGATATTTACATCAGTTATTAATTCTAACGTAGCCTTAAGGGCTTTAACTTTCTGACTCCATAACAAAAGAAACTTAAAGTTCAGTTTCTGCTTGTGGAAGGACCATCCCAGTCTCTGCTTGTGGAAGGACTATCTGCCTGATGGTCGATATTCTGGTCATCACCAGAAGGATCATTCAGTTGATGATCTGCATTCTGGTCAGCATTTGGAGGTTGCCTGTTCTGCCTCTGGTGCCACAGGTCAGGGTGAACGCATCTTGCAGGTAGCCACCATACCCCAGTATCTGTGGAAACACAAGCATACCCACAACCCCAAGCAATAAGCTCATGTGGGCCTTCCCAATTGTTGGTAAGTAGATCCCGTACCCAGACTTTTGCCCAGGACAAGTGCGTCTCGCCTGACGACTGCAATGAGAGAAAATGATTTAGAATAACAGGATTATTTGAATTTGGTGGCACTGTGAGATGATTAATTGTATACAAAGCTTTTTCTAGTTGGCTCTGTGGGGTTCCTCCATGCATTCCCCCTTTTTTTTTTCCTCCAAAACACGCTTCAAAGTGCCATGAGCGCGTTCGACAATAGCTTGGCCGGTAGGAGAATGCGGAATACCAAAAGTGTGGTCTACACCCCATAGGTGCAAGAACTGCCGCATCTTCTGGGAGGCGTAGGCAGGACCATTATCGGTTTTCACAGCAGACGGCACGCCCAGGACCGAGAAAGCCAATTTCCAATGGGCAATGGCATCACGGCCTTTCTCTCCAGTGTGAGCAGAAGCCCACATAGCCGAGGAGAAAGTGTCGATGGACACGTGCACATATTTAAACTGTCCAAATTCAGAGATATGTGTTACATCCGTTTGCCAAAGCTGCAAGGCTTTCAGACCTCTGGGGTTTACCCCTGGTGGCAAAGGTGCAGCGAGCCCGTGACATTCAGCACAAGCACTGACAATGTCACGAGCCTCGGTTGGTGTTAGGTGAAACTGCTTCTGCAAGGTATGTGCACTTTGATAGAAGAAACTGTGTGATGCCTTGGCTTGTGCAATTTTGTCAGGCTGAGGCGCTACCCATGCAGGGTTGGCCAGCATGTCAGCCCTGGCATTGCCTTCTGTTATATAACATGGCAAACTGGTGTGTGGAGTGTTTTGCCAGGGCCAGGCTGGTGGGAAAGTGAGGGAGTGTTAGGATGGGAGTATAACCTTCAGCAGCAGTAGGAGTGTTAGTCTAAACAGCCCGGGAATGTCCTGTGAATATCTGCCTTTGAACTATTGTTTCAAAGATAGCTGTAAAGCAGCTGAGAACTTTTGTGTTTGCCTGTGTTGTTAATGAGAGCATGGTGCTCTCATTGGTTAAGTTTGGATGGTAAACATAGTTGGCTATATAAGCGGCTTACGGTTCTAATAAAGTGTCTCTCTTGCACCTTAACTGGGGAGTCCGTGATATGATCCACCAGAAATGGTGCCCGAACAGGGACATTAGAACGCAGCGTTATTGGGAGAACGCTGTGCCAGTGGCGGAACCCAACTGAACTGATAGAAAGCAGCTGCTGCATTTTCTGGAATTTGACGCGTCCATCACCTATACAGGTGAGCAGTTGGGAATGATGGGAGGAAAAATATCCCGAGAACAGAAACAGAATTTGGATGCCTTGCAACGCCTTATGCGGCGGCAGGACCATGAGGTTTCTACTGTCAAGTTAATTAGTCTTATGGACTGGGTGACAGAATATGTCCCTGATTTTCCCTCTGATGGCATTTTTCATCTGGAAGCCTGGCAGGAGGTGGGGAAGAAATTATTTTATGAAGCAGGACATGGAGACATGGGGGCTTGTAAGCATTTGTGGACTTGGGGTGCTGTTATCGCTACCCTGCATGCTGCCGGGGACCAGATTCAGGTTGCCAGTGGCAGCCCAGGATTTTCTTTTCCTTCGGTGCATCCCTCTGCCCCTGTGTTGTTTGATGACGACAGATGCGACTGTGGGTTACCCCCTCCCTTGGAATACCCGGATGAGCAGACTGGGGATTTGTTTAAAAAGTTGCCCACTATGTCAGAGTTTGATAAGAATGATGATCGTGATGATGATTCATTTGACCCTGGTCTCAGAGACCCTGAGAAGAAGCCTGAGTTATATCCTCCTGATGATAACGTTTCAGTAGCATACAGCCGTTGGGATCGTTGCCGGCAAGAAGCATTGCAACACGGGGATGTGAAAGTTGTTACAGCGTGCCCTGTGCTGTATCGGCAAAGGCAGGTCCCTGCGTATCAAGATATGTCTTATTCTGTTATTAAGGAGCTTAGGCGGTTGGTAATGGATGGGGGGGTTGGGTCCCCACAGGTATATACTTTTCTGTAAGTGATTAGTGCGTCACAGGTATTAACTCCTCAGGATTGGAAAATATTGATGAAGATGATTCTTACAAGTACTCAATATGCTGTATGGTTAACTGATTTCCGCGAAGGGTGTACTTTGCAGGCGATTGAATTTGGTCAGGATCAAGGGCAGGGGCAGTCTCCTATTACATATGCACAGTTAGCTGGGGAGGGTGAGCATGCCGCTCCCCAGGATCAGGTTAATTATCCTCGAGAAGTGTATGGGGTAATTACTCAAGTGGCCTTATGGGCTTTTCGACAAGTTCCAGGTACAGATAGGGAATCTGCTCTGTCTTTTGTAAAAATTCTTCAGGGTCCTAATGAGTCTTTTACATCCTTTTTGGATCGCCTGCAGGCATCCCTGATGCATCAAATCGAAAATGAGTCTGCTCGAACTATTGTGTTATGACAATTAGCATTTGAAAACGCTAATTGAGATTGTAAATGCGCCTTACAGGCTATACCTAAGAAAATGACCTGTGATATAGCAGATATGGTGAGGGCATGCCAGAACGTAGGCTCAGTAAGTCATCACACAGCAGAATTAGCTACGGCTCTTGCTGCTCAATTACGTTTCGGTGCTGGTAATAATGAAGGGTGTTATAAATGCAGAGATTTGGGTCATTTTTGTAAAAATTGTCCTAAAAAAGGGAATAAACAACAGCCTACTCGGGATTGTCCGTGGTGTGGAAAAGGGAGGCACTGGGCTAATGAGTGCCGATCTAAATTTAACACTCAGGGCCAATTAGTGTTGGGAAACTCCCGGCAGGGAGCGAGATCGCGCGCCCCGCAGATTCAAAAAAACCCGACTCAAAATGCATGGTCCGTGACCTCACCCCAGCAACCGCTGGAAGTGCCGTCCTGGACCTGGCCTCCCGAGAAGCTGCATTACCTCTACTGATGTTACCCTTGTTCCGACAGGGGTGTGGGGTCCTTTACCCCCTGATACTCATGCATTGTTAATTGTCAGATCTTCAACAACAAAATTGGGATTTTTTGTTCTTCCTGGAGTTATTGATTTGGATTTTGAGGGGGAGATTCAAATTATGATATGGACCCCTGTTCCCCCTTGTTTTATTCCACAGGGCCAATGTTTAGCCAAGATGGTTCCTTTTTATAATGCCACACCCCATGGCTTAGGTCATCGGGGAAGTGTAGGCTTTGGAAGCACGGGAGAACCAGCAGTTTTTTGGTCCGAGATCATCACAGCACGGCATCCTTATATGACTTGTACTATAGATGGTCAGAAGTTTGCTGGTTTGGTGGGCACAGGAGCCAATGTTTCTATTATAAAATGAGTGGCCTTTAGAGTGGCCTACTGTTACCCCTGCATCTGCTATCATGGGGGTGGAAGGATTACAATGCCCAAGACAGAGTTCTATGTTACACACCATAAAAGGCACAGAGGGACAGATAGCTCATATAGCTCCCTTCATTGGTGCAATTCCCTGCACCTTATGGGGACGTGATATGCTAGGACAATTTGGCACTGTGGTTCAAATTTCACAAACTCTCCAAAAGGTTTTTCTTTAGGGGCCATTGATCAACCGTTCCAAACGCAGTTTCAGGATATTTGTAAACTTACATGGATCACAGACACCCCTGTGTGGGTGGATCAATGGCCCCTAAAAGTGGAGTGGCTTCAACATTTACGAGAACTGGTACAAGAACAATTGCAGGCAGGGCACATTAAATCTACTGCTAGTCCCTGGAATACCCCTGTATTTTGCATTCTTAAAAAGAATGGTAAATGGTGTTTGTTACATGATTTGAGGGCTATTAATGCTGTTATTGAGCCTATGGGAGCCTTACAACCTGGATCCCCTCTCCAACTATGATTCCTTCAGATTGGCCGTTAACTGTGATTGATTTGAAAGATTGTTTTTTTACCGTCTTTTTGCACCCTGATGATGCTCGTAGATTTGCTTTTTCTGTTCCATCGTTAAATCATGCAGAACCTATGCAGCGATATCACTGGGTGGTGCTGCCTCAGGGAATGAGGAATAGCCCTACAATTTGTCAGCATGTGGTTGTGACAGTGTTACAACCAGTGAGGCAACAGTTCCCAAATGTTTTAATTTGTCATTATATGGATGATATTCTTATTTCATGTCAAACAGTTTTCCAACTTGATCAAGCTGTTGCTGCAATAACGGTGGCTATGAAAAATGCAGGATTGTACATCACTCCAGAGAAGGTACACAGGGACGAACCTTGGCGATATCTGGGTTGGAAAATTACTCAGCAGACTATACAGCCTCAGCCTGTTGTTTTGAAAGTTGCTGATAATCTTACACTTAATGATTTACAAAAATTACTGGATGCTATTAATTGGCTGCGGCCAGTGTTAGGTCTTACTACTGATATGCTACATCCTCTCTTTAACCTACTTAAACGTAATGCTAATCTTAAGTCTCAACGTACGTTAACTGAAGAAGCAAAACATGCTTTGCACTTATGTATTGAGGCTTTTAATAATAAGCAATGTTGTCGGAGGGATCCTGAATCTCCCGTGTTGTTAGCCCTTATAGCTAGTAAATATCAACCTTTTGCACTGTTGTTTCAATGGATTGATACATTCTCAGACCCTCTGCGACTTCTGGAATGGATTTTTTTGTCACACACTCCACCAAGAATGGTATGGACCATCAATGAGATGTACGCCAAATTGATCATGAAAGAGCGAGAACGGTTACAAATGTTAAATCGTACTGATCCAGCAGTTATTTATATTCCTTCCACTATGGACAATTTAAATTGGTTGATGTGGGAGGATCCTGTTTTTCAGTTTGCTTTGGCAGATTATCATAGATCATTGTTGATTCATTACCCAAAACATGGGTTATGGGCTGAAATTGGTCATTTGCCCTTATATGCTACATGGTGTTGTCAATCTCATCCTGTTGATGGTCCTACTGTTTTTACTGATGCTTCAGGGAGATCTAAACAAGCAGTGATTGTGTGTCAATATTCATCTCAGAAATGGTATTAAAAAAATTTTATGTTTGCCTATGGCTTCAGTGCAAATTTTAGAATTGGCAGCCATACGTTTAGCTTTTGAGATTTTTCAGTTGAGTCCTGTTAATATAGTTTCTGATTCTGCTTATGCTGTTGGGGTCATCGCATGTCTTGAGTCGGCCTATCTCCAGGATGTTACAAACCCTTTATTGTTTGTTGAGTTATGTACTATCCTGCATTGGGGGGGTCCCTGTGTTTTCCTTTGGCTCGATTTAGCCCTTTTTTGTTTGCTCCCAGCTTTGGAGTGATTTGGTTCACGATCAGAAGATGCGTGAACAGGCGGTAGAAGCGTAGCCAATGCAGACCTTTTATGGTTCCCAGACCCCACCTTAGAGCAGGCTTCAACCATTTCTGTGAGTGTAGGCTCCCCTGGTAGAGCATCTATGATCTTTCTACACTCATCGTTGGCGTGGTTTCTTTCTAATTGTCTGCATAACATCTGCCTTAATGAGTCATCTTCAACCTGATTCTCAAGGGCAGCAGCAACCTTCTCCACAAAGGGCAAATATTGCTCTATCTGCCCCTGACATATTTTCACATACCGTGTTTTAGGAGCAGCCATTTCTATGCTCTTCAATAGGGCTCCCATGCTGACCTTTTGAGCTTGCTCTAGGATTTGAGGGGGCCAGGTGGCCTGGACATCAGGATTAGAGAAGTGATCAATTCCCAGAAGGGCATCTACTCCAACTTCATGTCTAATATCAGTGGGAGGCAACTGCATATTCTGTAGTGCAGCCTTATCAGCCATCTTTCTCCAGATACTCTCAAAATCTGCAAAGTGTACAGGTTGAAATAGGACTTGACCTAAGTGCTTAATATCAAATGGAGCAAGCAGAGCAGTATTCAGCACTCTAATAACTTGCATAACTTCAGGAGAACCAAGCCCATATTGTGCCACTGTGGATTGTAAATCCTGTACAACCCTCCATTCAATAATATCAAGTTTATCATTTTGACCTGTATTTGGGACAGCCTTTGTGGTGGGTTGACCCGGCACAGCACCAGGTGCCCACCAAGCCCTTCTATCACTCCCCCCGACCCCCTTCAGCACAGCACGCAGGGAGAGTATAAGACGCAAAGCACAGGGGTGTGGGTTATGATAGATAAGATGTTATTTTCTACTTCCCGTTCACAGGCGATGTCGGGCCGAGTCCAGGAAGCAGGGCTCCAGGAACACGTAGCAGCCGCTTGGAGGACAAAGCAGAATGCCCCCCCATACTCCTCCTGCCCTCTCCCTTTATAGTTGAGCTGACGTCATATGGTATGGAATAGCCTACTGGTCAGCTCAGGTTGGCTGTATCTTCTCCCTCATCTTGAACCCCCCCCAGCCTCTGGTGCCGTGTGAGCACTGGCAGTCATAACATGGGTGTGTTATCAACACCCTCCAGCTCCCAGTGCTGCAGCATGAGGGCTGGATGAGGAAAAGCAGCTCAGCCAGACCCACTACAATCTCCACCCCTTATTCCATACCATTTGTGTCATGCTCAGGCCCCACATAATACATAATTAAGCCATCTCTAAAGCCAACCAATACATTATCATCAACTACTATCCCCAGTCCTTTAACAGATAGTTCCTCATTCCATGAGATTCCTTTACTCAATGACTTGGGTCTCATCTGTCAAGGTGGATGTTCTGCATAGAAGCAGTATGTCTAATTGTTGGGCACCAAGACCGGCTAGATCTTGGTCCTTGCTGTACTCATCTGGTCCTTCACCAAATTCACTTTGTGTTATTCCATCTCCTTCCTACAGCATCATTTCCTGCAACATACAGCTCACATTCCAGATTATATTTCTGCCAAGGTCAAATCTCCTTGAGGTACACACTGGGTCTCACCATCCTCCCTCATTACCCACCAGGTATATCCAGGTCCTTGAGCAAAGACAATCCCACGAATGGGTTTGCCTTTTCCCAAGGGTCGAGGTATCCACACTGCCTTCCCCAACAACCTCCCCGTGTGCACTACAGGGACCTTATCTCCTCCCACAACAGGCAGGGGTTTTGTTTGGGCAGGGCCAGGACGGCTAACAGATCCTCTGGTGTTAACTAACCAGGTGGCCTTTGCTAGATGTTTGTCCCATTGTTTAAAGGTCCCACCCCCTAATGCTTTTAATGTGGATTTTAACAGCCCATTGTACCTTTCAATCTTCCCAGAGGCTTGTGCATGATAAGGGATGTGATACACCCACTCGATGCCGTGCTCCTTGCCCAGGCATTCACGAGACTATTTCGGAAATGAGTTCCATTATCTGATTCAATTCTTTCTGGAGTACCATGCCGCCACAAAATCTGCTTCTCAAGGCCCAGGATGGTGTTCCAGGCAGTGGCATGGGGCACCGGGTACGTTTCCAGCCACCCAGTGGTTGCTTCCACCATTGTAAGTACATGGCGCTTACCTTGGCGGGTTTGTGGGAGAGTGATGTAGTCAACCTGCCAGGCCTCTCCCTATTTATATTTTAGCCAACGTCCTCCATACCACTGGGGCTTTAACCTCTTGGCTTGTTTGATTGCAGCACATGTTTCATATTTGTGGATGACCTCTGTGATAGCCTCCATGGTCAGGTCCACCCCTCGATCTCGAGCCCATCTATAGGTTGCATCTCTTCCTTGATGACCCGAGGTGTCATGGGCCCATCACACTATAAATAATTCACCCTTCCGCTGCCAATCCAGATCCACCTGAGCCACTGCCACCTTCGCAGCCTGGTCTGCCCACTGGTTGTTCTGATGTTCTTCGGTGGCCCGGCTTCTGGGCACATGGGCATCCACGTGGCGCATCTTCACCACCAGGTTCTCTATCCGAGCAGGAATGTCCTGCCACAGCCCAGCGGCCCAGATGGGTTTGCCTTTGCGCTGCCAGTTGCACCGTTTCCACTGCTGCAACCGCCCCCACAGGGCGTTTGCCACCATCCAGGAGTCAGTGTTGAGATAGAGAACTGGCCACTTTTCTCCCTCGGCAATATCTAGGGCTAGTTGGATGGCTTTCACTTCTGCAAACTGACTGGATTCACCGTGTCCTTCAGCAATTCCAATGACTTGTCGTAGGGGACTCCACACAGCAGCCTTCCACTGTCGATGTTTTCCCACAATGCAACAAGACCCATCAGTGAACAGGGCGTATTGCTTTTCATCATCTGATAATGTGTTGTATGGTGGGGCCTCCTCAGCACGTTTCACCTCTACCTCGGGCGACATCCCAAAATCTTTGCCTTCTGGCCAGTTCGTGATCACTTCCAGGATCCCTGGGCGACTGGGGTTCCCTATTTGAGCCCGTTGTGTTATCAATGCAATCCACTTGCTCCATGTGGCATCAGTTGCATGGTGTGTAGATGAGACTCTCCCTTTGAACATCCATCCCAGCACTGGCAGTCGGGGTGCCAGGAGGAGCTGTGCTTCTGTTCCAATCACTTCTGAGGCAGCTCGAACTCCTTCATATGCTGCCAGTATCTCCTTTTCTGTTGGAGTATAGTTGGCCTCAGATCCCCTGTATCCTCGACTCCAAAAACCCAGAGGTCGGCCTCGTGTCTCCCCAAGTGCCCTCTGCCAGAGGCTCCAGGTAGGACCATTCTTCCCAGCTGCGCTGTAGAGTATGTTTTTGATATTTGGTCCTGTCCGGACTGGCCCAAGGGCTACAGCGTGCACAATCTCATGTTTAATTTGTTCAAAGGCCTGTTGCTGTTCAGGGCCCCAGTTAAAGTCATTCTTCTTCCGGGTCACATGGTAGAGCGGGCTCACAATGAGACTGTCATCTGGAATATGCATTCTCCAGAAACCCACAGCACCCAGGAAAGCCTGTGCCTCCTTTTTGTTGGTTGGTGGAGACATTGTTGTTATCTTATTGATCACATCCATCGGAACGTGTCAACGCCCATCCTGCCATTTTATTCCAAGGAACTGGATTTCCTGCACAGGCCCCTTCACCTTGCTTCGCTTTATAGCGAAACCGGCCTCCAGGAGGATTTCAATTATTTTCTTCCCTTTCTCGAAAACTTCTCCTGCTGTGTTGCCCCACACAATGATGTCATCAATGTACTGGAGATGCTCTGGAGCCCCACCTTCCTCCAGTGCAGTATGAATCAGTCTGTGACAGATGGTGGGGCTGTGTTTCCACCCCTGGGGCAATCGATTTCAGGTGTACTGGACTCCCCCCCAGGTGAAGGCAAACTGTGGCCTGCACTCTGGTGCTATGGGAATGGAGAAAAATGCGTTAGCGATGTCAATCGTGGCGTACCACTCGGATGCCTTGGACTCCAGCTCATACTGAAGTTCTAGCATGTCTGGCACAGCAGCACTCAGCATTGGTGTAACTTCATTCAGACCACGATAGTCCACTGTCAATCTCCATTCTCCATTTGACTTTTGCACAGGCCATATGGGGCTGTTGAAGGGTGAATGAGTTTTGTTGATCATGCCCTGGCTCTCCAGCTGATGAATCAATTCCTGGATAGGGATCAGGGAATCTCTGTTGGCACGATATTGCCGCCTATGCACCGTTGTCGTGGCCATTGGCACCAGCTGCTCTGCAACCTTCATCAGCCCTACTATAGAAGGGTTCTCTGAGAGACCTGGCAAGGTGGACAACTGTTCACTTCCCTCCGCCTCCAAGGCAGCAACACCAAAAGCCCACCGGTATCCTTTTGGATCCTTGAAATAGCCTCTCCTAAGATAGTCTATGCCAAGGATGGACGGGGCCTCTGGACCAGTCACAATGGGTTGTTTATACCACTCCTTACCAGTCAGGCTCACTTCAGCCTCCAATACTGTCAACTGCTGATATCCCCCTGTCTCCCCAGAAATACTTATGGGCTCAGCTCCTCTGTAATTTGATGGTATTACTGTGCACTGCGCTCCTGTATCGACTAAGGCCTTGTACCTCTGTGGATCTGATGTGCCAGGCCATCGGATCCACACAGTCCAGTAAATACGATTGTCCCTTTCCTCCACCTGGCTGGAGGCAGGGCCTCTCTATTCCTGCTCCTGGTCTGAATATTCACTGTCTGACCCTTGCTGTGTCAAACCAGAAGTCCCCTCATCAGGCTCGGTGGAATTGATTTTATTCTTCCCGTATCTGCGAGATCGTCGATTGCCTTCTTGTGCTTCAACACTGAATGCATTAATGGTCTTCTTGGATGGCCATTTTTTAACAGCTGTCTTCCCTCTCAATTCCTGTACATGGGCTTCCAGCTTAAAAGTTGGTTCACCATCCCACTTCCTCATATCCTCCCCCTGGTCACGCAGGAAGAACCAGTGTGCACCACGTGGCATACGCCTCAGGCTCCCTTTCCCTCTGACTGGCTGATTCCTTGGGGGACTCCTGATATCCAAGGCACTAGCCCTTAGGGACGTGGAGGTACCAAGACTCTCTTCAAAGTTCTGAAGCCAGGAAGAAACAGTTTCCACGGTTGGATTATCCATTTGTGGATAATACATTGCTGCCAAGCTGGCAGAATATGATGCCGGCGCATTCTTAATCACTTCCTCCACATGGCCCTTGTACACTGAACATCCTCTGGATCTTCAGGATGCTCATCATTATCTAAATCCCCATAGATGACTTCCAGTACTGCTAGTTCCCTCAGGTACTGGATACCTTCATCAGCAGTGGACCAATTTCCTGAGGAGGTGGCCTTCATTAAGTCTTCCTTGAATGGATATCTTGCTTTGACACCTGAAAGGAGCCGTCTCCAGAGACTGCAAATTGCTGCCTCTTTTCCAATTCCTCTTTCAATGCCACGATTCCTAGCAAGGGAGCCCAGCTGTTGGGCTTCCTTACCTTCCAGCTGTTGGGTATCAGCCCCAGTATCCCAGCATCGAAGCAGCCAGGTAACAATCCGTTCCCCTATCTGGCGGCTGTAATCCTTCCTCATGTCTCAAAGTTCTGATTAAGTCAGTGACCGGGTGGTCTCTGCCTCTTGCTTCAATTCTGTCACCCCCTCCTCCTGTCTTCCTGTTGAGGGTCCAGCTTGCTGGTCATGTTCTTCCTCCTTTTCCACATCTCTCACTAACCGAGGGTAGGGGCCTGTTGTTCTCCTCGTCCACTGCTTCTTTTTCACTACTGGGGCTACTTTGGCAGTTGTTGTTGTAGTCCCTATCTCAACTCCGGTGTCTTCAGATGCAGTTTGGGTCCCTGCCTCAACCACAGTCTTCTGAGAGTACTCAACTGTGGCTCAATAGGCACAGGCCAGGCCCCAGTACAGTGCTAAGAGCTGCTGGTTCTCATCGGGGTAGACAAGGCACCCTTCTATTAGATGCTGTGTCAGCTTGCCAGGGTTGCTTGCCTGTTCAGGAGTAAAGTCCCAGGCTACTGGAGGTGACAACTGTCCTAGGAACCTGCCCAAATCCTGCCAGACCCCTTGCCACCCAGGGACAGGCCGTCTCAGGGCACATTTCGGTGCCACCCCACCTGAAACTTGTGTTCTCTCAGGCCAAACTGGGACCAGACTACACACAACCCGGATTAGGACAACGATATTGATTAGTAGTATCCAGAAGCTCACATAAGGGTGGACGAGGACCTTGGGAGCATGCACGAATAAATCATCTACATCAATTTCCGGTAGAAAGAGAGAGACATATTCATTCATTTTCTCCCCAAGGTAGCCCCCCCAACACAGCAAAGCCACCAATGCCAGTGTGAAACACATTGTTACTATTTGTGCCAGGGTGCTCCCGAGTCCTTTCATCCTCCCGAGACAGAAGTTTCCCCAGGACATTGAAGCTATCAGTGCAAAAGCCAAGCAAATAGACATTGTTTCAGTAAACATTTTAGAAAAACACCAGATAAGCGGGTGCACGCAAACACCGTGGCCTGCACAGGAGTTTGCTACTAGTATCTAAAGCAAAGCAAGCAAGCAAGCAAGGAGCTGCTCGTGCCCCACGTTGGGCACCAAAAAAGGAACTGTGGTGGGTTGACCCTGGCACGGCACCAGGTGCCCACCAAGCCCTTCTATCACTCCCCCCGACCCCCTTCAGCACAGCATGCAGGGAGAGAATAAGACGCAAAGCACAGGGGTGTGGGTTATGATAGATAAGGTGTTATTTTCTACTTCCCGTCCACAGGTGATGTCGGGCCGAGTCCAGGAAGCAGGGCTCCAGGAACACGTAGCAGCCGCTTGGAGGACAAAGCAGAATGCCCCCTCATCCTCCTCCTGCCCTCACCCTTTATAGTTTAGCTGATGTCATATGATATGGAATAGCCCACTGGTCAGCTCAGGTTGGCTGTATCTTCTCCCCCATCCTGCCCCCCATCCTCTGGTGCCATGTGAGCACTGGCAGTCATAACATGGGCGTGTTATCAACACCCTCCAGCTCCCTGTGCTGCAGCATGAGGGCTGGATGAGGAAAAGCAGCTCAGCCAGACCCACTACAGCCTTAAACACAGGATAGGCTTGGACATCCTCTTGAGGGGTGTTACTATCACCTTGAGTTAGTGGCACACCCTCTTGAGGCCTTATAGCAACCTCCTGACCCTGCATACATTCCCCTGTTCTGTTTGGCATTCCCACTTTTTCTAATAGATCCCAGTTCCCTGACTCCAGAGCCTGCAATTTCTTGGACAGACAGTTACGGTACAGTCTGGGAGTGTCCAAGGATGGCTCTGCAGCAACCAATTCTTCCGCTGGCCAAGCACCTTCCGCCCTGGGGCAAGTGTGCCCTCTGTGTCGCTGCCTGAATCGTCAGACAGGGGTTTCCCTGAAGCCCCCAGTACGAACGACGGAGGCGGGCAGGGTACGGGTGCCGGGGTAGAGGGCGATACGGCGGTGGGGGCTGCAGTCGGCTGCGCAGGGGGTAGCAAGGCAGCCGGCTGTGGCAGCGGAGTTTGAGGCGCTGCCGGCGTATCCTCTGACGGAGCTGCTGCTGCTGCCGCCGCCGACAGCCGAGGCGTGCCGGAGCTGCCTGCTTTTTCGTCGCGGGAACCATCACCACTTCCGCGTTCAGAATTTCGGGAGCCGGCACTTCCGGTTTCGCCACTAGAGCCTACACTTCCGGCCCGGGTCGGCCCGGCCCTCTCAGAGGCCTCCTATAATCCCGGTAGCCACTGAGATATCTTCAGAAGCTGCTGCGATATGTCCGGCAGTACCAAAAGGTGGTGTGATATGCCTGGCAGTAACGCGAGCTCTTGTGATACTTCCGGCAATACTGCCATGGATTGCGCGATTTTTTCTAACACCCCCAGCTGCCGCGTTAAAAGTACCATCATGGGCGGCTACGCCTGCGCATTAAAACACCGCGACAGGGGCACACGCGTGGAACTGGCGGGCGCCGCGGGCGCTTTTGAAAAACTCCAGGGCGCCATGGGCGCACGCGCAGAAAAGCTGGGTGGTGCCATGGAGCTCCAGGTCGTTTATAAACCAGGTCGGACAAACAGACGGTTCGTGGGAACGACCAGCACTGTTATATTTGCCGAAGGTAGGGGCGCGGAGGAGACCGCAGCCGCTGGGCTAAGGAGGGGGTGGGGCGCTCTAAGGCATCTCGCTGTTTAAGTATTTCTGCGAGCTGCTCTGCAGGCGTAGGGTATTTAGGGGGAACATAATCCCGGGGAAAGGTGTATTGCCGCTGAACAGGCTGTAGGACTGGCACTGGATCACAGAACTGGTGTGATCTGGCTTATCTGTGGGAGGCTCTCCTGTATTCCTCCCTGTCTGGGAGTTAGTTTCTCTTATCTACAAAGACCAAGACTACACAAGACAGGCTGCAGGATTGATGAGAATCTTGCTAACTCTCAAGGCTATGTAAGACAAGCTACAGCTTATAACTATGTAAGACAAAGCACAGTTTACAACTATGTAAAACAAAACACAGCTTACAATTATGTAAAAGAAGTTACAGTTTACAAGGCTACAAAACTAAGATTTATGGGGACGTTTACAACTCAGGCCTCGGCCAGGACTGTATCCAGTGGGAGCAGGAATGATGTCCTGGAGGGCCGAGTCCCCAGTAGGTCAGAATACATTTGGTACCTTTCCATACCTGATTTGGTGCTTTTATTAGAGCAAAGCAGCTTAAGTGATTGGTTTACCTGTTCCCTTTTAACAGCAACCACCTGTTGCCACATCTTATTGACACGAATCATCCAATTTTCTTCATTACACATATAACCCTCTTCCTTTTCCCCATTGGCTGACGTACTAGAAAGATACAGACTTCCCGATCCACCTATTACATAACCCCCCTTAACATGTACACCCCTTCACATCATGCATCATTTGTTTCATTAAGTCTATGCCTCCCCTAGGTGGAAAAGTTAATATGTACAAGTCTATTAAGCCTGCACATTCTTTAAGTTCAAAACTTTACAATCCCTTTAACTTCTTGGGTCTCAACCAGTTTCAGCTAACCCTCACTGACATTCCCAGTCCTAATTGGTTATTTTGATGATATATTGCCACTTAGGCCTGCAAGGTTATCTCCTTGTTACATTGTGGTATCTTAATTTGTAAAGACATTCTTTATTTATTTATTTCAATTTGTAAAGACATAATTTGTAAAGACATTCCTCCTCTGTATCCTCTCAAGTGGATTAAATATTCTTTAATAAGAGCTATTAGGATAAATAATTAAGGTTTAAATGTGAATAGAAAGGAAATAAAAGTAAAAGGCAGGTTTGGAGACCCTTACTTTACCAGGCTGCAGAACAAGCCCTGACATAGCTGTGGAGGGCGGAGGGGTGACAAAAGAGTGGGGGAGCATGGACAAGTTGGACTACAGACTACGAAGGGCTATAGACCCCTCCTAGGAGGCCCACTAAGAAGCCACCTGCACAAACCCTGTCATGTGCAAAGAAGAGGTCAATCCTTTGAGATGGATCATCAGGCCCCTGCATCTGGCCTCAGCCCAACAGGATGACCATGCATGATTACTGGTGCAGGCTTTGGGCTTTGCACAGTGCTGCAAGACACAGGCAACTTGAGGAGAACATGTATAGTGGGTCTGTCTGAGCTGATTTTCCCCATACAGCCCTCATGCTGCTGTACTGGGAGCTGGAGGGTATTGATAACACACCTGTGTTATGACTGCCAGTGCTCACACAGCACCAGAGGCTGGGGGGGCAAGATGGGGGAGGGGATACAGCCGAACTGAGCTGACCAGTGGGATATTCCATACCATATGACATCAGCTCAACTATAAAGGGAGAGGGCAGGAGGAGGATGGGGGGGCATTCGGCACCTGGTGCCCAGCCAGGATAAACCCACCACAACATGTAAGTGGGAATGACAAGGAAAAGACCCTAAGGGATTCTCCAAAAGGACCATGCAAACCATAAAAACTGGCCAATGTGCCCATGAACTACAAACTGGATTTCAAGGTAAGAGTCACACAGAGACAGTTGTTGTTGGGGATCAGCTCCCTTCACTCATCATTGTGTTGGATCTTAAAGATACCTGTAAGACCATTCTGGGATACAGGCTGGTGCTATATGTGGATAAAATAGCTGACAGAATGTTTCAAAAAACTCCATCTGACTGACTGAGAAGTCAGGAGTGTGTTGTAACTGGTCTGCATTCCTGTCATTGTCTGTATCAGAGAAAGGAAGAAGAATGGGCATAGAAGTGTCAGACTTTCAAGGAAAAAATGGGAAAAGCCTGGAGATGTCTGACTGGCAACCAACTCCCCTCCTACCCTGTTAATAAATTTTTTTCTCTCTTTTTTTTTTTTTTAAATTGATTGTCCATTGTTTCATTTTGTACATGTCTGAAGTAGCAGCATTTCAATAGACAAGTCTATACCACCACTTCTGTTAAAACAGATTACTATGCTTCTGAAGAGGTGGAAAGCTTTGGAAATATAAATCCACTTTTTGAAACTACTAAAAGGAGAATTCCTGATCTGAAAAGAAGGCAAGTAGCCACCTGGCTTGCAGGCCAGGATGCTTGCAGCTTACACAAGCCTACAAGAATGCACTTTAAAAGAAGCAAAGTGACTATGCAGAGGTGGATGCACAATGACAGGCAAACTTATTGGATGTGCAAACTTTTCGAAACACAACAATGGTGTTAATTACATCTGAATGATGATAGACATATTAACCAAGAATGCCCGAGGTCATTAGTTTAAAAGGAAAAACAGGTTATGCAATAACCTGGGATTTTAAAACAAATTTTAGCAGGGGGCGCAGGTCTCAGAAATTACAGACTTACTGAGGAAAAGAATTTTTAAACTAGCCTTTAAACAAGCTGTTAAAGCAGTGTACTGTTCATCATTTTGTTATGAATAATGAAGTAAAAGCCTCAGTCATAGAATGTTTTAACAGGATGCTCAAAACCAAGATGTGGAGATATTTTACAGCATGCAATATTTTTTGTTATACTGATGTGTTTATAAAGAGCTATAACCATAACTTCCACAGAACTATCAGAGCCAGGCCTGTGGACATGAACACTTCAAAACTTCACAAGGGTAAGGAAAACCATATGTGGAGGTGTGTTTAAAGTTAAAGAATCTTCGCCTCTGCTCAAAAAGGGGGGACATGTGCCTAGAACAAAAGAAGAGATTTGACAAAGGATGTGACTAGACATTCTCAGATGAAATTTTCATAGTAGCTGAAATTGCGAGAAGGGGACAGATACATGTACCAGTATGATCATGAAGCAACTGAGAGGACATTTTGCCCTAAAGAACTAAAAATGGTGAATTTTGAGTAGGACAAAATCTACAAAATTGGGAGGACCGTTCCTGAAAAAGGGAAAGGAAGAAAGAAACATCTGCTGATGAAGTGACATGACTGGCCCCTGAAATTTAACAGTTGAATAGAAGCATCTCAATTTCAGGACATCTAGTGACTGGCAGTGGAACTGCAGATGGGGAAAGAAGGATGTCAGGGTTTTCTACACCACTCTACCCAGCAAGGCCAGCACCAGAATCTTCCCACAAAATATCAGCTTGATGTTTACTGTACAACTGGTGAGGCCCCTGGAGCTCTTGGGGAAGTGGGAGGTGGGGCTGGCAAAAATATGGTACCAGCACAGTGAGAATAACATCAGTGAAAACATAGTCTTTAAAACAGGGCTGCAGGGCAAAACATGTCAGTATACTTTGCAGAAAAGCTATTATCCACCCCTCTCCATGTTAATGGAGCATATGAACCATCTTCTTAAACCCCCCAACAAAGCTTCAGCTGTTGTCTCTCCACCAGTGGACCTGGTCCATGACCCCATCATAAAGAAAACAAAGCTCAAAATACTTGAAAAGCTTTACACTTTCTCTACAACTGGGGATCTGGCACATAATTTGGGAGGGTTCTCCAAGGGTTGCTGCTAAGAAATTTCCCTTTGTGGCAGACATCTCTGGAGGGTTTAACTCGCTCTAGCTCTACACAGACTTTGTAGAGCATCAGCTTTTCAGGGCATTTGGGGTTCCTTTACTAAGCTGTGTTCTGACCAGTGGTAATAACAAGATTGTTACAGTGACATGATAAGCCACTCTATGTGCTGGTAAACTGCCAGCATATCAACACAATCTACACTGAGATAAAGCCTCAACAGAGTAAGCATGTCTCATTTCACTTTGGGAAGGTGACCATGAAGCAGCATGGTCCCAGAAGCTTCTGATATTTTAAGAAACCACACCAACGTGGCAGTGGTAAAAAATTAAGGAGATCTGTCCTTGTACATGAATTATTAGAGAGAAATGGTCTTCCTGTTTTTCAAGGTGGTCCTGTGACATTGGAGGTATAGTGCACAGCCTGTTTAGAAAAGCCATCCCACTTTTCAAAAGGGGCTGGGTAATTCTTAAGGCACACTGTTGTGTGAAGTGATGGGTAAGTTTATTATTGCCATGACTATAGGTCTGACATCAGATGCACAAACAACGTGTCTGCTGTAGGTCCGGTCACATTCAAAAGAAGCAGTTGGATGCAAGAATAGCACAAGTTATTTTACATACAAAATATACAGATTCTTTAAGATTGCTGGTGATAAATACACTAAGCTGCAGAATCACTATATAGCACTAAAATATGATTGCAATCACAATCATAACCTCCTGGGGAAAACAAAGCTTATCACTTGTGGTGGGTTCACACTGGCTGAGCACCAGGTGCCCACCAAGCCCTTCTATCACTCCTCCCAACCCTCTCAGCATGGCACACAGGGAGAGAATAAGACGCAAAGAGCCGTGGGTTATGATAGGTAAGATGTTATTCTCTACTTCCTGTCTGCAGGTGATGTTAGGCCAAGTCCAGGAAGCAGGGCTCCAGGAACATGTAGCAGCCGCTTGGAGGACAAAGCACAATGCACCCCCATTCTCCTCCTGCCCTCTCCCTTTATAGTTGAGCTGATGTCATATGGTATGGAATATCCCACTGGTCAGCTCAGGTCAGCTGTATCCTCTCCCCCATCTTGCTCCCCCCCCCC